>SSNR01000048.1:1792681-1937344 GCA_006937965.1 Callopanchax toddi | reverse complement strand
GGGGGAGCCAGTACTCCACTCAACACAGAGTGGCCTGTCAGTCCCCTGTCACTGAGAATGACAGAGTGGGAAAAATGCACAGATTCAGACTGGATTCTGATACAGGCTGCAGTTCGCAGTACCTCCCCCAGTGTTCAATGGCGTGATACAATCACAGGCAGGGGGAGAAGCGGTTCTTTTTCTGCAAGAAGAGATTTCTTCTTTGTTGGAGAAAAGAGCAATCAGAGCGGTCCTCGCCGATCAAGCCCAGTACGGCTTTTATTCGAGGTATTTCCTTGTGCCAAAGAAAGGTGGTCGCGGGATGAGAGCGATTTTGGAACTAAGGGCTCTGAACAAGCACCTCAGGTACATACATATTGGTTTGCATCAATCGACCTGAAGGATGCGTATTTCCACATCCCGGTCTACCCCCACACAGAAAATACCTCCGATTTGCATTTCAGGGGAAATGTTACGAGTACCTCGTCCTTCCCTTTGGCCTCTCTCTGAGGCCGAGAGTATTCGTGAAATGCACTGTGGCTCCACTCAGGGGGCGGGGCATCCGCGTGTCCATGTACATAGACGACTGATCGCTGCGCCGTCTCGGGAAGAAGCAGGACGTCATGTGACACTGCTGTCAGAACACATACTGGCTCTGGGTTTCCAAATAAACGGGGAGAAGAGCTGTCTTCTCCCATCCCAGAAAATCTCCTTCATCGGCTTGCTGCTGGATTCAGTTCAGGCCAGAGTGAGACTGTCAGAGGACAGAGTGAAAGCATTGACAGGCTGCCTGTCCCTGTTCCGCCGGGGCAGTCAAGTACCCCCTTGGCTCTTCAGAAGGCTGTTGGGGCTAATGGCCTCAGCCTTGGTGGTGATACCACTGGGACGCCTTCACATGAGAGGGATCCAGCGCTGGGTGGCCACCCAGGGGTTAAATACCCTCTCATCACGCAAAGTGAGA
Organism: Callopanchax toddi; assembly: GCA_006937965.1. Lineage (NCBI taxonomy): Eukaryota > Metazoa > Chordata > Actinopteri > Cyprinodontiformes > Nothobranchiidae > Callopanchax > Callopanchax toddi. Next base: position 1,936,404 of record SSNR01000048.1, on the reverse strand, counting down.
ATCTCAGCAGCCTGCATGGCTGCACTGCTTCCCTGGAAAAATGTGCACTTCCTCACTCAGGGTGTACACATGGGTGTGGTGCAGAGCCAGAAAGTTGTGACCACAGATGCCTCCCTGTCAGGGTGGGGGGGCATCTTCGAAGGACGAACGATAAATGGGTCCTGGAGCTCACAGATTCGTTCGTTTCACATAAATTATTTAGAACTGTTGGCTGTTCGCCTCACATTGGAACATTTCCTCCCTTTCCTGATGGGAAGTCATGTGCTGGTCAGGACAGACAACACCACTGTAGTGGCTTATATCAACCGACAGGGGGGCTCAGGTCCCTGCACCTGCACCTGCTAGCTCACAGATTAATAATCTGGAGCAGCAGGCATTTTCTGTCACTGAGAGCCACTCATGTCCCAGGGGTGCTGAATCAGGGGGCAGACCTGCTCTCCAGAAGGAACCCCCTGTACGCAGACTGGAGGCTCCATCCCGAGGTGGTCAAGATGGTCTGGCAGCGCCTCGGGCAGGCCACTGTGGACCTCTTCGCCTCACAGGAGAACACCCAGTGTCCCCTGTTCTTCTCTCTGCAGGATCAGGCTGCACCTCTGGGTGTGGATGCCTTTGCTCACGAATGGCCGCGGGTCCTGCTTTATCCGTGATCCTCATAGCAACGCACTGGCCAGCGAATTGAAATGATCCAGAGTGCCAGGGCTCTGGCCACTAGGTCACTGTACAATCGAAAATGGTCAAATTTTGAAAAATGGTGTGCTGGAGCACACGTAATACCTTTTCAGTGTCCTGTTAGGATTTGGCCAGTCTCAGTCAAGCGTGTGGGTGAACTACACGCCCTTTCTGTGCATCCTTCATGTGTTCAGTTCTCTGCGGGTGACTCTGCGTCCCAATCCTGCTTTTACACCAAAGGTGCTGGGAGCTTGCACCTCCATTGATTTGGTGGCATTTAGTTCTCCACCTTTTGCTTCACAAGAACAGCAGCACCTGCTCACTCTGTGCCCAGTGCGTGCTCTGCACATTTATATACGGGCCTCAAATTCTAAGCAACGGCTTTCTCACTGGATTGTGGGCGCAATCGCTCTGGCGTATATGTCTGGAGGGCTGCAGCCCCCAGAGGGTTTACGCGCCCATTCCACGAGAGGCCTCACAACGTCATGGGCTCTCTCTAGAGGTGTGCCTATTGAGGATATATGTGCGGCTGCGAGTTGGTCATCTCCCCACACATTTGCTAGATTCTACAGTCTTGACGTTACAGCTGCGCCTCTGGCTCATTCAGTGCTCAGTATGGCCGCTGTTACATCAGTCAGTCAGGAGTAACTGGCTCTATGATGGTTTAACGTAGGGCTGCATAGCAATCCGGGAGTCAGAATTTTCCCATAGTCAGACACGAAACGAATGCTATGAAAGAGAACTTTAGGTTACTTGCGTAACCCCGGTTCTCTGAGTAGCATGAGTGAGTATCTCACCGGGCCACCCTCCTTGCTGGTGCGTAGCGAGGAAGAGGTGGACGTTTTTGAATAACCTATCAGTGCAGAGCTGGCCCTATATATATTAGACTTACCTCCAGCCAATCCTGGCTGGCAGAGTGTAATAGGAGCTTCTGATGAGGTCACGCCTCTCCCATAGTGAGACACTCACTCATGCTACTCAGAGAACCGGGGTTACGCAAGTAACCTAAAGTTAAGTTTCAAAATAACACGCCGTCTAACTTAGGGGTTCAGGACTCAGTCCATTGGAGATGTTCGCAGGTCATCAGAGCAGAGGTGCAGGAAGAGGCCAGAGAAGGAAGCAAGAGGCGGAGAGAAGAGAAGCCAAGAGAGGTTAGCGCCTTCTGGTTTTAAAGGGCAGAGGTGGAGTCTGGGTTCAACCAATGGTGTGGTTGTTTCCTCCTCCATTTGCATAGAGGGGAAGTACTTGAGGAGTGGCTTGGCTTTTAATGAGGGGAATAAGTTTCTAAGAAACAAAATCTTTTACCACTTTTCTCACTGAAACTTGATAAAAGTTATTCCAAATCACCTTTAAATGAAAACAGTACGTATACAAAGGGTCAGAGACAAATTACCAAAAATTGTTAGACAATAACAAAGGCACAAAGGAATTCCTTAGATCTTCCATCTGGGGAAGAGAGAGGTGGGGGTGATGGTTTCCATCACAGAGTGTGAGATGGATGCTGATCTTCGGGCTCCATCCAGTCTGTCTTTGAATAGGGTTTATGCACGGTCACTTCCTGGTTGCGATAGACTCAGCCCCTCCCTTCCATTTCAACGCTGAACCACACAAACTGGACAAAATTGATTTTTTTACCCATTTTCTTCAAGACCTGCCGCGCATCACGGTAGACGATGTCCACCGGATTTTTGAAAAACACACAGAGACATCTGCGAGCAAGCTGGTGAAGGACTTTAAGCTGTATATAACCAGCTTTATTCATGAAATTGAAGGTAAGCTAACAGCGTTAGCTTGTAGCTTCCATCATCAAAAAACAGTGAGACAAATCTATATAGCCGTGATTGTGGGCTCCAACTGCTTCCCAACTTTCAACTTTCTCTGGTCTAGCTGTACGTTATCAAACACCAAGTCTTCATTCACCAAAAGAATAGTTGTTCCAGTGAAATTACACACGAACGGCGCCGCGCCTCCTCCTTTAGCCTCGTCCACTCGGCTCTTTGACTACTGTGCTGCAAAGTGTGGACTGCAGACACGGTGTGGTTAGAAATGATCACGTTTTCTCTTCTTAAGTTCACAATCCTTCCTTTTTGTAGTTATTTATTCAGTGGAAATGTGTGGAAACGGACTGATGAATTATATTCAGCTGATGCGGTACACAACGGAACACAGCAATGTTCAGCTGTCGAGGCTTCCCGTCGCTGATACTTATATGATGGCTTCATTTCTTAGTGCTATAATATATATATCATACTGTTCTATACTATACTATTACTCGTTTTAATTATAAACAATATCTTTAGCTGGAAATGCACTCTAACTCTGGAAATCTTCACGTTTCAAATGGAACCGGAAATGGTCCCACGAGTTAATTTTAAACCGGAAGTTCTAAGTACTCTGTGCATAAAGCCTATTGTAAGTCCTTTGATCCTGGAAAGGGGGTTCCTTCCCCCGGAAAGGAATTTACGACCTCCTGAGGCTCAGGAGGACAGATTGTGAGCTGGGAGGAAACACACACACACACACACACACACACACACACACACACACACACCCCACACACACACACACACACACACACACACACACCACACACACACACCACACACACACACACACACACACACACACCCACACACCCACACACACACACACACACACACACACACACACACACACACACACACACACACACCACACACACACACACACACACACACACACACACACACACACACCCCACACACACACACACACACACACACACACACAATAATCCATTTCTTGATCTGTTCAGGATAAACTTAGATATAACGTCTATTTTCATTACACACTACACAGCAGAGATGATGCATGATGTCTTTTTTCAATTGCTTTTAATTACTGCCCTTAAAATATAAGAACACGCAAGAAGAAAAAAACATCTAAATGGGCTCTAAATCATTAGCTTGAAGGTGTAAAGTTCCTCTCATGAGATTTTAAATTGTTCACAAATGGCTCTCTAACTGTTATGCATGCCTGGTTATTTGCAGTTCATTTAACTGATGGAAATGTTTATCAGATAATTAAAGAGAAAACAAGGACATAAGTTGTTATTCTGAAAAATGAATAAAAGATGGCAGCTTGCAAAGTCTAAACAGAAGTAGAAATCACTAGAACGCTATGCTTAATGGATACTTTATTTGTGTTTCCTCTTTTGGTATTTTGCAGATTGAACCCCTGCAGGTCAGCAAATCCACACTGATTGGAGGCATGTTCTAAACACAACACATCCGTGACCATGAAAGGGCTAGGAGCCAGCCGAAGTCGTCACCTGTCTGACTCTTGTGAACCCACGGGGTGCACCCAGAAGCCTCTGTGTCCTTTGACGTCTGACCCTCACGGCTCTTTTTTGTTGAGCCCAACGATTAACCACTATGGCACCCTGGACCCACATCTCCATCACTACACTCCAACCAGCCCTACCTCCCTGACCCCTGACTGCTTGCTGCCTTTCAGCCAGATTTCCAACAGCAACACCATCCCTCGTCTGCATATCATGGCCCAGGCTGACCAGCTTGACTGCTCTCAGACCTGCATGGCCGGTGGTGGAGTTGGGCAGGGCAGCCGAGCAGGCACACTGTCCACCCCCTTGTCTATGGGGATGGGTTTTGGTCTGGGCCCTATGATCACCAGTGGACAAGCCACCATCTCCACTGCAGCAGCAGCAGCCAAGATGAACAGGTTACCCTCCAGCCTTTTGGATCAGCTGGAGAGACACCTGCCCTTGCAGCGTGATGGCTTCAGTACACTGCAGTTCCACAGAGGACGTGTGTCCAAACAGTGCAGTGAGAGCCCAGGACGAATACGCCATCTCATGCATTCTGTGCAGAAGCTGTTCGCCAAGTCTCAGTCCTTAGAAAACTCTGCAATGAAAGGCAGTATAAACTCCACCGGAGGTAGTGAGGAAAGGCCAAGCCGCAGGAGCAAGAGTAAAGACAGGGCTAAGACCGAGGGACCAAAACAGAAACTTAGACCGAGTACATTAGGCCTTTGGAGCTCAGATGACGCGCTGGACACTGACACTACCAAAGCTGGCACGATTGCTGTAGGTTACCGCAACCCACTGAGCATGATGACTCTTGGTAGGGCAGTTTCAGACAGCCAGACTGCTCTCAGACATATCCCACAGGGCTACAACACAATTTCTTCACATTCTCTCAAGACTTCAAAAAGCAGCAGTGACCTCAAGTTCCTGGCATGCCCAGCAATGCAGGTAGTATCCAAGGAAGAGAAACCAAGGCCAAGGGTAAGCAAAGATGATATGGTGGTGAAGAGGGACTCATGGTCCACGCTCACCCTCAGCCAAGCCAGGCAAGTGCTGCAGAAGGGCTCAGCTACAGTCAACAGGACTCTCCTAAAGACGAAGTCATGCCATCAGGACCTGACGCAACAGTTCCTTCAGGTAAGGGGTTCAGAAAGTCTTCACAACGTTTTCCGTTTTATTATTTTACATACGACATGTATTGGTTAATCTAGAGTTTTAGAAACTGTCTTTTTTTAAACATAAAGAAAAAGAAAAACAGGTGTCTGCACTGTCCAATGCAAAGGAAGGACTTCCTAACACGTGAATCACGTGGACCAATCATGTGACAGGGAACTTGTCTTCCGGGAATGGACCGAGCTGAGTGGCAGCTTTCTCCATGGCCGTGAGGCTGGAAGCAGCATTTTTGCTGCTTCACTGAGGGTTATCGTGTGTGGTATGACACACTGTACTCAGTAAATCTGCTTCATGGACTATGATGCTCACTGATGATGAGATGGTGATCTGTAGTGAGAGTAGAGAGTAAGTGGAGGAAAATCTGGAAAAGTGGAGGTTTGTCCTGGAGAGGAATAAAGATTTGCCACAACAAGGCAGAATGCATGTGTATGAATGAGAGAGACCCAAGTGGAGCAGTAGGTGATGTGTGATTAAAGAGTTTCAGCAAGAATGAAAGGAAGGTGTAGAAGACAGTGGTGAGACCAGCAATGCTGAATGGTCTAGACTAGAGACTGTGGCTCTATAAGGAGAAGACAGGAAGAAGAACTGGAGGTACAGTAGCAGAGATGAAAATGCTGAGATTTTCTTGGGAGTGACAAAAATGGATAGGATCAGGAACGAGCCAATCAGAGGGACAGACCATGTTAGATGTTTAAATCAGATCAGAGAGGCCAGGCTGAGATGGTTTGGACATGTAGAGGAGGGATAGTGAATATATCAGTAGGAGGATGCTTAGGTGGGACCTGCCAGGCAGGAGACCTAGAAAAAGACCAAAGAGGAGCTTTATGGATGCAGTGAAAGAGATCAGTCCATGCCTGGTGGAAGACAGTGGGGACATGTCCCTTGCTCTTAAAGACAGTTTTTGGCCCTATAGTTTTTGCTGTCTAAAAACAATGTTACACTATATTAAATGGATACTGGCTGTTGTTTTTAGGTGTAGGTTGATATCATGTCACTGTTTAAACAGTTCAAGACCCTCTTCTCCACCTCCAGCCCCCCACCCCTGTACTCAAGACAGTTGTGTCCCCCCTCCTTTGAAATCAAAATGTCATCCTTGGTGGAAGGTGAGGGGTTGCAAACTGTGTCCAATGACCAAAGGTTGCAGGCAGCACTGGGACTGCTGCATATGTTCAAGTCTGTTAAACACAAAAAATGACTTCATAAAGACACTTTTTTTGTTATATATGTGTCTGACACAATCAATTTTTGAATTTAAATGAAAATACCTCTAAATCAGGGCTTTCCTTAGCAATCATTAGGTGAGATTAAAATTTTGATTAATTAAATACAGATCATAATTAATTAATCTCATTTTTAAAATCTCATGTCAGCACTAAATATAATGTCAGTGCTATGGAGACTAATGATGGTGATTACATTCCTAATTAAAACCAGCTAAAACATGTTTCTGCCCATCTCCTCTGATTCGTGAGTGAGTGAGTGAGTGAGTGAGTGAGTGAGTGAGTGAGTGAGTGAGTGAGTGAGTGAGTGAGTGAGTGAGTGAGTGAGTGAGTGAGTGAGTGAGTGAGTGAGTGAGTGAGTGAGTGAGTGAGGTCGGGGCGGGTCGGTCGGTCGGTGAGTGAACATGTTGAACACAGCCTTTTTTTTCTTATAAATCATGATTTATTTGTGTTCCTTCACCATTGTTGCACATACCTCAAATCAAATGAAAATTTAAACAAGTCATAGAAGTAGATTATTTGCATGGTTGAGTCTTCAAAAGCGTGTTTGTTTTAATAATCCAGGTCCCCCTGGAGGACTGGTCAGGAACCCTGGTTCATGGATGCACCAAAGGAACTGAGATCCCTTGCAGAAGGATGCGTAGTGGCAGCTATGTGAAAGCTATGGGCGATCCAGAAGACAGTGAGGAATCAGAGGGAAGCCCCAAACCCTCCCCCAAATCTGCAGCACGTCGCCAGAGCTACCTGAAGGCCACCCAGCACTCCCTGAGCGAGCAGCAGCCTCCACCCCCTCCAAGCAAGTGAGTCCCAGTCCACAAAGATTAAAACCCACCATAATAGGTTTATGGTTGAGCTGTTTTCATAGAGAAAAAAAAAGCAGGCACTTAAAAGGCTGTTAATATTGTGTGACATTTTGCTCATGTCCTCAAAGGTAGTCAGCAGGGGGCAGCATCCCATCACACATAAACAGCTTGATGTACCAAAGTGATTAGAGAAATCAGGCCTACAGAGAGCATGCATAGAGGTGGAAATGCAGCTTAGTGAGATGGGAGGAGAACTTTCAAACAGTATTGTCATTATTTGCTGCAATAAACATTAGGAGATGACTTTTTACCCCAAGTTTGACTCCCACACCCACATAAACAGGCCTTGTTTCTATGCTTCTCATAAGGGAGGATTATCGGTGGTCTCCTCTGCAGAGTGCATGCTCTATGCAGCATCTGAGGTCAGTGTGATCCATGGGCAAGAAACTTGGCCCTGGCTCCTCCCACTCCCCCTCCACTTCTACCCACCACCTGTTTGACTTAATTTTTTTCCTCCTAGCCTCCGCACATCACCTTTCAGTCATCCTGAGACACATGCTTACACTTCACTCTTGATCTGCTTCTAGTACAGAGTTTAAAAAGTTGCTAAACATGAGCACACGCATACAGAGAGTAAACGCCAAGCACGTCAATGTGTTAGAAGAGAGACACATGGCGAGGAAACTTTCCTGTCGTGATCAGAGAAGCTTACTGCTGAGAGACGTTAGATAGGACCCAGAAGCACACAGAGGAGATGAGGAGCCCTCCCCTCAGGGCTCACCAGGGTTGCCAGATAGAGTCAAGGTTTTCCAGCAGAAAAATCCATTAAAAAACTCACCAAAACCTTCCCAGTCAATATGTTATTGAAATAAGTCAATTGAAGCAGGCGATATGCACACTTTTGAAATCCTTGTTAGACTACTGTGCATACAAACTAATATCTAATATGTTGTTTCAATATTACTATATCGGTGAGCCTATTAATTATTAGTGACTAATCTGATTTAACTTTCATCAGAAGAAAAACTAGACTTTCACTAACAGAACTATAGATGAGTGCTTACAATAAATGTATTTCATGTTTGGTCTGCATGTAGACAATTGGTCTCTGAGATCATTTTAATATAAAGGTAATATAATTTAATTTTAATATAAATATATAAGATATATATATATATATATATATATATATATATATATATATATATATATATATATATATATATATATATATATATATATATGTGTGTGTGTGTGTGTGTGTGTGTGTGTGTGTGTGTGTGTGTGTGTGTGTGTGTGTGTGTGTGTGTGTGTGTGTGTGTGTGTGTGTGTGTAAATTCACATTGAAATTACTTCTGAAAAGCTGAATTTTCACTTTGTGAATTTCACTTTCTGAATTTTCACCTGTAAAAAAAACACAACACCAAAACTGTTTCTGTACAGGAAAACATCTCAGTATGAAAGGACTCATTGTTTTAAACTCAGACACTGAATTACAGTTTATGACTATGTGACATTATAACTTTGATCACTTCAGAGATTTTGTTTAGATATTACTGAAATCCAGGGATAAGAGTATCATTTTAAATTAGGATGACGATATGAAACAATTCATACTTTTACTTGTGTTCCTTAAATAAATTAGCATAGAATGCTTCTGTATAAATGAAGTGACATGAAGTGGTCTTCCTATCCTTTAGTTTAGTTTATTGTGTGGCTGCGGGGTGGGGGGTTGGTACTTTTGCACTCATGTTTTTTAGTCCCAGGTCCTTTTTTCTCCCTCAAGATCTGGTGACACTGATGCTGACGAGCCAGAGGCTCTCAGAGTGGAGTGCTCCTTGTCTCCTCTGTGTGCTTCTGGTCCCATCAGAGCAGTCAGTGGGATGAATGTCTCTCAAGAGGATGCTTCTCTGATCACCCACAACAAAGCCTCCTCGCCCTTTGTGTTTTCACTCATGGGTTCTATATTTTCTTCTCTTGTATCACGTTTACATGCTCCATTTTCATGTGTGCTCTCAGTATGCAATATGTTTAGTAACTGTGTGTGTGAGATTTGTGCCACTGTTTTTCTCTCCTTTGCCAAACCTCCACAGGTTTTCCTTGTTAGAGTTGATCCAGTCACCTGCTCCTTGTTCCCCTGATCACCTTCCCTTGTGTATACTGTGTATTCTCTCTAGTCTGTTCAGTCCCTGTTAGATACCGGTACTACTCTATATGCCACATTGTTGAAAACAGTGTTCTCCCTGTGCCTCCAGTTCCCAAGTGAGTTTTGTTGACCTGGTTGTAGTTCTGTTTAATCTTAATAAACGTTTTTGAGTTCACCTGCTGCTGCTGCTGCTTCATCTGCACCTTGGGTCCTACACAACCCAACCCTGAAAAAGAACAAAATGTCACAACATGCATATTTTTCATGCAGATGACTCCAGCACCTTGTGCAAACACATAATGACCAGCAAAACAGAGGAAACTCATTTCCAAGACCAATTTAAAAGTGAATTTATCCACTTAACTGTGTTCAAAATGTGTTACTACTTTAAACCCACCTCAGTAGTGTTTAATTTTAAAAACCAAGGGGAAGGTTTTTAGAGTGTGCTTTATATTCATCCTAATACCATCAATTAAACACAACCTACACTTATTCGACTGTCTGGCTACTGAGAGGCTAATTAAATCCCTATCCTCAGCTCCCTGCCATCCCTGAAGGAGCTGCCCACTAACCGCAGCCTTGATAACCTGGACTGCCTGGTGAGTCCCTTGGAGGCCCCTCCACGCCACAGGAAGAGCGATTTCAACCAGTGCTCTGGCACGCTGGGCAGAGGCCTGGGCTCTCAGGTACTTATGATCTGAACAGATTAACTGTTGTTTCTTTGGGTTGACAGTGATTATTTCCCTTGATTGCCTATTTTATAAATAAATACAGTTGTACAATTTGTGACATGTGAACAAATGTGAGGTTAAAAGCCAGAAATACAATGGCACAGTTTTCTGTTTGCTGCCAAATGATATTGTTTTTGTAACTGCAGAAATAGATATAAATAAAGATAAATCAAATCAAGAAGTTCTGGCTAAATAAGAAGAATAAAGAGGCTGTTGTACAACTTCCATGTGGATAAGACTTGGATGAAGTAAAAAGATCAAATATCAAAAATGCTACTATATTTAAATGTGTTTAATAATAATTAAATGATTGAAATACATGAGATAAGACTAATGTCTGTCTAACTAAAAACGTTTTGATACTCAAGTACAGAGTGGATTGATTTGAAAGATTATTTTATTGTGTTTCTATTCCAGCCAGCACATGATCATGTTTGCTACTGAAATATGAAAGTCTGTTCTTTTAAAAATGTTTCTGGATGTAAAAAAAAAAAACATGCCAGGTGTCACTACTCTCACAATCAAAGAAAAGCTATTTTGAGCAACTTCTGAGATGAAAATCAGAATCCTTTTTGAACCTTCTCAGCACCCAGACTAAAATAACATTGCATTTTCTACTATTTAAAACTGAAAAGCAAAATGTTCCTGTGATAGGTATTATTTCAACAAAAGCTTGTATTTGCTGGTGCCTATTAAATAGAATTTTCAAAACATGACATCTACTTACTGCTAAGTAGTGTTTTATACTGTTCTTTTCTTTAAGAAAAACAGCTTTGCGTAATGTCCTTTGAGTATCATGCATGTTTATCAGTCTGCACTTTGTCCTCAGCATGTGAGTCTGCAGACGTTCCTCCAGGTATGTGCACAAGGCTGTGGGGTGCCGTACTCTGAGGTAGAATCACAGGCGGTGGAGGCTCTGGATCTGCCCGCACCCACATGCTTCCGCTCTCGCAGTCACAGCTACCTGCGGGCTATTCAAGCGGGCTGTTCTCAGGAGGAAGACGAAGCTTCCCTGGACTCACAGACGCCACCGCCCACCACCACAGGCTACAGCTCCAACACTTGTGAGTACCATAGAGGGGAAGATTTGATGTAAATTACCAGAAGGAAGAAAGTGGTTGAAATGTTCAACCTTTTCTTCTGAACAGACACACAGAGTGTGTTGATCCTGCATCATAGAAATAAACTCATTCTGAAGCAGGTATGTTGTTCCAGATGAATTACACAGTAACTGCACTGTAATTCCACATGACTTTTTAATGTACTGAATTTAGAATATTTAAGCAACTATGAATGAGTTAGTTTGTATGATCAAAATACAATTTCCTTGGTTATTAAATGGATACTCCACCAAAAAGTGATTTTTTTGGTCTATTGCCATATTCTTCATAGTTAGATAAGTGAGCAAAAACAGTTTGTAACCAGCCCAGCCGTTTTCCTGATCCAGCAGTACTCCATTAGCTTTAGCTTAGCAGAAAACAATGGAAGTGAATGGTAACAACTAGCATTGTGAGAAACAATTCCTTAAAATAAATCAGTAGTGATACTAATTCTGCTTAGTGACCTCAATAATCATATTGACTGCAAGTGAAAAGCTGTAAGCCTCCGCTGAACAAGGACATGACGCAGCGGCCCCAAAGACGCCGAAGTATGTCTCCTTGGGGCCGCTACGTTATGTCCTTGTGCCTTTCAGCGGAGGCTTACAGCTGTTCTTTGTCATAAAGTAGTCCCGAATCTAAAATAGTACCTGTAATTCCTTCATGTTTCTTTTTATTTTCACTTGCAGTCGATATGATTATTGAGGTCACTAGGCAGAATTAGTATCATTAGTATCACTACTGACTGAGTTATTTTAAGGAATTTTTTCTCACAATGCTAGTTGTTACTATTAACTTACATTGTTTTCTGCTAAGTTAAAGCTAAAGGAGTACTGCCGGATCAGGATAACGGCTGGGCTGGTTACAAATTGTTTTTGCCCACTTATCTAACTATGGGGAATATGGCAATAGACAAAAAAATTTCACTTTTTTGGGGAATATCCCTTTAAACGAAACCAGAAGGCTCTATTATGGTAATAAATAAGCAATAATGTCAGAATTATTGGCATTTGTATGACAAGTTCCTCAGACAACAGAAAAAATAAAAACACCATTGTCTAGGGCATATGTGTCAAACACAAGGCCCGCGGGCCAAATGTGGCCCGCCACGTCATTTAATGTGGCCCGCGAGAGCTTAAAAGGTCTGAGTATTCAGAAATAAATAGGTAAAAAGCGTATTTTGACCAAAAACTACATTTCCCACAATGCATGTCAATTGTGTTACCCGCGACTTGACGGCTTACCGCCACTACAGGGCAGGGTGCACACAAGCAGTAGGCTGGTCCTCATGAGAACCGGATTTCGAACGCGCTTTTACGGACCAGCGCTGCGCGGTCCCGATGGGAGACCCCTCGATCTGACGAGCTTCACATCCTGTTGCAGCTCAGTGAATGAGTCACATGGCCTCTGAAGCTAGTGGACACACACACGGTAGGACCTCCGCTCCGACACACACACACACACACACACACACACACACACACACACACACACACAGCATCTCCAGTGCGCGAAGCAATGCGCCACTACGCACAGCTCGGCGCGCGCTTTAACACACACACAATCACAGTACGTCCGACCCACGCACGCAGCTCACACATGCCCAGTAGGGGTACAACGGGTCACAATCGATCCGTGATCTGAACAGATCGCCCTCTTTGGTTCGGGACACGGTTTGCGATCCAGCTAGCTGCGCTCGCGCGCTTTACTAACTCCTCCCCGACCCGACAGCTCGCGCTCTCAAGCTGCTGAAAAATAATTCCCTTCTGAGAAAGACGTTCATTTTGTCATCACATATCCAGTTCTCTTTATCAGAATCAGTCATTTTAGTTGACCAGAACAAAAGATCACTGGTCGATTGTTGATCCATGATGCGTGTGCGCGCAGGGAGCTGCTGATCCTCCACCCCTCCATCAGCTGATCATCCTCTTCCCTGATGGCAAACCAGATTAACCAGTTTCTGCCTAAGATAACGTGTTGTGTTGGACTTTTATACGAGCTAATGAACATTAATATGAACGGTGGTCAGTCAGGAACAATCAGAACACCTTGATCGTCACGCCTCCTCACCTGCTGCAGCTGTCTGACTGCAGTGAGGAAGAAACCGGGTCATCGCTCTGTCAGACCGGAGAGGTGACTAGTAGAAGGCTTTTCAATTTAATTGGTTTAAATATGTTTAAAAGTTTTATTTAAGCATCAGAGTGACCTCATGAGTTAAAGGTTGTTTGAATTTATTGAGCATTAAGCAGAAAAAGGTTGAGCCAACAGCAAATCATCATCTTCAACCCCCCCCCCCAAACACCAGAGCCAGGTTCTCCCTTGAGGACATGTGATGACAGATTGTGTGCACCCCTAACTATAACAAATGTTTTGATCAAAGTTATTATAACTTTGATGTATTTTTAATTCACTTGAATAGTTTGATCCTTGATTGATGGAGTTCAGTGGGTTTCATAACCTGACAAATCAAAAGGATCTATGTTCTAACAGAGCAACAAGCAAACCTATTTTTCATGCATTTGTAATGTTTTATCTTGTAGACAAGATTACATTTAATTTGGTTACATTTTTAAGTTATCTGGCCCTTTGAGGCCAGCCATTATGCTGATGTGGCCCTCGGTGAAAATGAGTTTGACACCCCTGGTCTATAGGGGATTTATGTTATTCATGCTTTAGTCATTTAAAGGTACAAGAGGGAATTTGGTAAACAGTGTAGCTTTAAAAAAAATTTTTTTATGCCTCTTAACAACGTTCTAACATAGTATAGCTATAAATATATTGTGGCGATTAAAAAAAAAAGAAATAAATTAATAAGGTGGTTCCCTCGCAGTTCTGTAAAAACCTCAGCCAATCATACGTTTCGGACCGAAATCAATTATTAGACAATCCGGCTGTCTGTCTCGCCAAAGCACCGCCCTTCCGCACTACTTGGATCCTCCATTCATGTTTGCTGGAGCAATTTTCAGCAGAACATACCAGAAGTGAGAGAAGGACAAATGGCCCGCTATTACCACTTTAATTTTAGGAAATACCAGAGTCCCAAAAGAAAAACACCTTTTCAGCTAGCAGAAAACAAAAAACGTTTGGACGTAGAAAGAGGAAAAACCAGGGTGAACATTAGCATAGTGTTTCAAAGGCTGGTGTTTTGCACTCTCTTGTTTACTGTGGCAATGTGCGGTCTCATGTCTGGGGGAGGCGGCATAGGGATTATACCCGATGTGAGGGGTGAGAGCTCTGAGACGTTTTTGTGTAAAAATGCTAGCTATACCTAGATTGTTAGAAAATTACCTATATCACCTTTAAAGCCTGAAATATCAAACAATAATAATAAATCTAATTTACAAGAGCATTAACTATTTATTGGCCAAAATGAATACAACAACTATGCACTCACCTGTTTTTTAAATAATATAATAATATAACAGTCATAAATACCGTAAATAACATTAGCCCTTTCCACTTGTAGATCCTCCACCAGAGGGCCGTATAGGACTGGATATGACAAGTTTCTGATGAAAGTATTATAATCCTAATACTGCACTTGGCTGCTTTAAAGATGGAAATAGTTTGAGGCTAATTTGTGTCAATAGTCAATGAAAGGTTAAAAGGTCAGTAAAACAGTTTCAAGTGACCAGTCTTTAAAGCATTTAATAAGATGGATGTAGACATGAATATGAACATACAGACACAATGTAGGACATTTTGGTGAGTATGGTGTTTTTCCAGCTCATTTTCACTCATTTTTTATAAGTAAACTGTAAGGAAATTATTTTGTGGGTCAGAAATTCATTATAAAGGCAGAAAATTACCCTTAGTTCCCAAACCTTTGATTGTTGACAGAAGTAATCAGAATCTCTTTAAGACTTCATAAACATCAATTCTACTTAGATAACGATCATAAAGATGCTTCTCGGTGAAAATCAAAGTAGTGTGATAGAGGGGACTCTTTTTTTTAAAGTGAATAGCAGCTTTTACATGTGTTGAAACCTAAAATACCTTAAAGCAAATTATGATTCCTGTTGTGGTAACAAAAGTTTAATAAAATAATAAATGTCAAATGTAATACTCAAAATAAAACTACAATTAGAAGTAAACCAGGTTTGTAAAACTGAAAATTCTGATCTGAGCCTAAATAAATGTTTGTTCTGCAAAGAAAGAGCCCAGCTGATTACATTTTCTTATTTTTGTCAATAGATTTTATTTCTAATGTATTCTGCAACAATCTAATTTCTCTTCAGGGACTAGTGAAGTCTAATGACTTGAAATAAAATAAAATATATTCCTAGGAAAGCACAAGAGCTGCTTGTTAAAACTAAACACTCACAGACTGTTCGTGTATCACTAGTGGCAAATATTCAAATCCTCTTGACGGATGCAAATATTTACCAGGGAATCATTTCATTGTTAAGGTTAACAACTTTTGTATTTTTCATTCCTTTAACGTACACATATATTGCATAGAGATTTATTCAAATCTATTAATTTGTGTCTTTTCTAACACACACACACACACACACACACACACACACACACACACACACACACACACACACACACACACACACACACACACACACACACACACACACACACACGTCCTCATCCAATCAGTCACAAAACATCTTGTTTTCTCTGATTTGGATGTCCTACGCCATTTTGGTGTAATATTGACAGGTGAACTGACTCAAACCAGGCTTATCTCCATTCTTTATGCAACAATAGCTCGTAATAGACTGGATATGTGGTTTGATCTGTCTAGACTAGAGTCAGTTCCCGCGGTGTCACGGCCGAAAGGGAACGCCCTCCCACCTTCCCTTACATGCGTCATCCAATTATCTTCATCTTTGGTTACCTCGAGCGCAGCAATGATCCAATCGCCTTGCGTGCATTCGTCACGGATCAAACGTGAACTCCAATCGTCGTGGTTAAGGGCGTGCACCACAAGTCTTTTCTTCACAGCGTCGTTGTGTATCCATCAGCAAGACACCGATGCCCATCTTCGGCTTGGCTTGGCTTTTCTTGTCTTGTCTTTTGAAGAGTGAAGGAAAAAAATAGAGATTTCCGAGTCGTTCACCGCACAGTAAGATTTTCTTTTTCCCTCCCTTTTTACGTCTGGTAGTAATTATCTGGACTGCTGCTTGTATCCGGTGGATTAGCAACTGCAAGCTAACATGGGCTAACGATAATGTTGCAGTGAACTAGCTTGCTAATGTGAATGAAGAAATAGGTTCAGTCACAAAAATACGGACAGCGGGGAAGCTGAGAGGCAGCAATGTGGCAGCGCCTGTTAGAGTGGCGGTAATGAGGCGAAAGGCCATCTCTTTGTTGCTTCGCTCATATCGGCCACATAATACCTCGGGCCATACACCGTTAAATGCCCTGTGTGGTAGCACGCCGCGGTGTAGCAGAAGCTAATAGCAGCTGATGTGTCAACCCTCCGGGGCACGATGTTTGACTAACCAGTCGTTTGTTAGAGCAGATATCTGGTGTATTTCTAACGTCTTCATCATTAAATGTAACTTAAAATATTACCCGACATTTATAGAAAATATGTATAACTGTGTTCACTGAATATCTACATTTCTATACATACTTCTATTCATACATATCTACAAGACACATGGTTTGTCTTCAGGGTTAAAGCTTTTGGATGTACTAAATCAACGGTTATCTACTACCTTACCACTACCAGGCTAAAAGAAGTCTATGAATCTTATTTATTTACTTGTGTTTTTAGTTTTTTACTCAACTGAGAAACTATCTAAAAATATATAATGTGCAAATAAGTAAATTTCTCATTCTATACATATTTTCTGTATGTTTAATGTTTCTGAAAAGAAACGATCCAAATTTTTATTCATTTAGTTGCTCAAACGCAGCCATTTATTTGTAGAAGACTTCTTGCATAGAATATAGAAACCCCAAGTTAGTCCTGGAGGCATCGTGCATAGTAGTTCTAATGAATGATTGTGAAATGCATGGTTGAGCACTTTATCAAATTAGCTGTGTATAAAGAGGTTATATAATCTATTGTGTGTTGTAGATACTATGTGCAGCTTGTAAGTCAATTTTCCATGTTCAGCTGAACAAAATGAACATGTTTGATGGAAGAATACAGGAATTCTGTGGTTAAGATCATAAACCAAATTTTTTAAAGGAAATTCTTCATTGCTATCCAACTTTGGATAGTCTATTTTTTAAATGCTTTTATAATATAAAGTTAAAAGCCTGACTCAAAAATCACCTTTAAGGTTACAGTACTTTGTTGACATTAGATGGGGATCATCTGAAATGCTTAATCTTGGAAAAACATGTCAATTTTAAATGAAAATTGGATAGGACTACTGGAAGCATCTTTGACTTTCCAAATAACAATGGATAGATAAGTTGACCCTAGTTTTCTTATCTGTTCAGTATAAAATGTCTGGTATGATTGGGTGTGGTTATTGTTTTAAAAACTACCTTCTAAAACATTTTTTTTTTTACCTCTTTTACCACTATTCCATCAACCTCATTTAGGTCCAGAGGTAAATGTGGTGTTTTTATTCAGTAGCCCTATTGTGTTATGAGCTAAAAACAATCAATAATTTTATTTTCACTCTGCTGTGTAGTACTTTAGCAGTTCATACACTTCTATTGTGGACTTTGTCCTCTGCTTTTGACTTATCCCTGAGGAGCAGAGCACAGCCAGTTTCATGGCACCCGGGAGGCAGTTGGGGGTTCAATATCTTGCCCAAGGATACTTCAACACATGGCCTTAGAGTGAACCCTGATCTCCTGATCAGTGGACATTGGACAACCTCTTACTCCCTGAGCCACAATCACTCCCCTAAGAAAATAAGAATCATCTTACCCTCTTACCTACACTATTGTACATAAAAGATGTGCATTCACATAAACATTAACTTTTTAAATGATATGAAACTGTTGAAAAAGTAATTTAAAACAGTTTCACTATTGTAAAGTTAATAGTTGTTTAGACTGACTACTGGGTGTAGTTACAAGGCGTGTTGGTAAAATCCAGGCCTTCATTACACAAGACATAGTTGGTCTGAGTATTACCATGACTGTGAGTCATCCTCCACACACTCTTCCTCTCACGGTCATTGATGAGGTCATCTGTATCTTGAATGGGAAAAGCAACTGTAATTTCACAGTCAGGTTAGTAACCAATATTCATCTCAGTGAACATCATGCTATTAGTCAGAATGTGTCGCATAACAGATAGAGGCAAATCCTCTGTCGTCCGGGAGCGACCTGGGATAATTTTAGTTGCATATTTGGGAAATTACAAGCAAAACTGCATATTATCACTTTAAGGGGTGAGCCAACTGAAAATCATTGCCAATGTTCTGACACGGCCATCAACCTCCCAGGTTAGCACGGGTTCGGAGATGGCATCAGATACTGGGCCACATATGATTGACTCCGAGCCAGAGCCCACTGACATTAAGAGGGAGAGTGTATATGTACATTTGGAGCACACTGGCTTGACCAGTTTTCCTGGCTAAGATACAATAAAGCTGATAATTTAATGCCATAAAATTAATGTCCGCCAAAAGATGGACGGTCAACGCTGGACTTGGGTAGCTGTGTGACTTGGCTTAACTCTCAACTGTTGCAGCTGAAAATGTGACCAAATCAAACTATATTAAAAATAAGCCCATTTGTCTGTCAAGACTTCAGCAGAGGTTTTTCTCCCTTTTAACATTGACGGTTGTTTGAAGAGACTCGCCGTATAGTTTTATTACCTTCCCCTGATATTTGTTCACTTGCAAAAAAGTGATCGGACTGATCAGCTCCTATAGCAATGACACAATGTTACTGTCATTAAATGATTTGGTTTTGTTTAGGGGTGACTAGATTAAAGAAGCAGTCTTTTTCACCACATATACTTTTTTAAAATTGGGATTTTTCAACCAAAAAAAGGATTTTAATATCCAGATTTCCTCAGATTAAATCTGCCTTAAAATTACTTTATTTCTGTCCTAATAATTTCATTGTCCACATCACAGCACACTTTGTTAAAAACTATCAAAATGGCCTAAATCTATAAAACACATTACATTCATATGAAACATTTTTCTAAGCAGTGCTGGTCACATGGTTTCAGTATCTTACCAAATGATATTTGGACTCATGGCTTGGGCCTGGGATTGAACCCTGATCTCCCAGTCAGTGAAATTTAAAACTTCCAAGTGTTTCAGTGTGTGCCCATTAAAGGGATAATCGTTTTCAGATGAAGAGAATGTTTTGAGCATCTCAAAATAGACATTAATAAGTTCTGTATGAAAGCACTGGAGAGTTACGATCCACACAAAAGATCAGTTAAGTAAGTAAAGTTTATTTATATCGCACCTTTTACAGACAAAAATCACAAAGTGCTTCACAAAAAACAGAATTAAACATGATTAAAAAACAAAGAACCAATCAAAGAATCAGATTTGTAAAAACATTTTTTAAATGCATTATTCTCCTAACTTGGCAGGCATTTTTCTTTAGCTGCTAGGCTTGGATTGAGGAAAATTTGTAAAACTGATAGTTAAATGTGCTGTTTTAAAAGAAGCTCCCCAAATGAAGGTTATGTTCCTGTCTACTTGATGTTTCTTTGTTAATGAGTTTGTTATATCTAGTTAAGGCCTGATGATTAAATTGTAAACTCATTAACTTCATTCTCGTTCTTCAGGATTTGATTGTGATATTTGAAGGAGGGAAGTTCTGTAGATTGAAAGACTCATCATAACCTCAATTGTCTTTTAGGTTTAATAGTCTTGTATGTGTGAGTGGGACTCATTGTTTGAGTCTGTAGTTCTTTGTGTTTATCTCAACATTGTGTGACCTTAGAGACCAGAACCTTGATATTTACTGCAACACAATAGTTAATTTTGGAAATGTCATGCATCTGTACTGAGTGCTACATGAAAACCCTCATTCATTTGAATAAATCTTATCTTTTGTTCTTGGGAAGCCAATGATTTGTGAGACCAGGTTGTCACTGCATACCTGAGTATCTTGACAGAGAAACATTAACTTCATGGACTGAATTCCAAAGTCATGTTTGTATATGTTGGGGGGGGGGTGTGTGTTAATGAGGGCCTTACTGATTCTCTGCATCACTGGCTGATGATGGAGTGCAGTCTCCTCAGAATTACAGGGTTGGTTTTCTTTTCTAGAGTAAAAACACTACCGGAGAGAATAATCTTCATTTTTTTAGCCAAAGATTAATGTTTCGAATTACTTGGTCAGCAATTTTAACACAAGTTTTTGTCCATCATAAGTAGCAGAACGTGCTATAATCAAACTTTTGTTTGTTAAACTTTTTCAGTGTTTTGCTAATCAGCAAGCAGTTTAAATGTCATCTTTCTGCTGAGTGTTTTGAAAGCCTCCTGTAGTTTACTGGTTTCAGCTGCTATTGAACTGTGAGAAAACCTGCATTACTGTGGTATTGGTTTAGTTTCAGAACGTTTGTGCGCACAATCTGCGCACATACACTAAACACTGAGTACGTAAATGTGATACAAATAAGGAAGTTTTAACTCGCGAGTGAAAATGCATTGTGAGAAGGTATTTTTGCACTCTGTGCGAACAAAACTGTATTTGTGAGTACATAAGGATCTCTGTGAGTGACTGGGCTAAGTGTGCACTAAACTTACAATATACCAGTTTGTTTTGTAGATAAGCCATGTTAATGGCTTTACATTTGAAGACTTTATGTGTACAATCTGGCTTGACAGGTCTATTTTTCCCAACGTGAGAGACAAAGAGCAGCCTATCATTCAAAGTTATTTTTCTGTTTTTTTTTTTCTTTCAGTCAGCAATAGAAAGGCTCCTCCAATTCCACCTCGCACCACCTGCAAGCCCCTTATCTCAGTGACGTTGCAGAGCAGCACCGAATCAGCCCAAGACACTTACCTTGACCAGCAGGACCAAGGCAGTGAGGCCAACAGCCAGTCAGGATGCAGTAACTCCTCAGACAGTCTCAGTAGCATCCGCACGAGCAGCCTGGCTAACGTGACCAAGCCTCCAACAGCTCCTGTTTCTGCTGCAACTACTGCACCTGCTGCAGGCTCTGTGCCCCCTGTTCCAGCTCCTCGTGATCTCCCTTCTAACATCACTGTTGCTATAACCACCACTTCCACATCTACACAGTTTCAAAAGGACTTTGTGAGCACTGGCTTCTCCCTTGAACAACCCCCAGCTTCATCCAAGAGGAAACTGTCCTCTATTGGGATTCAGGTATGCTTTGTCCATGATTTGTTTTGTTATATAATCCTGAAGTTGTTTGATACTTTAATCTTTCCTCAAATTACACCTTGCTATAAATTACTGTCTGCCTAGAATGGCTTTTCTTGTTAACACCAACTCCACCTAATTGATTAGAGGACATAGGATTTTTTTTTAAACTGTCACATAACTGAGCAACATGATTTAACTGTAAATTTTGAAATGACTCAAACAAAAATGTTCCTAAAGTTACAGAATCAACATGTCACATCTAAAGGTTTTCCTAGTTGACCCTACCAGCATGTTACTTCTCAGGTCTGAGCAGGGGACACAACAGGCTTATAAACTTTCCTTAGATGTTACACTTATGAAATTACAAAAGATATTTCAATAAATACAATTTTAAGTCATTTTAAAAGGCTATAAAATAAACAAGTTAATGACAGGAAATACTTAAGCATTGGTCATTGCATTAGAGTTAAGGCGTAAACATAGTATAGCTGCTGTTTCTACCAACATTCATGTTCATGTTTATTCATTCAGCAGATGCTTTTATCCAAAGCGACTTACAATTACCTACTTTGTGCATGTTGTTGCCCATGGGAAGAGACCACAATACTCGGAGGAAACCTACGCATCCAAGGGGAGAACATGCAAAGCTCTGCCTCTAAACAGCAGGCATCGCTCAAAGAAAAAATTGTCTTATTCTTGTCACACTTTAAAGGCTGGGAATGGCAGGCATAAATATTACAACAGAGTCAACTTTGCTGTATTACCACCCAGCCATAAAAGAGAGAGGCGTTGAACAATCTTTACAGCTGCGATCAACCGACCTTTTTGTGTCATCAACATTTTAGGTGGATTGTCTTCTACCAGCCCCAAGAGAAGAGGCATTACTTCTGTCTACACCTCTAACGTTTCAGTCAATTGGAGTTCAAGTTGAAAACGGCAGACCGTACGTACTTCTACATGTGTATGATGAACAAACTGATATTGTACAACTATTAAGGTCAGACAAGCAGACTACTTTAAGCAGTTTTGTTTCCAGACCAGGTGGGAAAAAAACAGTTGAGGAGGCCAGAATCCACTGAAAACCTTTGAGAAATTCGTCTAACTCTTGTTGTTTGGAATCTAAGAACAAACTGCTAGGCAGTGTTCAGGTGTGAATGTGTTAATTGTATTAATTTTGATAATAATTTTAGTTTATAAACCAACTGGAGTATGTTTTCTCCAGCTTTTCCTTCACAATAAAATGGTAAGATTAGCTTCAGTAAAATGTTTTGTTTTGTGTTCTTTTAGTCTTATTTTGACTTGGTTACTTGAGTAATTTGCATATTGGGCAAACGGGTCAGTGGATGATGCAGTCAACATGGGGCTGCATCACATCCTGCAACATCTCAACGCTGCAGGGATGTATGCCAGGATTCTGTTTGCTAACTTCAGCTTGGTGTTCAACTCCATTCTCCCAGAAGTCCTACAGTCCAAACTGTCCTTTCAGTTTGAGCCTCCACCTGTCAGTGGATCACAAACTTTTTGACAGACAGGAGGAGGCAGCAGATGAGGCTGGGGAAAATAACATTCAGCACCAAGACCACCAGTACTGGCGCCCCCCAGGGATGTGTGCTGTCCTCACTGCCTTTCTATCTTTATACAAATGAGTTAATATCAAATGATCCATCTGTCAAACTCCTCAAGTTTGCAGACGACACAATGGTCATCAGTCTCATTCGAAACAGCGAAGAGTCTACACAAAGACAGGAGGTGGAACAGCTCATCCTCTGATGCAATCAGAACAACCTAGAGCTCAACACTAAAAACTGTGGAGCTGGACGTGGACTTCAGGAGAATCCCCTGTCCTCTGTCCCCCATCACCATTCTCAACAGCACTGTGTTTATGGTGGCCACATTTAAGTTTCTGAGTACCACCACCACCACCCAGGACCTGAAATGGGTCAGTCAACATAGACTTTGTCATTAGGAAGGCTCAACAGAGAATGTACTTCCTCTCACAACTAGGGCTGGGTATCGTAACACGGTACTACTGTGGTACCGACCGAAAACCTTCGGTAGGACCTGGTACCGAAAAAAAAAAAAGTTTTTCGATACTACGTTTCGGTACTTTTACAATAAAATGTCCCTTTAAATGCGCCGCTCCAGCCCCGCTCTGATCAGCGCACACACAGGCTGAGGGACACAAAACAGCCCCAGCCCCAGCCCCTCCCTCTGCTCCCCTCTCCTCTCCTCAACAGCTACGGCGAGGGAAAAAAAAAAAAGTCAGACGCGAGCCGTGACCCGGGTCTGGAGAAGCGGAGGTAGACGAAGCGAGACCTTCCTCTCTTGTTTAAACACTCTCGTTGGTACCGACCGGGCCGTCAGAACGGCAGATTAAAAATATCTGTCCCGAACACCGTGTTTAACCCCGCAGCTCCGTTTTCACCTGCTGAGGCGTCGGAGCTGCAACCTCCTCAGGAGGAAGCAGAACACGTGCTGTTTTTTTTTTATTGCATTTAAAAAATCTGCGAGGCCACAAGATGTACTGTTTTATTTAGGAGGATTTACTTTTTATTAGAGACCATATTGGCTCTGTTGTCAGCAACGATGTGGAGGGTTTCCCTCTGGTCATTCAGTTTTTCCTGTGCCCCCATCCTGGCACCTCCAGAGTAACACTAGTTTCTGGTCGACCTGAATCCGTGTACTCTTTATTAGCAAAAAGGGAATAATGAAATAATGAAAACGGATCCATTTTCCTGTATTTCTGATTGTTTTTCCATAACAAAAACCAAATAACTCTTAAATCTGGATATTCAGTTTCCCTTTCAGAAACAAAAAAACAAAAGAAAGAGTTCATGGATTGTATGACAGCCTTAGTTAGTTCCAGAGGGAAGAGATAAATAAATAAATAATAATAATAATAAATGCATAAATATGCCATAAAACTGTTTTTTTTTTTTTGTTTAATTAAAACAAAACTTTAAATACTTGTTATTTTCTCTAAGAATTATACATATAGGTATCGAAAAAAGTATCGTTAAGGTACTGGCATCGAAAACCAGGTATCGTTAAAGTAGTAGTATCGAAAAATATTTAACAGTACCCAGCCCTAGTCACAACTTGGGAAGTTTAACCTGGGAAGTTTAACCTGCCAGAGTAGCTGCTGGTTACTTTTTACATGGCCACAATACAGTCTGTCCTCTGTCAATCCATCAGGGTTTAATTTGGGTCGGCAACCAAGCAAGACAAAATCAGACTGTAAAACTAACTGAAAAACTTTTTTACACTAAGCTGTCAGTCTTTTGAACAATTACATTCAACACCCATATTGCAGAAAAATAAAAAAATTATTTTTAAAATAAATTAAAAAAAAAACCTAACTGTATAGTAATTTATTTCTGGATAAGTACAAAAGCAAAAGTGAGACTGGAGTCCGTTTCCTTGTGTGCTACATTTTTTGCTAAATAAACCTTATTCTGATACTGAATATAAAATTGGGCATTTTAAATGTGTACAGTGTTCTGTAATTTCTCTTTTCCCCCTGAAGTGCGCCGATCAGTTAGACCTGCTCATTATAAAAGTAGCTCACGAGGTGAAAAAGTGTGGGCAGCTCTGCCTTACCTCTATGTCCTGTTTGTTTTTTTTAATCCACTAATAACATATACAGTATTGAGCTGAATGTACAGACGCTAAATTGTTACTGTGAAAATGTTTGACCTATAATAAACATGTTTAAAAGCTTGTGTTTATGGATGTCTCTGCAGCCTTAGTCGGGACAGCAGTATGGCTTCCAGACAGAACACAGAGACTGAGCCTCCGCTACCGGATGCCACACCCACAGAAAACACAAGCAATTGCACCAACAGTCAGTTTGTGAATACCACTGCAACGAACGGACAAGACAAAGCCATGGAACAGCAACTACTCAAACACACGTCAGCCCCATCAAGGATATCCAACTCACCCCCAGAGATGCTGGATCCAGCTTTAGATCCCTCCTCTCTGCCCCCACCAGATCCCAGCCTAGAGTCTGGAAACTGCAGCTCACAAGGAGATACTGTTCACTCCAGTACGCCAGCATGCCTCAGAGATGGCAACTGGTTTCTGAAGCTGTTGCAGGCAGAAACAGGCCGCATGGAGGGCTGGTGTCAGCAGATGGAGCAGGAAACCAAAGACAACAAGCTCTCAGAGGAGGGTAAGTGATTACATTATATGACATGGCTCTCAGTCCGTTTATGTCCTGGTTACCGGTACTTCGTATCATCAATGGAAAACATCAATATAATCATTTATCTGACAACATGAACAGGGGTTCAACTGCCTGGTTTAGACCACAGTTTTTATTTTTAGCATTGACCTTTACTCGCTCACATTAATGCTAGTTGTGTTTGATTAATCTTTGGGTAGTGGGTCAGTTTAAGGATCAGACCAACTACACCAGCTACCAATCTTAAAGTACATGTTTACAAGGTCCTGCAGCAGCGAAGTTTCTATTCCTTCGATG
Organism: Callopanchax toddi; assembly: GCA_006937965.1. NCBI lineage: Eukaryota > Metazoa > Chordata > Actinopteri > Cyprinodontiformes > Nothobranchiidae > Callopanchax > Callopanchax toddi. Next base: position 1,910,542 of record SSNR01000048.1, on the reverse strand, counting down.
AGATGAAGAACCAATTTGGCTATTTAGGTCAGAAAGTGGCACAAAATAAAAAACAATGAGAGATGACGATACATTTTAGTAAACAGCTCATTACGGTAGTTGTGGGACAAATGGGCCTGCCTGTAATTTAAATTCACAGATGGGACTAGGTAATGTTTCATGTTGGGTATGGACGATGAGACAAAGAGGAGACATACCATTACTGTAATTGACTCAAATCATTAAACTTGGAGTGAGCTTTGTTTTAGTGGTAATGGAGCCCCATCAGAATCACTTTATGTTTTCATCTCTCAGACTCAGACTCAGACAGATTCAGGCTGTTAGGCAGATCAATCTCTGCTGTGTCTTTAAATATAGATGAGAAAGACCCTTAAGCGGTTAAGGCTTATTAGGAAAATTTCTCCTGCTTTCTAATTCAATAATGAATTTCCATTTACAGGCAAATATTGAGTATAAAACAGCTGAATAAATAGTAGAGACTGAGTAAAGGAATCACTTGTAAGAAAATAATTCACTGTCGAAGTTGAACAAATATTGCTGAAATAATCCATCCATCCATCTTCTGTAGCCGCTTAGTCCTCCACAGAGGGTCGCGGGGGAGCTGGTGCCTATCTCCAGCGGTCAAGGGGCGAGAGGCGGGGGACACCCTGGACGGGTCGCCAGTCCATCGCAGGGCTGAAATAATTCATATTATTTAAAGAATTAGGTTACAAAAAGTCCTTGAGGCAAAATTTAAGAAAATCGAGGCTTTGTTTAAACCATTTGATCACATGATGCACAGTGATCACATGTTATTACTTAATATTCAGCACAATAGTTACATCAACAACTTTATTATATATATACAACTTATTTATTTGTGATTAAAACAGAATTTTGTACATTTTTATAGTTTAGACCAGTCTTTTCAGAATTTATCATCTTTGAAAAAGCCAATGAGTGACAAACGTCCTGAAGTTTGGTTGCTGGACAGAGCTCTAAGGTGGTCGATAGTGATAGTTTATTTATATGGCACCCTGACATATGTGCATACACAAGAGCGTGTGTGGATCTGACAGCAGTGGTGACAGAGCAACTTGTAATAAATGAGTTTGGGAACTACTGTTGTTGTACATGTATGTTGGAGTACTCGGGGAATTGATGATTTGATAGAGTACTCGATAAATAAAATATTAGACAGCAGTTTTATTATGCAGAACTCACAAAAAGTAAGGGATAATTGGTTTTCTGGTGAAATTTCAGGATGAACCTAAAATGCACTCTACCCTTTACAGGTGAACTGAATGTGACCTTCTCTAAATTTGTGAATGAAAATGTCCATCTGTCAAATGTTTTTGTACTTTTTGCACATTTTATTCTCTGACTAGGAGCTTAATGGCAAAATTCACAACCGGTGTTTGATCCATGAATCAACCAATACCGGTACATTTCCTGGTTCAATTAGAGTTGGTTTTTAAACTATACTTTGTCAGTGACATTGTGTAAAGCTGATACTACCTGGATAACATCATTAATCCAGTCATTGTTTATGCATGAACAACACATGACTAATTTCATTTTCATAGACGACAATGCTCCAGCTCATCGAGTTTGCATCATTAGGGAACAGCTGCTGGAGACAGGGGTATCTCAAATGGAGTGATCTGCACTTTCTCCAGACCTGAATCCCATAAAAAACCTATAGGATCAGCTGAGTCGCCGTGTAGAGGCTGGTAACTCTGAACCCCAGAACCTCAGTGACCTGAAGACAGCCTTTCAAGAAGAGTGGGATGCCATGACTCAGCAGACAATAAGTTGACTTCTGAACAGCATGAGACGTCTCTGTCAAGCTGTAATAGATGCACAAGGTCACATGACAAGTTACCGAGACATTGACATTTTTGTTGGGGTATACCCACCACTGTTGTTTTTGATTATGTAACATCACTGTAGAGTGAACTTTTTACGTTTTCCATAAATTTCAGCAGTGAGCCAAATTTCCCTAACTTTTTTGTGAGTAGTATATATATATGTATCAGAAAAGTAATAAATTCTCAATAGTTCTTGATTTATCATATTTATGTTTTTGCCTTTTTGTAGTGTTGGGGACAATCCGCAGTGCAGTAGGCAGTGCTCAGCTCCTGATTTCACAGAAGTTTGAGCAGTTCCGAGGACTCTGTAATGAGAATCTGGTAAGTAGCATTATACATACTGAATTATTTGTGTATTTATACTTATTACAATTCTAACTGATCTGTAAACCCTTATTTTTTTTATGTCAACATACAATAATTCTACATCAACAAAATGCAGATGTAAATATTATTAATCTAAATTTAGAAAATAAAATTATTAGCATTCTTTTAGTGTTTCCTGACAGTTTTATTTGCTGTTTATCTTGTGAGAATGTTTTTATAGTTGGTGAAATATAATGTTAGGTGAAAAATTATTGCATTAGTGTGTATTTTCTCTTCGTCCAATAATTTGAATGTATTTTGGTAAGGAGGCATGGTTCTAGGAAGGAATTTGATTACTTTTGTTGATTTGTTCATTTTTACTGCTAGAACATAAATGCCAACCCAAGACCAACAGCACAGGACCTTGCAGGGTTCTGGGATCTGCTACAACTCTCAATAGAAGATATAAGCATGAAGTTTGATGAGCTCTACCAACTGAAAGCCAACAACTGGCAACTTCCTGAGAAGACTGAGAAAAAGGTGATGTGCTGGCAGATGTTTGTACCACCAGTACAAAAAAAGTCATTCAGTTAAAGTTAGACATTGTGTTTACATCGTTTTATGCATCTACTGTCAAAATCTTTGGGTTCAATGGTTGACTGGAATTTACAAAACATTTATCGTATGTAAAGATATTAACTGGTTAATCAAAATCAAGTAGCTAATTGATTACTTAATAATTATTTACTGTATTAAGACCAGCCTTAATCAGGTATAGTTTAAGAGCCTCTTAATCACATTTTCATTACCAGCTGATGTCTTTTGTGCCAGGCTGGTGTTAGTTACTCTTCTTTTTGACCTAATTCTCCAGGATGAAAACAAGCAGCTTCCAGCATCTGTGCCAAAGAAACAGTCGAAGCCACGGCTGTCAACAGGGAAGGACAGAAGTGTGGACTCGGCTGTGGACAAGCAGCGACAAGAAGCCAGGAAACGGTTGATGGCAGCAAAGAAAGCAGCATCAGTACGACAAAACTCAGCTACAGAAAGTGCTGACAGTATTGAAATCTACGTCCCTGAGGCTCAGACCCGCCTCTGAGACTAAGCCAGCACCAATCATCAAGCAAGATCATGACTCATGCCAGATATTCATTGACACAAACACACAATTCTGAGATGAATACACAAAAATGTACAATGGATGCACAGAGGTTGAGCTCTCTTAGCAGCATAGCTGATGGCAGACGTGAGGATCACAGAGTACTGTAAAAGTCCCCATCATCAACCAACCAGCTGCAATAGGACTGAAACAAAAAACCTTTCCAGATGTTTAATACTATTGTTATTATTGTTCTTGTTGATATTATAATAATTAATATCACAAAGTATTTCAAGAATGTCTTTTAATTGTTCAAGTATCTTGGATTAGGAATAATATAATTTGTGATTTGAAGAATCTTGGTATCCCAGAAGTTTACTCTCTCTCTCTCAAAAAAAAAAAAAAAAATCAATCCCTTCACTGCTGAGTCTACCGGTGAATCATGGTCGTGCACCATCCACTTACACTCAGGACACACATACAGGTGTACTCACTGTCCAGAGTCTTCCTGTTGTCTCCGCATTGGGCTGCAACTTGAGTGTGGTGTTAGCATTTTACTGTGTAATTAAAAGATGGCATTTAAGTACTTGGAGGTTTAAAATGAAGATAACCAGAGGAAGGCAGTAGCATATATTATGAAGATTACACTATTATAATGTTAATTTTGTAAATTCTGTACACCAAGATTAATTGTTAGCAAGAGGTCAGTGTTCAGCACCAAGGTAGTTTTTTATAAAGTACATTTACTATCATCTATTAAGCACTTGATGAAAAACATTCACGCCCATCTTTTTTCCTCCTTATTCACTCCTTCACAAACATTCACCACACAGACGGTCTGTGAATACCCATTGTTTAAAGTCTTACATTTGTTTATTTTTATTTAAATTGAGGAATTTGCCTAGCCAGTGAGCCACAGTGGAATGTATAAATTGTATGCATTTACTGCTCATGTTGACTTGATCGCTGCACTTTCAGTTCACCTCAGATCAAGTTTGCCCTCCTTTTTATCCCCTAATCATTCTGACTTTCACTGCATCCTCGTGATGCAGAGGACCAAGACATGCACTATTTAATAAGGCATTCCCATTCAACCAGACTTGTGATGTTGGGGTTTACCTTCAACTGGAAAGGGTCTGAAATGGCAAAGCAATAAAAGGATTCTGTTAGACAGATCTTTGCTGTAGGTTTTTGAACTTCAGTTATTTAATCAACATTTGCAGTAGGATTTTCCTGACATGAAGGATGAATGTTTATTTTTTTTCTATGAACTGAAAATCTCAGGTCGAATTCTCAGCAGTAATATAACCACTATGGATGGAGGATTAGCTGTATACGCTGAAATGATTTGGCCAAATGCTTTGAACCTCTGTACATTGCTTCATGTTCTTCCAGATCTGACATTTTTACCATGATTGAAGTAATCTGTTTAGCTCAGTTTTTTTTTTTTTTTTTTTTGCAGCTTGAATTTCAATTTTTTGAGAATCAAAAAAGGTGTCTTTAATTATAATTAAGTCATATTGCAAGGGATTTTGTACTGTACCTATCTTTTTTTTTTTGTTTTAGTTAAAATAATTTTATTTAATCTGTCAGAATTAAGAGCCTTTGTTCATATTATCAGAAAAGCTTTTACTTCAGGACACTCCATGTTTAATGCCTTGTCTAAGCTTGATCTTTAACATTCAGCTGTGGGATTCTTTCTAGTGTTTCAGTTTTCTGAAACATTAAGTTCGGAGTCCTAGTGCAGCAAGACAAAGATAATCATGCACAAAAGTAGGTTAACATTAATTAGGTTTTTTTTTGTGTCTTCTTAAAGGCTGGTTCTCCCTTAGTGGTAGGTCCATTCCATTAGAAATCAGAAGCTAACGGATGAGAAATGGCGTTGAACTGGGAATGCTGACACAACTCTGCGTTGTCACTTTACTCTTGTTTGTATAACATCAAACTGGACATGTGCACCTCATTGTCCAAAGAAATCATTAAACATCTGTTTGTTACATGTCCTGGTCATCAATGCTGCTGTCTTTCTTTATTGCACTCATTCATGTTACAATGGTAATATTAGCTGCTAAATTAAGGAATTATAAGCATTGTAGGTCTTTAGATTTTGCTGTGCAATCTAAAAAGCATGGCCTCGTTTATTATAAAATTTACAAAGATCCATGTCAAACTTTCAATGTTCCTTCAAACGGGTATGGGCAATCATCCGAAGCTACATAACCTGTGTAGCATTCAGGGTATGCAGTGTGCATTAGTGTTCATAACTGTGACAAAAGTGGAGCAGCCGGGTCCCTTTATCTGAGTAGTGAGAGCATGACCTAATCAGGGATCTTCAGTCAGTTTACCAGTACTTCCTGAGTTTTAAAGGGCTACACAAATGGAGAAAACCATTGACCAGACAGTGCAACTCTGGAGGTGCATTATATCACTGTATCAATTCAGCCACCATGTGGATGAGGCAATATTTTCCAGCTAAGTGGTTTCTAGAATCTACAGACTTGTGCAAGACACAGGTGCTGGCAAATTTTTTCTAGGCATAAATTTGCTCCAAGTTGATGCTTAATGTAGGGGAGAATGGGGTCACAGTTGCTAAATATTGCCCACTAGGGGGCGCTGTTCCAAAATAGCTGTCACAGACTAGCTACATTGCCATTTCAGCAGTTTGATACTTGAAATTGAGGTGAGAGGACTTAGACCGTTTTTCCTACTATAATCTGAGTTTTAATTTTCTCTGTGTGCTTTTTCCATATCTTTACACAATATACTTATATTTAAACACAGTGTTTAAAACTACAAAGGGAAAGCTATAGTTGCTAGACTATAGCATGTACTTGCTAATGCAGCTGCTTGCAAAAAATCCTAAGTGGGGATGTTTACCAAGACAGTCACTGTGTATTTGTCAAAACTGTGACTCAAATTGAGTAAATACAATCTTAGAGATTGGTCTGTTTCTGTTCTGTTGTAGCCATCTTGATTCTGGTTTTTTATACTGATTTTTGTCAAATAGCCTAAATGTTTTGTCCTTTCATGGCATACAGTATGAGATGATGTTGCCTCTATAAGAAGTTGCTTCAACTAAGATATGAAATTAAGCATTGTAAACTGAGTGATTGTATTAAAAAATTATGTTTTTCATTAACTTTTCCAAATTTTTGCTTAGTGAAATATAATTTGAACAACCATCCCCACAATGTCACAAATGCACATGTTGTATTTGGCAGTGCATATCATTTGAATTCATTTAAGCAAAGCATTGTTTTGGAATTTAAATGAAGGCAAAAAGTGTGACAACCAACCCCATTCTCCCCTACGGGACTGCAAAGAATCATAAATCACCTGCCCCAGTGGGTCACATTGCCTCAGTCACATGTATCTGTCCTTTCTGACACCCAGCTCATAAAAGAAGCAAAAACGACATATTAGTTCCAGATTACATTGTATAGATATTTTGCAGAAAAAGCACATATCGTCCAGATGAAAGGTTGCTTAATGTTATGGTGTATTAGTTAGACACTGTGAGCCTAGTTTCTCTTAAGAGAATAAAAATTGTGATTGCAATGATTTATGTGGCATATTTTCTGTATTACATGAGATGTAGTATTAAAGGGAAATGCCTCTCAGTTTTGGAATGCATACTTTTATTTGTTTATACTGTTAAAACATTACTTATTATGTCTATTCTATCAATTTGTTCTTGAGTTTGGGGCAGGAAGTATTTCCAGCTAGTCTGACTTTGTCATCCCAAAGTCTATTGTGGTTTATAACTAAAAAGAAACCAAGGTCAGTACCTTTCTTTTTTTTAATTGCAATAATCAGTGAGACAATGAAACATCTTTTTATGTCCAACTTGAAGATTGGTGAGCACTTACTCTGTTTTGGTCCATTTTGGGTAGTGGTTAATTTCAATCTGTGGTAAAAGTTCCCTGTCACACGCTGACAACGCTGCCATCCACAAAACAAAGTCCTGATATGCTTTTCTTATACTCTTTATATTAAGCCCAAGAATCTCTTCCTGTATGTTGGGGTTTATGCCAGAGGATGAAAGGGTAGCCTCCCAGAGTTTTCTGGTCAGGGAACTGGTCCTGATTTTTATTTGTGCGTATGCACCTCAAAGTACCCCTTTTTGGAGTCACTGGAATGAGTGCTAGATAACGCTCTGACTGGGGACTTCATAGTCCTTCTAGGGGACTTCAGTGCTCAGGGAATGACAGTGTGACTTGGAGGGGCGTGATTGGGTGGAAAGCCCTGCCTAATCTGAACCCAAGTGGTGTTTTGTTATTTGACTTCTGTGCAAGTCATGGTTTGTCCATAACAAACATCATGTTTGAACATAAGGATACCTTTCAGTTTACTTGTTACCAGGACAGCTTAGGTCACAGATCGATGATCAGCTTCTGACTTGTGGATGATGTTTTGTACACTCAGGTGAAGAGAAGTGTAGAGCTGTGTGAACTGATCACCACCTGGTGGTGAGTTGGATCAGGTAGCAGGGCTCTGCAGACCTGGTAGGCCCAAACATATAGTGATGGTCTGCTGGGAACACCTGACAGAAGAACCTGTCAAGATGGTCTTCAACTCCCATCCAGCAGAGCCTTGACTGTGTCCCGAGAGCAGTAGGGGACTATTTGAGTCTGAATGGGCCTGGGGCCACTCTGCTTTTGTACCTGCTGGTGAACACCAGAGGTTAGGGGAGCCATCAGGTTGAACAAGGAGGCCTACAGGGCATGGCTGGTCTGGGTTTCTAGAAGCAGCAGACAGGTACCAGAGGGCCAAGCGGGGTGCAGCAGTAGAAGTTGCAGAGACAGGACGTGGCAGGTGTTGTTGATGATTGGCCATAGAGAAACACTGCTGCAAAGAGGTTCTGACAAATGATCCAGTGCTTCAGGGGAGGAAGGTAATAACTCACTATTGTTTACAGTGGGGTTGAAACCGCTCCTCCTCCACATCAAGAGGAGCAGTCTGAGGTGGTTTGGGCATATGGTCAGAATGGCTCTTGGACGCCTCCCTGGGGAGATGCTTCTGGCATGTTCTGCTGGCAGGAGACCCCCAGTCTGACCCAGGACACGCTGAAAGAATTATATCTTCAGGCAGGCCAGAGAAAACCTTGGAGGAGTCCCACCAGAGGAGCTGGTGGGGGTGACTGGAGAGAGGACTGTCTGGGATTACTCAGGAAGCTGACTCCCATGATGGAAAAAAGCTAGTGAGTGAGCTGGGATCAAACCCTCTGATTGCTGATGATCACCCGCTTGACCTACTGCTTCCCCAAATGTTCATATTCAGGTAAATATATATGCTCTTTAAATTGCTCTTGAATGTATATCAAACAGGTATTTGAGTCTGTGCCAGTGTCCACAAAATCTTAATATTCATGCAAGGTATGAATATTATTTGTATGCTGACTCCAATATGTGATTGAGTAATTCTTGGGCACTGGGAACCTCACCTTAAATACTAAAAAAAAACAAACATAAATGTTGATGTTTCAATGATCCTTAATATAACAAAAACAGATTTTAAATGCAACTTGAATATAGGTATTTGTCGTGTTGTACTTTTACTAAAAGTATAATGTTAATTGGAATTATTATAATATTTTTTGCAGGTTTTAAAAACGATTTGAAATCTTCAATGTGTGATTTTATTTTGAAAAACGTGATTTCCGGAGAGGCGGAGCTGAAAGACGAGAGAAGTCCTTGCGAAGGACTACGTAAGGATACGTCGTGGGGTGATAGCATCACTGTAATAAACCCGGATATATCTGGCACTAGCGCTCGACCTGGTATGTTATATCATATTTTAGCTTCATTGCAGGTTTTGTTGAAAGGGTTTTGATCTTAGCGGCATTTCCTTGAAGTTACAGAAAAAGTTAAGTCCGTCGAGGCACGTTGTTAATATGAAGTAGCTCCAGCTCCTCTAACCAGTGTTAACTAGTTGTTAACAGGTTGTACCAACTTCTGTTTGTGGAGCTAAAATGACCTAGGAGTTAGCTTTTCTCATCATAAATAGAAATTTAACACTTTTAATTGAAGGTTTTCAGCTACATGAGCTTGATATTTTGAAGATAATAATAATATTTATTTTATAATGTCAAGGTTTCTTAATTTAGGTATTATTGTCTTTATCTTTGACTTTATTAGGCGTATACATTAAGAAGAGTTACTATTTTTTATTTCAGAAAATCTAAATGAATAAATAATTTGAAGTTTTTTGCACATCTAATTCCATAGGTTATATAACAAAACAGTCAGCAATGAAAACATGATAGATACTGAGGTGTCACATTAATTATTGTTGCTAGCTTTTGTAAATTTTATTTTTTAGGTGATGTTTTTCCATTAACTAACTATTAAGATTCTGGAATGCATGATCCTTTTTAGTTTTTCTCAGACTTTCTTCTCATTGTGTTTTATCTTTATCATTGCCTAAACTCTGTCTGTATGCTCATTGTTCTGATCTGCTCATTTGTCAGGCCATGTCCATCGTGTTTTAGCGTTGTCCCCTATGACCAGAGCGCCCTGTCTCCAGATCAGCTGCAACAGGACAGCAGGACACAGATCCCAGCTGTTATGGCTGCCCGGCAGCAAAAACCTGCATCTGCTTCAAACAGCTCAGCTGAGAACAAAAATTCAGACCCTAGGAACAAACAGAAGAAGTGCTGTGAGTTTGTTGTTTTCTTCTCTCTTCATCCTTTGTTGATGATTGACTTCATTGAGCATTATTTAACATGCAACATTTAACAACATATTTAACAAGGGGCTGTAAAGTTTATAATGTTCATGAGAACTAGATCCTCTGGTCTGTGGACCACATGAAACACAAGATAATAAGAACATGTTGAATACAGTCTGTAACTGTTTTCACAAAAACACGTACAGCAGGATCCCTACCCCAGGGCTGTACTAGAATACATATAACTTGATGAAAAAAGTGTTTGGCATCTAAGCTTTGTTTTGACTTTATACTCTCAATCAGATTTTGATGAATTCATCCATATTATAAATATTTTTTATTACATTTTTTAAAATCAGGAATGTGAGCTTGCTTTAAAATTCAGCATGAAACTATTTCTGGCAACTGGGTCTCTGTTCTAAGAATCCAGAGTCAAGTCTGTTCTCGCTAGGTCCTTGTTTGGATAGATTTATCTTTTCATGAAGAAGAAATGAGGGAGTGGAAAAAATGCTGGATATTTTCCATTCTGTGTTCAAGTCAGAAAAGTTGTTAGTAATAAGATCGCTTGAGTACAGACAGAGCTAGGAGAGAAATTAATCATAAAACTAGAGAAATGTATTAAAGGTCAACTTGACATGTAGAGGTGACTAGATTACACAAACTGCACATGCCTTGCTGTTACTGTCCTCTGTTTGTGTGTATGCATAGTCATTTATAATAATAATAATAATAATATTTACTTCTGTATTTTGGACCTTTCAGCCTGCAGAGTGTAATGCTTGCTTCCTGACATGCTCAAAAAAACACAAATCTTGTATCGTTTCACATGTTTTTATGGTTGTTATGTGTGCAAACTGCAGCGTGGGCTTCCTACATGACCAATTCTCCAACGCTGATAGTAATGATTGGGTTACCTGCTCGGGGGAAAACCTACATGTCCAAGAAGCTGACGCGCTACCTGAACTGGATTGGAGTGCCAACAAAGGGTCAGTACAGAGGAAACATGTCTGATTTTTATGCAACTAGGAACAAAATGTTGACCTATTCAGAAGCAGAAAATTTTTAAAAAGATGTTTGTAATTACTCACTCACGTTAATTTGTCAGTATTACAAAACTGTTGAAAGACATTAGTAGAAATCTTGTGCTTAAGGCAAGCTTGGTTAAGTTCACAGTCAGCAGCCCTTATTGCATAGTGCTGTGTGTCATTGTACTCTTTGTTGATATCACCTTTAAGGAATGCAGTGAGACTGGAGCGACGGATGCAGCTTAAATGACGTTTCACTGTCCCAGCAGAGCACACACTCCTCCTTAATCCTCTTCCACGTGTTTCTCTTTGGGTTTCTTGCAGTGTTTAATCTCGGGGTTTACAGGAGGGATGCTGTGAAGTCATACAAATCCTATGACTTCTTCAGACATGACAACGAAGAAGCAATGATAATTAGAAAGTAAGAACGATTCTTTCTATAGATCATCTCTGTTGTCTAGCCAAGTCCAAGTGACAAGACCTTGCTCAAGATTCCTTTAAAAATTATAACAAAATCTAGTTTCTTGAATCCAAAGCATGAATAAATTTGAGGTGACTCAAGATGTTTTGACAATACTGCAGATTAACCAGACAATCTTTAGTGTAACCATCAGATGATCTGTACTTCTTTAACTTTCTGAATATGCTCCCTCAGACAGTGTGCCCTGGTAGCACTGAAGGATGTCAAAACCTACATCAACAAGGAGGGAGGTCAGATCGCTGTAAGGACACACACACACACACACACACACACACACAATAGTTTGCTTGTTTCTTGATAAATGTCAGGTTTTTTTATGAGTTACGTAACAAATTCCATGTTTTTTAGGTTTTTGATGCCACAAATACCACAAGAGAGAGAAGGAACATGATCCTTAAGTTTGCCCAGGATAATTCATACAAGGTCAGAGTGAAATTACTGATAAAAAAAAAAAAATCACTTTTAATTTAATTATTATGTAATGAGGTTCTGGTAGCAAGTAAACAGGAACTACACACTTTTTTAATTTAGACTATTAAATCCCCAACATCTTTTTTTTTCTAATGTCTGAATCTTATTCAGTGTTTTACTGTGTTTATTTAACCAAGCAGGTTTTAATTTATAACCAAAACAACTCTACACATTACATCTCGTTATTATGAGTTTGTAATTTAGGCATGGAAAGAATGTCTTTACCTTACAAATAATGAACTTTGTTTTCTATCAGGTGTTTTTTGTTGAGTCAGTATGTGATGATCCAGACGTCATCGCTGAAAATATTATGGTACGTGTTTTTTTATTTTGTGTTCATTTAACAGTGTACATTTGAATTGCTAAAATCCACGCTGAGTTATCCCTACAAACATCTCTCTCACAAAGGAAGTGAAGGTGTCCAGTCCAGATTACCCTGAGAGGGACAGAGAACGCGTCATGGATGACTTCCTGAAGAGAATAGAGTGTTACAAAGTGACCTACCAACCTTTAGATCCTGATGAACATGACAAGTAAGAACGTTTAAATCAAGGCAAAATGCATTTGCACTCACAAAATGTTTGTGTTGTCTTTTCTTGTGGTATCAGAATTGTTTGCTAGGAAAAAAAAGTATTTTCAAAAATTGTCCAGCAGGTGGAAATGTGAGCTCATTGCTCCTTTTGTTGGACTTTATTTCTTTCTTGCAGAAACCGAAAGACTAGCTGCAAAAAAGATATTCTTTGACCATTTTGTAGCACTTCTAGTTTTGTTGGGAAGAAACTATTCATGCAAAATTTCCAAAGTTTTTTTACTACCCAGAAAGTTCTGCTTATGCCCTCTTCATCCTTAAGTGAATTGTTGTTATCTTTTTTCATGCAGATATTTGTGACTAACCGTAACGTTTCCTATCTGACCTACAGGAACTTGTCCTTCATCCAGGTCATCAACGTTGGCCGCCGTTTCTTGGTCAACAGGGTTCAGGACTACATCCAAAGTAAAATAGTTTATTACCTCATGAATATCCACGTACACTCCCACTCCATCTACCTTTGTCGGCATGGGGAGAGCCAACACAACGTAGAGGGACGCATTGGAGGCGACTCTGAGCTATCAGAGAGAGGGAAGCAGGTGCTTTAACATTTCATACATCAAAACCTTTGCAGAAAGATGAGTTTATAATTATCACTTATCTTTTTAATTGGAGGCAAAAACTGAACATATTGGTTCTATTCAATTTTTTCAACACCTCTAAAACACTATGGCTCCAATGTTATAGTCTGTAAAGTGACATGCATGAAAAAGTAAAATCAGTGTCAGTATCTAATTTATTGGTTATTTTACTAAAAGAAAAACATAAAAAATGAAAAAGTAAAATGAAAAAGAGAATATGTCCCCATCATTTTAACTGCGTGTACTTTTATTCACCACTCAACCTGTCACTCCTGACTCTAGAAGGTAATCACAGTGTGTGGAGTCATCTGAAGCTGAAAAATAAGTCTGTGTGTCTATCTGGATTCAGCTCAAGCTGCATTTTCAAGAAAAATTCATTGATTTAATTATAGGTTAATTCTGTGATTAAATCAATAGATTTGTATACTTATAGGAGTACACCATGTCATTTCTAAGATGTGTTTAGAATCCCCCATCTGACAGCTTTTGTTTTTAACAGTTTTCTGCAGCGCTGAAAGGCTTTGTGAAAGAGCACCAGCTGTCAGACCTAAAGGTTTGGACCAGTCAGCTGAGGCGAACCATTCAGACAGCAGAGGAGCTGGACGTCCCTTACGAGCAGTGGAAGATACTTAATGAAATCGATGCTGTGCGTGACTTCATACAACTACAAGATAGATAGGCATAAAACCTGTCATAAGTCTCACTGGTCCCTCTTTGTGTTTTCAGGGAGTGTGTGAGGAGATGACCTATAAAATGATTGAGGAAAAGTACCCGGAAGAGTTTGCCATGAGAGACCAGGACAAGTATCATTACCGCTACCCGGGAGGAGAGGTGAGACTGTTCTCTTTAGTTTAAACTGTCACTGTTTTATGTTTCTGTTTTGCTAAATATGTTCCATTCTACTCCCTCTCAGTCTTACCAGGACCTGGTTCAGCGTCTGGAGCCGGTTATCATGGAGCTGGAGCGACAGGGCAACGTTCTGGTCATCTGTCATCAGGCTGTCATGCGCTGCTTGCTGGCCTATTTCTTGGACAAAGGAGCAGGTTTCATGACACTGTTTCTTATTACATATTCACACTACAGTAAAAGTTTATTATTTATTTAATCCACAGGATATAATAAGATAAAACAAAATAAATCAACAAAATAAATACAATTCATGAGTGGAAATGGAGCAGAAAACCTTAAAAGCTGCCCCGTTCTTAATGATCAAACAAATAAAACCCAAATACAAACTTAACCACAAAAAACATAATCTATCTTAAATGTTATTAAATTAATCAAATCACATGATTTTTCTTGTAAAATATTTGTTAATGATTCTAACTTTGTACATATGTAATAAAGTAATATAGTAAAATAATTTACCTTATTAGCCTGTTCTCTAACATTCACTTCATGTAAAATGACTTTTTCTTTGTAATACAAACAAAGGTTTAGTACTTATCACTCAAATACAGTGCAAAAAGGAAATAATGAAATAAATGTTGACCATTCCAGATCAGTCATCAGGTTTTTTAGAACTTACAAAAGTTTTGTTTTGTGTAATTTTCATTTCCTCCGAAATTGAAAACAGTGTGTCTGAGTAAATGTGTTCAATGTTCAAAACCACGCAAAGAGAAGAAACATTCATTGTGATGTTGGTTAAATTTTGTCCATCCTTCTATCCATGTGTTTATTTATTTTATTTTCGTAACCACTTCCTCCAGTAAGGGTTGTGGGGGGCTGGTGTCTATCTCCAGCAGTCGCTGGGCGAGAGGCGGGGGACACCCTGGACACGTCTCCAGTCCATCACAGAGACAAACAAGTCATACAACCCATTCACACAGACCTAAGTAAAAATAAAAAATGTTCATCAGTGTACTCAAATTCACCTTTGATGAATGTGTAGCAGTGTCCTTGTTAGTTTTGATTAGCTTTTTTGTTTTCTATTGCTGTTCACTGCAGCGTTGTTGCATCACAGAATGCGGGATGCTTTTGCAGTGAGAGCTGCACCTTAATAGCTGGATGTGTGTTATTGTCAAAATTCAGTCACTTCAGAAAAAGCAGACTTTAATTTGCTGGTTATTTTTCTTTTAGTTCACTGTAATAACTTTGTCAGTTATAAATATTTGTACTGATATTATCAAGCTCCACCTGATTTTTCCAGAACAATGACACAAGCGTGGATGTTTCTGTGTTGTATTTTGGTTTTTAGCAGACCTCATGGTAACTAAGTCAGGACAGGATTAGAGACAGGCTTATGTGATTGGCTTACTGGGGACACGCTTTGTCTGCCAACTTTTAAAAACATTTACTCTAAGCTGCTGCAATGACACTCTGAGAATAAGTATAATAATGTATCATTTATAATTGTTTCATTGCATAATATTCATATTATTTATATTTACTGTTGCCACAAGGGGGAGCTAAAGCAAGAATCATCAAACTGTGGACATTGGACAGCTTCTCTCTCTTTTTTTTTTTTTGAAGTTCATTTGATTCAGTAAATCTTCTGCTTGAAGCACATTACCTTTAAAACCCTTTCATTAATGTTATTCCCTAACCTTCTGATGTTTGTTGCTTTAATTGTTATTATTTTATCACCAAAAATTGAAGGAGTTTGGCCTCTTTCTCTCAGTAAAACTGTAAAATGGATATTTAAATCATTTTGGAGTGGTGTTTTGTCAGTTATTTATCTACAGTAAGGACCATATACACCAATGACATCACTTAAAGTGGACAGAGTCTTTAGAAACAGAAAGGAGACCTCTAACCAGAGCAATACTCATAGCTAGATTAGTAACAAATGAAAGGCTAATGTTATACCTGTTTTTAAAGCTCTAGGATTTAGCAGTTAGTTTATGCTGTTTCAACCAAACAACAGCAACAATTATTGTGTGTGTTTTGCTGCTGTTGTATCACTCATCCTGATTCTAACACACTGGTATCTGGTCTTAGGATTACTTCCAGTTTCTAGACTAGAGGCTATGCTTCCTTTGAGTGATGTCACTGGCATGTATGATCCGTACTGTAGATTTAAAAAGTTACCACTTCAAAATAACCAGAATAACCCTTCAGGTCGAATTCAACAGTGTTTTTAGAACCACAGCACAAAATCAAAGCAGGATTTTTAGAGAATGATTTGGATAAGAGGTGAAACATTTTCAAGAAACAAAGAAGTTGCCTTTTTTAAACTGTCAGTATTGGAACAGTAGTATTTAAACTCCAACTTGAGCCTGTATATTCTCTTGGCTGCTTCACAGAAGTCATTTTGGCTGCTTCCAGCATCTCCTGAGTCAAAGTTCCCATTTAGCCCAGACTTCCCTGTTAATCCAAACATCTTTCAGTGGGTCTTTTCAAAGCAGTCCAGTTAAACACCCACAGCCTCATTGTAGCATCACAGCAAACTGGTTTATCCTGTTTCAGCTTTTGTCTGTATGCAGTGGAGTGGTGATCAGTGTCCAAACGCTGGACCAGGTACTGTTACAAATAACAGATTCAGACTGGGGTGTAACAGTGATCCATGATGGGATCTTCTCTGGTGTGAACAGATATGCTGATAATATTTAGGATAAATATTTATTGTAACAACTATTTGTTAGGGAAGCACTGGATATCTCTGCTGGGTACACAGTCATCAACACAGAAGTCGATGTGATCAGTGATACAATCAGTGAGGCTCTCAATGTCATTTCCATAGGATCCACAGAAAATGTCCCAATCTGGTGATTCAAAGCACCCTTGCAGTCACTCATTTGCTTCCTGGGACCAACAATTCACGCTTCCAATGGTAACAGTTATTATTTTAAAAACTGGGTAATATACAGAGGAGGGATGCAGCAGTTGTGATTCAAGTCACTGAAGGGAAACAGCCCAGTGCATTCATATGCATCTTCCATATTTGCATAAAAAAGGTCCAGGGTCATGAGGCACAGCTCAGAAATGATTAAAGTTTGGCAGAGTTTTGAAGAAAGAGGTGTGGTTCTGGGTGTTTTGACTGTACTCTCTGTGGTATGGATGACATCCTATGCAGCTCCCACATCAGCTGGTAGAATGAAAACACATTGCTACAGTGAATTCCCTTGGCAGATAAAACAATCTCATACCAGGAGTTCAGTGTCCTTGATGTTGACATGACTCAGTTGAAAAGTAAAGTATCTATGGGATATTTGTATCTCTTTTTTAAATTACTGTCATATATCTTTAAGTAAATATACAGCTAGGGACTGATAAATGTGTGACCTCATGTTCACATTTTCCACATTGGACATTTCTTGTCCAAAGCATGAATCAGAATTTCTCTACAGTTTGTTCATCATACATGAAGTCATCCACACTTCTTGTCTCATTTACCTGACCACTTAAAGTCTGTATTGTAATAATAGAAAACTGTCTTTAAAACCAAGGCTGTAATTACAGAGTATTTCTTTCAGTCGTCAGAAAAAGTGGCCCCTGATTTAGCTGTTCTACAGCTGTAGCTAAGCCACAGTTACAGTAATCAAAAAGTGGGTGCTGTTCTGACTGGCATTTCAATGTGATTATGCTCCTACTCATGGAGCAGAGTGAACCACAGCAGTGTGAGCTGAACAGCTCATAAAACACAGTGTAAACTCCGAAAACAAAACCTAAAAATATCCTGGAAAAAAAACAACAGAACAACTCAGTGCAAATGTCTGTTTTCTCTTTAGAGTGGATTTATTAAAAATGGTTTGACATTCTGTCCCATACGTGGAAGAATAGACAAACTCTTAACCCTCAGCTGGGCAGATAAAATGTAGATTTTTAGCCTTGCAGCTGCAAAGCAAGTCCCTCTTGGTTCTGTACTCATACTCAGAGGATCCACCTCCCCTACAGCCTGATTGGTCTAAGAGAGTCACGTAATGGGATGTTGTTCCTTCAGATTGGACAGTCCAGATGTCGGATTCCGTATTCTCCCATCCATCCATCCATCCATTTTCTGTAGCCGCTTAGTCCTCCACAGAGGGTCGCGGGGCAGCTGGTGCCTATCTCCAGCAGTCAAGGGGCGAGAGGCGGGGGACACCCTGGACAGGTCGCCAGTCCATCGCAGGGCCACACAGAGACGAACGAGACAAACAACCACACACCCACTCACACCTAAGGACAATTTACCAGCCCAATTAGCCCGACAGTCATGTCTTTGGACTGTGGGAGGAAACCGGAGTACCCGGAGGAAACCCACGCACGCACGGGGAGAACATGCAAACTCCACGCAGAGAGGCCGCAGAGCCGGGACGCGAACCCACGACCTCCTTGCTGCGAGGCAACAGTGCTAACCAGCTGCGCCTCCGTATTCTCCCATTGGACACAATTTTCTTTTGTAGTTCTCAAACAGATCCATGTTCTACTTTTATTTTAGTGAACTGATTACTCAAAAAAATCCAACAAATACCACCAAAACTCAACCAAGTCTCATAGTTTGTTTGTTTTTTTCCTCAGATGATCTACCATACATGAAGTGTCCACTTCACACTGTCCTCAAACTCACCCCTGTCGCTTATGGTCAGTGATCAACATTGTTATAAATCAGTGATTTCTTGTTTTGGTTTTCTTGTTGTTGATTCTCTGACTTTGTTGTAGGTTGTAAAGTGGAGATGTTTGACCTGAAGGTGGAAGCTGTCAACACTCACAAAGACAGACCATTAGTAAGTTTCTTTTTAAACATGTTGCCTGACAAATACATTTTCAGAGACCACATCAATTACAGGTCCTCTATCCTGCTCAATTTAATGTTCTTGTACAGGTGGTATATGATGTGAAACATGAAACAAGACAAGTGCTTCTAAGAAGGCCTATTCTTAGGAATTCAAACTACAATTACACCCTACAGGTTCTAAATCTTGCTTAAAGAAGCCACTTATCCAGGTGTTGCAGGCTCCGTGTTCACAATAAATCCTGCTGTTTGGAGAGTGGAAGGTGACATGACAGCTTTAAGTCCAATGAGGGAAAGGAGAACGCACATATGTTCCACTGAAAATTTCAATGGGATTTAAAGTAACATACAACTGACCAAGTACCTGTAGCGAAGTGGTGATGGCATCACAGACTGAGTGCCAGCGAGCGGCGCCGTACCCTCAGAAGTCACAAAAATATGTCTGCTAAGTATGTCTGACCTCTGTACTTTACTGTCACTTTTAGTTGCTCATTATTTGATTAGTGTTTTAAAAAAGGTACATTAAAACATCAGTCATATTTTTATTTTCAACAAGATCATAGACCCTAGAAAGCAGTGACGTGGTCAGGAGGCAGGTGAGGTAGTGCCTCCCTGCCATCATGACAAGTAAAATACTAACAATGAGAGAAAACCACTTCATCCACCTGACTGTTCTATCAATTTGTTTTCTGTAAAATTAAATCATTTTTATGGTCAAAATCACTAATTTTCTGCATTTCTTGTCCAAATACATGGGGAAAGGGCCAAGGGAGGCAGCAATGAGCCGAGGCTCCACTGTGTCTAATATGTTTAAAGAATGTGTGTGACATTTTTAGTCTTTCTAAACCGCCATAAATGTGCAGTGAAAATGGTGAGGCAGAAAGTACAATGCAGCACTGATAGGGGCAGTGCTGAGCTCCAATGGTAACAGTTGTGTATCGCTGATCTTCTGCTGCAAAACAAAGTGTTGGACTCAGGATATCTCTGCACACAAATCTGCAACACAATTGGAGTTTTTAAACGCTTGGTTGGACTCATTTTATTTTTATTTCATTTTTTCAGCATTTTGCTGAAATCACTGATCACTCAAAGGCTGAAATGCTGACACAGTGGAGGTAAAACACTGGTAGAAATGAGAGACATAATACAGTATTATGGAGAACATCAGTGCTCATTCTCAAGCTTGTTTTGACCATTTTGGTGAGCAAGCTTTCCTTGGTGTAGTTGACTCTACTACACTTTTGAATTGTCATAACAACTTGATGACACTAAACAGCAGCCTGCCCAAATATTCAAAGTTTTTTTACTTTGTTAGACTAAAGGCTGATCTCATGAGACAGTACAGCTCCCAAACCTCCTGGACATCTTCTCAGCTTTTTGTCCTGAAGGATCTGATGCAGGTTGCTCTTAAGGCTAGCTCTACCAGCTACAACAGCATCTGAGAAATGGACATTCTCCTTCTTTGAAAAGACTGAAAACATACAGTCAGATAGGACCCATCCTTGGAGATCGTCTCCACTGAAGCAGACGTTTAAAAACAAAAATAAACAAGAAGAGTTTTCGCAATAGAGTGACTGAGATATTCATGGAGAAGAATAGGAGCATGGACTTTATATAGAAATGAAGGGAAAATAATACATAATTTACAATTTAAATAAAAAGATCAGCCCAAATTAAAAAAAAAAAAAAAAATCTAATATGACCTTATATTAAATATTCTATAACAAGTTTAATATTGTTTTGTGTTCTTCCCATTATTGTCCCTCCTCTTTATTTTCTCTGTCTCTGTCTTTGTTTGTTGTTTGTCTCTTTTCTCTCCGCCTATCCACTCTGTTGCGTAAACAGATGCAGTCAGTCAATTTAACAAATCTAACAGGACAAAAAAAATCCAGTTTTATAACTAAAGCATTTTTTTTATTTTAAAAAGTCTAGTTCTCTTATTAATCAGATTTCTTTTTAACTTTTCCCATTAAACCGAGCACACATTAAACTAAAGTTGTTTAAAAGATCAAACCACTCCTGTGACACATATATGACCTGCCCTGACTGTGTTTGGCGTTTATGCAGAGTGGGTGTCAACACAAAGCCACATTTACTGACAAACGTCCTGTTGAGGAATATCCTGCCTGCTGAAACAGACATAATAGTTGCTTTCTATTTCTGGGTGTTTGTTTCAGTAACTCTCACTGCCTCTCTGCCCCCTCTACTCGTATGTGCCATGTTACGTTTCTCACTAAAGGTCTGTGAAGCAAAACAAGAGAAAGTTTTACTAATCTACCAACCATGTTTGTGTTTTGTCTTCTGAGCAGAGGAAAGTTAGACACAACACCATGCCACCACCTTTCCTGCGCAGGAACAGCTTCGACCCACTATCCACCCAGGACCAGATTAAACGTCCTCGTCTCTACAGCATGGAAAACCCAGAACATTCCCACATGTACTGCACTCCTACTTTTCCCAGCATGCCGTTTTCTGACATGTTCGAGAGAACTGAGTCTCTACATAAAGAGGTCAGTGTCAGGTTAAAAGTAAATCTATAAAATGTATTAAAATGCCCGTTTTTATGAGTGAACTGTGTATACACATTTTGAAAAGAAAGAACAAAGATAGAAAAGCTCATCTTATCTTGTGTCCTATATCATTTGATAATGTAACCATTTCAGTTTTTCAGTTTCCCGAAAAACAACATTCTTTTTTCTTATGTTGTATAATAAAACAAGGGCATGTTTAACAGGATTTATCAAGGGTTTCACCCAGTTGATCCAAATTAAAGCTAAAACCAAGGACCTATTTTTAGTTTTGAGAATAAATAAAGTGGAAATAAGAAGATGAATGTGATTCCTCTTGAGGAGATGTGACCAGGGTCCTTGTTTGCTGGAAATCAATCAGCGAGCTCCAGTTAATTTTTTTATATTGGGAGTTACTTTGTTCTAAATCCATTAAGACCAGCAGCTCACTTTAAGGACAACAGCTTTACTTTCTTTGTCTCTGTCACTGCCGTGCCCATTTTCAGGTTGTGCAACTAAGATGTTGATTACTCCTTATGGACATGTTTACATCAGTGTGTGAATCTGACACAGAAGAAGCAGAAATCAGGGAAAAAGGCACAATTTTTACCATGTTAAACAATGTTAGTGAACTGGCCTGTCAGATGATCAGATCCCACCCCTGGTCCTGGTACCAGCCCACATGAAAGGTCACATAACACTTTAGATTTTCCATGTTGCTCAAAGTATTAATTTACACTTCCTGAGTAAAGTTATTTTTGAGTTTGCAGCTATGAATGTTTTAAGTTATTTCCTGTGCTGCCATTCACAAAGTGCTCTCTATTTATCTGACTGGTCCTTTTAAAGCCAGAAGGAGCCAGAGAGAGTGCCTGACTTCTAACCTCAGAGTTCAGTATTAGCTTTAGCTGAGGCACTGCCAGGCTAAACAAATACCTCATTCCTGTTTGGGTTTGGTGTTTTTGTTCATGCTGTCCACTTTCCTTTTTTCTCCATCTGGCAGGACTCTCTGAACGGTTTCAAAACACCAAACACAGAAGATGGAGAGAAGCTGCAAAAAAGCACATGAAGAAGAGTTTTCAAGGAACATCTGTTTCTTTTCATCTCAGTATCTTTCCACCTTAAAGTCTGTCTGTGTTAGTACTAAAATCCCAGCCAGTGCACTGTTCTAAGCTTGTCTTTGTGGAACCTTGACAGCTATTTTGGGTTGATTTTGTGACAACTTTCAAATCTGGAATGTGATCATACAAACAAATGATTGAAATATATATAGTTTTAACATGTTGTCAAATTTTGCTGCAAAATCTGTACTCATTAATTTTTTATGTACCTTATATTAAATTATTGCTTTTGCTTTTAGTGTAAGAGGAGGTTTCTTTTGGAGGAAGCCATGCGTAGCTCTGATTTGTCCTTGAGAGACTTTTATTTTGAACTTTTCTTTGTAAACATTCCAAGGCAATGTGTATCCTCTCTCTGCGGTAGGACAGTCATTATTCTATTTTGAACTGATTTAAACACATAAAGTTGTAATTTCATTAGCAATGTGCAGACGAAAACTGTAAAAAATAAATGAAATGTTCTGTCTAGCCCTATAAACGTGTCTGACCTGCTGTGAATCCTCTCTATTCAGTAAGGAGTTTTCAGATATTCTAGGATGTTATAATTGTGCTTTTGTAAAAACAAAGCAGCTTTAATGTTTTACACATAAAGTGAAACTAAAGTCCACTAATAATACACAGTAATACTGGAGTTTTATTGATTATAGTGATTTTTATATTTGTTATTGGATTAAGTGCCTTTATTTAAATTATTAAAACCAATAAACAAAAGTATTTAAACATTTAAATATTTCCCTTGAAATAAAAGAAGATCAAATATTTTTGTATCTTAAAATGAAAGCTTTGATGTTTTCTGCACATTTTATTGAATAAAATACATTTCATGACTTTGACACTTGTTTTTCTCAATGATGAGATTAGGGAAATGGAGCAGCAAAATGGAGCAATTATTCCATATACTATCTGATCTTTAGTTATTTTGACGCCTGTGGTTGTCCTTCAGATAAGCAAGTGGAGCCAGATTAGCTCAGGGTTTCTGCACTAAAGTGCTAAGCTTTGAATCTATGTTGTGGTGCCAAATAAATAATTCATGTAAAAATGAGTATATTTTATGTCTCCAGACCTGAATCCTATAGAAACTCTTGTTTTGTTTACTTTTAAGATGAGATGCATGTTGCATAGCAGAGACTATCCTCCCTGGCTGCGCCTCGGCATTGGTGGTGCCTTTCTCCAGTGGTGTGCTGGGGTGTCTCGGGGTCTGGGTCTGGGTGCTGGGGGCGTCTGCCTGCTCTTCTTCCTGTGGCTGCCTGGTGGGATCTGGGCCCCCGGGGGTGGTCGGGCCTCTGCTGGGGCCGGTTCGCTCCTGGGTCTCGGGTCTCTGGTTCCGGCTAGATCTACCCTGGATGGCCGGCTGCAGGCGGTGCCTGTGAGCTCCTAGCCGCGGCCCCCCAGGGGCTCTAGCGCGGCGACTGCCGGGGGCCCACGTGGGGTGAGCCTCTGCGCCCTCTGGGGGAGAGTTTAGCGACTGCCCTGACGGCGATCTCCCTGGGGTGTCCGTGCCCTGGGTGACCTCTGGACGTCTGGGGCCTGGACCTCCTTCGCGTCCTCCGTGGGCCTTGGGGGCGGGTCTGTGGCTCCTCGAACTTATTATTGAATGTTTCAATAGAGAAACCTTACATAAACAAGCGCGCATATATACACACACACAGGTGATCACAAGGTGCTCACATAAAGACGGACTCAGGTGTTTTCAGATACATTAACTGGGGCTGTGGTTGACACTGAACTCTCTTGAACTGGTGTATACGTATACATTTGAAGAATATCACAACTGTTGTGTATTCATATGCTGTTTGTTGCTGTTGTATCTTTTCTTCCTGTTTTGTTTGCTTGTTTGTTTGTGCTTTATTTACAGGTCTAGAAGTGGACTCTTCACGTCTCTTGTTCTCTTCTTTTTCTGTTTACTTTCTCCCCCATCCCTCTTTCTGTACCCTTCCCTTCACTTTCAGGCTCCGTGTCCAATCAACCATAAAAACATTCTAATAAAGATTTTGGGGGTTATATTTAAACAAAAATCAGGAGGAGTTTGATAGCAGTGGCTGTAACCTCTCACCTGAAACAGCAACACTGTTGGACTTGTTTTTGGCACTCAGACATTATTCTGTTTGCTCCACAGCCGGACAGGACACGGGGTTAAAAAAAAAAAAAAAAAAAAGATGAGATGCATGTTGCCTCTCCAGTCCACCAGTGTTCTGTTTTCAGTTTCTTGCATCCAACTACTGCAGAGTCATCGGAATATTTCTGCAGATGACATGAATCTGATTTAAGTCTGAGATGTACAGAGTAAAAAGGAATAGTGAGTACATCCATCCATCCATCCATCTTTTTCTGGTTATGGTCAGATTAAGGGGGGGTGCCCAGACATCCCAGTTAATTCTGGAAGGATCCCATGGCGTTCCCAGGCTAGAGAGGATACATAATCCCTCCAGCAAGTCCTGGGTCTTCTCGGGGTCTCCTCCTTGTGGACCACGCCTGGAAAACCTCCAGAAGGCATCCTGATCAGTTGCCTGAACCACCTCAGTTCCTCACAACAAACATGACAGGAGACAAGGGGCGGCCCTCGTCAGCGATTGGGGTTGCAGTTTGAGTATTATTTGAGCTTTTGAGTTGTTAGCTGCACCCTTTTGTAAACAAGTCTTGTTGACACACATAATAACAAATGGCCAAAAAGTAGTAAATTAATAGCAAAAAGCCTCCAAGCAGCACAGTGTTCAACTCAGAACAGATCTGTCAGAAAGCTGCTTTCATTCAGAAAAATGGAGAAGAAATATGTTTTAACAAATCAAAGCCTCTAAAACAAGCTGCCACCTTGTGCCGTACTGAACACAAAGAGCTCATGAAGCACAGTTTTACAAAGTTTGTTGAAAAAAATCTACAGTAACAACATCCAGTCACATAGAATCTGTTTAAATGAATGTCAACAGTTTCACATCTGAAATGGTTTAACTTTGATCCTAAAACAGCTCCGTAATAAAGCTCTTAACTTGTTAATTATCTCCTAATATTTATGTATATTTTGAACAAGTACACTTAGTGATTTTAAACAAACTGACTGAAGAAACTGGGACATACAGATTTTTCATTTTACAAAGAACAAAAAATTATACCAAGTATTTATAGTTATTTTTCTCATACAGAATAAAACATAAACCATCTTCCTCAAAAGTTCCATGTTTTAGCTCAGGGATTGTGTTCTAGAAGAGTTCAGGTGGTGACTGTCAGACCTAAGCCTTTCATATAGTCAGCTATTCAATAACTTTTTTTTTGTATATGTGGGAATTTATGGTAAATAAACATAATTGGACAGTGTAACTCCACCTGATTGGATTTGGGAAATACTTTTTGTTAATGTTAATAAATACAAATAATTTCAAATTTGACATTTACCTTTAAAGATGAATAAAACAATCCTGACTGAGGTTGTTTAAATTCCTACAAGGAGGTAAAAATGAATGCATGTAGAATTTCAGATCATTTCTCCTTTATTTTTCAAAGTCAGCAGGAACTGCTACTTAATATGTCTGACTTGAAATGTTTTTAACGCCTGCTTTAAACTGTTGAGCTGACTGGGCCGCTGAGTTAACCAAAACTTTAGTTCTAAAAAAAAATAAATGTAAAAAGCTCATTCTCAAAACACCTAAGATTATAGACCAGGTCTGTGTCAGACTGATGGAACTAGTTTTGTTATTAAACCTTCTAAACCTGATTTTGTTTGAATAAATTAATCTAATGTACTATTCATTTTTAACCCTTTAACACCACTTGTATCATCTCATCCACATATTTCCAAGTTTCAAGGAGCTCTACCTTTTTAACATGACTTGTATTTTCCTCAAGAACCTGCTTTTACAGGTTATCTGCCCTCTGGTGGAAGAGTTAAATACTGAAGTGCACATTTTATTTAGTTTTATTACCATTATATAACTGCAAAATAAACATCTGAGTTTTCTAACTATTATTGCATGTACTTTATTTTTCATAAAAACTTTAAGCATGACTAACCATTTATTTGTAGTTGAAACAAAACAGATTAGAAGTGACATATTTGGTCATTTATTACTAATTTAGTGTTTAAGTATGACCTAATGTGAGCTGAGGCCTAAGGTGGGCAGTGCCAGCCTCCCTCTATAAACGCTCCATCTGAGCCTCCTGCTGGCATTCTGATTCCTTCA
This sequence comes from Callopanchax toddi, assembly GCA_006937965.1. NCBI lineage: Eukaryota > Metazoa > Chordata > Actinopteri > Cyprinodontiformes > Nothobranchiidae > Callopanchax > Callopanchax toddi. The sequence continues at coordinate 1,884,027 of SSNR01000048.1, read as the reverse complement.
GTCCAGAGACAACATGAAGACGGCTGGGACTATTCTGTTTTTCTTGTGTACTTTAATCTCTTTAGGTAAATTTCAGAAAGTTATTATTAACTTTTAGCACTTTTCTTGTTTAGTTTATTTATTAGGGCTTATTATTATTATCATTATTATTATCATTTTAAATATTATGGCTACTTTCAGGAATTACCAAGCTCACAGCTAAGAGCGGAAGGATATGCTCCGCTCCGCCGCAGTACCCACACACTAGGCCGCTCACCTCCAAGCAGGTCTTCAGCAGCGGGGACAAGGTGTCCTACAGCTGCGCGGAGGACTTCACCTCCACCAAGGGGCTCCGATCGGTTCAGTGTCAGGACGGAAAATGGACCACACTGTCTCTGAAATGTGAAAGTAAGACAAAATGTTGTGTTTTACGTTCACTAAAATAAAAAAAACGTTAGTTAAAACTAGAATGTGATTTTATTTAAATCTAAAGAGACATACCGCCCTCTACTGGCCGTAATAAATAATACATTTTTTCAGTTAAATTTGATCAATAATTTTATCAATAATATCTATCAGTATGGAAGATCATTACCCTCTCTGAAAATAAATAAATAAATGCCCACATGATAATTACTCATCTAAACGTTTTGATTTTGTAACCTTCAATACACAGTGGTCACTCTAAAGCTGCTTTATTGGATATATGTGTGGGATTTTATCTCTAAATTATGCCAATTCAAATTATTTATGATTTTGTATCCGACAGCTTAGATTTTTAAAACTCATTATTATTTCTCACCATCAAGATTTTTAAGCTCTGCCTATAGGATTATGACTAAAATGTATGAAATAGTAGCCTATCTCAAAATTAGATCTAAAAAACAATATAAGCTACCAGTTTATTGACAAAACTCTAAACTTTGAAACTATTTTTTCCCTGAAACTCAAAAATATGCCTGACTCAAAATAACTTTGAATCTCACAATCCTGACTTCTAATTTTGAGATTCAGCCATGACTGAATTTGAATCTCTAAATTGTCACTTTCTATCTCAAAACTTTGACAGAAATTATTTTTTGTTCTCAAACTCAAAATTATGACTTTGTTTCTCATATTCAGGGTTTTGTATTTGTACAACACTTCTTGAAAACAAGATTTTATTTCCCCAGTGACTGTTCCCTGGTTAAATAAAGGTGATACTACTACTACTATTACTACTACTACTACTACTACTACTACTACTACTACTACTACTAATAATAATAATAAGAAGAAGAAGAAGAAGAAACATTTTTGAGCTCTTCATAGTGATATCAGTGGTTTTTCTTCGAGCTCATTGTTTAATATGGTGAATTATTGTTTGTTGTTTGTTCTTAAATGATCAAATAGAAAATAATTTTATAGCCTGAAACAACATGCATACATTTTTAAATTATTTTTTTACATTTATACTTTTCTAAAAACAGTCTTTGATATGATGTTTTACTGGTCTGAAAAATGAGTGGAGATTACATCTTGTTTGAAATGTCTCATTTAGATTAGTTGTAATGATAAAATGTGACATCTCATATTTTGTTATCGTCTAAATTAAATCACACTAAAGTATTTCTCTCTCTCTGCTGTGTTTGGTGCTTTGGCCACTGCATCCTTTCTTTTCAAAAACAATAAACATCTTTATACCACAGGATAATATAGTCAGTGTTTTAGAGATCAAATAACAGTTTCTCCAATATTATTTACAACTTCACTCCAACATGTTGCTTCCATCCACACAGTTGTGGTGAAGCTCACAGGTTGGGAACAGGATTTTCTGCAGCTGATGTGAGATTACACAAAAGACCTCCTCTGTTAACCTAAAACCCACGTTGACAGTTTCATATCTTCTTGACTAATTTCTAACAGAAATCAGATGTGGCAACATTGGTGATCTACCCAATGGGGAGTTTCAATACGAGGGGGAAACGTTCATTGGAGAGAAAGTTCATGCTGAATGTAAAAAGGGGTAAGCTAACAGAAGTCACGCCCAGCCATTAAACACGTCACTCCTCATGAATTTAACCGTCTTCTTGTTGACAGATACACTCTGAAGGGACCAGACTACATGATATGCAAGAGGTCAGGATGGGCTGGTGAACTGCCGTCTTGTGAAGGTGTGTGTGCAGCAGAAGCTTTATGACACATTGTTATTGTGTAAGAAGTACCTTCAGTAGGCGGTGTTGTTATGGATGATTAACAATACGAATGTAGAACAGCAGCATTTGATTTAATCCCTTAATTTTTCCTATAACATTGTTTCCATATTAGTTAACCTTCAAAAAGACATCTGCATGAAAGTCATTCATTTTGGTCTTTTATGACTGATTTGAACTGGCTTTTCTAAGGGTGGATTTGATGCAGCACAAGTTTTATTTTATTTTATTTTGTGCTTTAGGAAGTTTCACCTTGATCACTTATTTTTCTGTATCCACCAACAAACTTCTGGAATGATACTCTGTTGGTAGAAATTGTAGAGTTAAAATAGTTTAATGTAGACTCAGCTTTGAACATGAACTCTTAACAGGGTGGAGGTCGGTGCTTGGAGGAGGCCATTCCAGAAGCTTATAATCTTACCCTGCTTAATCCAGTCAGTGTCCTGTTGGGAGACCCGTCCATGTCTCAGTTTCACCCATCTAGCTGACGATGGATAGTACTCCCACCATGCCTGTCAGCTGGTTCAGTGTTCTAGTTCTCTTTAATGTAGCAGGATCTCCAGCTGGACGGAGCTCAGGAGATCACCAGACAATCTTTGCTGCAAATGTAAAACTTTTCCCCCGAAGACATTTGATTTGTCCATGAGGAAAGCTGCAGATTTGTCAGGCTTAAAGGTGTCTCTTTTGGAGCAGGAGGTTCTTGGTTCTCTCAGTCCTTGGGGATGTAAACTGGCTTTGCTGAGGACAGAAATACTGGTTTTCCAGTTCATGCTGAGCCTTGGTGGTTCCTGGGTTGTTCCTGAACATCCAGCCGATTTCCTTCAAAGAGAAATGAAAAGCTGCAGCCAATCATGATCACTAACGAGGAGTTAATCAGCCCTGACCTCAAGTTAGAAGAGTTTATCTTCAGCACCCTTTATTAAAACACTCAGGTTTATGTAAATTTCAAACTTGTGCATCCAGCTCTTGTTATATTATGAGGTCATGAATGAATTATGTTGTATAATTATTCCACTTTGGAAAAAGAACAGTTCAAGTAAATGATCAAAGGTCCAAATTTAATAAGACATCCATTCCTATGATGAACGTAAACATCTTTATAGTCAGGCTCTTCTTATTTTTGTAGTTTGTGTAATAAAGCATCAGTTTTTCCTTCTATGTTGATCATCACACAAATACTGTGTAATAACTGGGATTGCTGTGTTATCAGAGACCTGCTCCACCCCAGCAGTGGTCAACTCGGTGCAGAAAGACGGCGTTTCAGTGCACTATGTGGGAGACTTCGTGAACATCACCTGTGAGCAGGGTTTCCAGCTGGATGGAGCTCAGAAGATCCTCTGTGGGCCAAAGGGCCAGTGGCACCCATCTCCCCCCCGCTGTGTGCCCTCACCAGGTCAAACTGAACAGTTAGCAGACAGAAAAGGTGAGTTTCATTCCTCTACCTGACAACCTGAAGTCAACACAACTCAAACTTTATTTATAGAGCACATTTAAGTGTGTTTTACAGATGAAAGTAAACATATAACCATGATAAAATATAGACCAGTACTAGAAAATGAAATTAAAATCAACACAGTCAGATACCACAACAATAAATACTATACTATTACTGTAGGAGTCCAGCTCAGCCAGAATTAAAGCCAAGAAATAAAAGTGGGTCTTTAAAAGAGATTTATAAATGTCCAGGGTGTCAGCAGATCTAATGGGACCTGGTAGGCTGTTCCAGAGCCGGTCGCCTCTGGTCTGGTTCTGGGGAACTCCAGCAGGAGCTGGTTTGCTGAACTGAGCATCCTGACTGGAGTATAAAAGTGCAGAAGGTCAGAGAGGTAGTGAGGTGCCAGTCCATTTAGAGATTTAACAAGAAACGGCAGGATTTAAAATAAAATCTGAAATGAACTGGAGGCCATAGTGAGGTCAAGATGGATGTTTGACATATACGTTATGCAGGTGGGATGCAGCAAGGCCAAAGTATAAAGAACTGCAGTAATCCAGGTGTGAGGATACGAGGGAGTGGATCCCTCTCTCCAGATTGTTGGCAGGAAGGTAACCTTTGACCTTGGCAATGATTCTCAATTGGTAAAAACTTGACTTCACAACAGAGGTTACTTGTTTATGACATTTAAAAGCACTGTCAAAGGTCACAGCCAGGTTTTTAACAGAGGAGCAGAGAAGTGGAGCAAGAGGACCAAGAAGACCAGAGGGACAGTTGGTGTGTTTTTGGCCAATAAAGATCTTCTCTGTCTTTTTGACATTGAGATGTAAAACATTTTCTGCTCATCCATGATTTGACCATGTTTAGGCAACAGAGTAAAGGCTGAATACAGTCCCTGTCTCAACAGTAAACAATATAAAAACAGTAGTGGGCCCAATTTGGAACCTTGGGGACACCAGAAATTAGTGGGCTGATGAGAAATCACCTAGCTGAACTTAGATTCTCTGACTGGTTAAATAGGACTTGAACCTCGAGAGGGCACAGCCTGTGACGCCAACAGATTGCTCTAACCGTGACAGCAGGATCTATGGTCCACTGTGTCGAAAGCAGCAGTGAGGTCGATCCAGGTCCTTCTTTTAAAGACGAGGTTGTACTGTTGCATGTTTAAAAGAAGATGGAACAGTTCCTGAGCTGAGACTGACATTTATCAGAGCATGTAGCTGGTCCAACAGCAGTGAAGACATCTGAGGAGACGAGAAGGGAGACAGTTAGTAGGACGTATCTGTTTTACTACGTCTCAAAGCGAGGAGAATAAAACCAGCTCAAAAACAGCAGAGCTAGCATGAAGAGGACACAGGTAGGAGTGTTGTAGCTCAGCTCATTAACCCTGTGGCTCTTTTTTTGTTTGTTTCCACATTAAAAATAAAAACGGAGTTTGTCCTCTTTCTGTTCATGAGGTGGATGTCGAGCACCACCAGCTACCAGCAGCTTCAACGCCAGTCTAGCTGACAGCTACATCACTAGAACATCCTTCTCCTCTGGTGACAGAGTCTACTACCACTGTAACGTTGGATACACTCCAGTGGATGGAAGCAGGCTTCGTATGTGTGTCAACGGAACGTGGATGCCACTGACGCTGAAATGTGAACGTAAGAACATTAAATCCTGTGAAACTGATTAAAATTTGATGTTTTAAAGTTTTCAGTCACAGCATTTCAACAGACTTCAATCCCAGCTGTGACCTCTCTGATTAAACGGTCAATTAAAAAAAACGTCACCCATTTCTTATGAATCGTTAGGGGTATCTTGTGGACATGCAGGAGAGATTGACAATGGTCATTTTAATTATACCGGCATACATTTTGGAGACCAAGCTACAGCTGTGTGCAACAAGGGGTAAGACCATCCAGATACTCTTTATTCCAGTCTCATGCCATTGTTCCTTAATGCTGACTTTCAATTTGCTCTGTTATCAGGTACAGGCTGGTAGGACAAGCCACCAGAAGGTGCACGAGTGAAGGCTGGGATGGACGAGTTCCTGTCTGTGAAGGTCCAGTCAGACTAAATATCTGTGCATGCAGGACTATCTGATGGCTACTAGTGTATCTTTACATCTGTATCGTCTCGCTTGCAGTCATAACATGTGAAGAGCCAACGAAAACAAATGCTGCACGAAGAAACTTCCAGCAGGCGCCGTACAGCTACCGTAACGTGCTCATGTATTATTGTCTGGTGGGAATCCTCGATGGACCAGAGGAGGTTTGGTGCACGGAGGATGGGAGGTGGAGCTCACCTCCTCCACAATGCAAAGGTTCTTTAACTTACACATTACGTGGCTGTAATGCAGTTATGAAATTTGATGAGACCACACAGAGTTTTAAAGGTTTTACAAAAACAACTAAAACTCCACCATTTTTCATCATAAATTGAAAATAACAATGCTAGGCTATAGTTGCTAATCCATTCAGAACATAAAGGTGATTTTCTTTGTTTTTACAGTGGTAACATGCCCAGCACCAAACATTCCTCACGCCTTTTGGGCGAATGCTCTCAGACGAACGTATTTCCCAAGAGACACAATCAATTCGTTTGTGTGTAGACGTGGTTACTTCCTCAGAGGACCCAAATATGTCACCTGCAGCAGTGAAGGCAAATGGCTGCCTAGACTTCCTGGGTGCCAACTCCGTAAGTAATCTCCTCCTTTGAATGAATCAGCTTCATTTGAATTTTTATTAATGCTTTCCATTACTGTGGTTTTGTTTCTTTTAGGACGTAATAACGTCGGCTGGTCTGCAACCTGAAGTGTGCAACATTCAGTCCAAGCTGCATGAACTCAGCAATTGGCAGATAAACATGAGTCTTTTAGGCTAAGCTAATGCATGACTTCCAGACTTATACTGTTAAAATTAACCTGTAATGATGGATTTGCTCCAACTACTACATGATATTTTATAAAGACAATAAATGTGTTGAGAACAAAGCTGAAGTACAGTATGTTTATTTCTGATAAGTGTCTAACTTGTTTCATTCACCTCTGTACATTAAGTTTTTCCCCTTAACTTTTATTTTACAGTTGATAATGTTGATCCATCTCTAAAGAACAAACGGTGAGAGAGCTCCTCATGAAAAAAAAAACAAGCTACAAGAAAAATCACACCTTTTCCATTCATTTAAAAAGACAAATACAAAATCCAGACATTTTTTTACATGAGCAATAACATTTCAAGTGCAAATATCATCATCAACTCTGACACATCAAAGCAAACTCTTGCTTAAAAGGCAACAATAAAAAAAAGTTGCAGGAAAGCACATTCTGGATGGACGGAGGAGGAGGAGTTTGGAGGTCAGGTGGGCCAAAGTGAGATGTGGAGTGGAGATCATCTGTGACAGAGGTTAAAATCAGATTTGTGAAGCCCTTTTACACAGAAACAGGTCATATGGCCCAACATCGGCCCTCAAGTTTAACAGTGAATTAAAATAATCCCATCGTGTCGTCCAGTTATACCCTAAAACTGATCTTTATTTACAGAAATGGGGACAAAACATACATAGAAGAGAGGGCAAGCTTTTTATTTTGTTCATAAAATGTTTAAGAAACTGTACAATGGTGGATAGGATCACTGAGGACATTTAACAAGCTCTGAAAATCAGAACATGGAATTTCACATCAATTAACATGGTAATAAGTCAGCTTTAAGTGTTATTTTTGTACAGAAGTTTCACCATCTTATGGAGATAATTCAGTATTCATCAAGTGGGGCTGTGGGGAGTATTTATTAGTAGCCAGTATTTACCTGACAGACAGGAGGCTCCGATATGAGGAGAAACTAGCTCAGGTTAAGGCTCATTAAAGAGGGGGTTTAACACATTTACAACCTAAACTTAAAGATTTTCTACCAGTTCTTGCAAAATCTGTGACTTTTATGCTGTATTACCTTTATATTAACTAAACAGTGTTCACATTGCTATGCTAACAGCATGCACTGTGGTCACATATCTGATCATTACATGAATTGAGATCTTTTTGCAAAACTGGAAGGGTTCAAAGTTCATTTGGAGGTGAATCCTGATCCTGATTGATTGGTCCTGTTTAGTCGTATGTACGAGTCATCAGAACGTAGCTGCTGTATGTGGAGGTGAGAGTGTAATAGTCCTCGAGGTGCATCAGTTTTTTTACTCTTTTTTTTTCTTGCCTGTGTTTTTTTAATTATAAACCATCTTTGCATTGCTGAAGTTAATTACTAGTTGATTTATGAACTCTTTTAACTGATACCTGAACATTGTCGTGGTCTGGTTCAGCTTCTTTTCTTCTTTACATTTTTGAGTTTAGAAATGCCAAAAATGCACTTTACCATTGAACAAAGGTAAATCAAATTTATTTTTCTGCTTTTTATATTTAACGATTTCCCAAAAATCTACTTTTTAAAAGGCAGCCGATCTGGAAACACCTCCAAATGAACTTTAACTCAATGACTCTGGTATCAGCTGAGGGCTGCATGGTGCTGCAGTTGGTTGCACTGTTGCCTCACAGCATGAAGGTTGCAGGTTTGATTCTGGGCTGCGTCCTTTCTGCGTGGAGTTAGTATGTTTTCCTCCTGCATGCATGGGTTTCCTCCGGGTACTCCAGCTTCCTCCCACGAACCAAAAACATGCATGTTAGACGACTAAAATGCCCCGTTTGTCTGTTTACGGCCCTGTGATGTGTCCAGGGTGTCCCCCTGCCTCTCATCCTGTGCCTAGATGGGTACCAATCCCAGTGACTCTCACTGGATGAAGTGGTTAGGAAATGGATGAATTAGTCCACGAGAAGTTGTGTCTCCAACCACTGTTACAGTTCCTTTTTTTGAACACTTGTTACCATCATGGGATTAGACGAGAGAAAATGCTTCATGTGTAGCAATATAGATGTTGAGAAACAAGTGTAAACCCCTGCTGGATGTTTTTAGAGTCTACACTCTTAACCTGGTCTGTGTAGCTGCTGGACATGAGAACTTCTCTCTGGTTCTTCTGCTCTGACTGCTGGTAAGATACAAATCACTCAACACAACTTCAAAAAATAAAATAAACCAAACTACACCTTTAAGCTAACATTTCCAATAAACATCCAGAAATATTCCAAAAACACTAATGCATCTCTGAAAAGAGACTAATGGTGTTAGAGTTTCACTAAACTTGAATTATCTTACCCTGTTTTAGTCTTTATTTTTTAAATCAAACTGTTTGACTGCACACACCAAATTCACAATTTTTTTCCACATTTTTTCACTTTTAATTTCATAAAACTAGTAATTTATTGAAGCCTAAACAACTTCTGCCCATAGTGACTGATGGATACTTGATACAAAGAGTCTTAAAAGCTCCAAACAAATTCAGCTAATTTCTTGTGAGGGTCACAGCAGGGTGTAACACATTCATTACACTATGCAATAAAAAAAAGGAGGTAAGGTCAGTTCCAAATTTAGTGCACAAATTTACTCGACCCGCCCTTTTTTTTTTAGCGGTCTTTGGAAGAGCTTTTTTTCATTGGGACATTTCATAAATGTGAGTGGGAGGTGGGATCCTGTGTTAGCAGATCTGGGTTAAAGAATCCAACCCTTGTCTAAATAAGGTTCATTATTTACAAAACTAAACAGTAAAACTGGAAGTCCAACCGCTGAGAGATGATCAGCTCAGATTCTGAGCTCCACTTTGTTTTAAACCTACAGATCTGGAGTGTGTAGAGTGCATCAGACAGGCGATGAGGCTGAACAATTAAAGTGACCTTTTAAAAGAAGCAGCAAACAAAACGTCCCTCAAAGACACCACTCCCACTCTCAGAGACATGTTCCACTAGACATCACATCATTTCTGTGGCACTCGCGGTTATTTTTCTCCCGAATGTCCGGCTCGGCTTGTGTTTGCTTTGAATCGGCTCATTAAAAAAAAAAAAAAAAAGCATAAAGGCCAGAAGAAATGGTCAGGAAACGCCGTTACAGCCTGAACGGACGGAGCAAAAACACTGTTTTAACAGTAAAAGCATCGAGACCGCTCTAAGAGCTCAAACATGATCCGGACACAGCTGGGTTAAACAGCTGCACCTCCTCGAGGACAGACGGCACACAGACACTGGAGGTGAGACCAGACTTACAACAGTCATTAATGGTAGGAGCTGGAAGCTGCTCGTATAAGCAAACACAACAAGTTGTATCAGGCTCAAACCACATTTACAAAACGTCCCTCCTGTTTGAAATAGAATTTTTTTCCCCTTTCATGTGGTTTCATTGCACAACAAAATGAAAACCAAACCCACTCACATAGTCTGCTCACTAAACGGCTGACTGCAGACCTGGAAAGTGACAAATAAACGTTTTTTTTTTTTGCAGGTCCGCCTTGTATTGAAATAAACGTCTATGTTAAAAAAATGAAAGCAAACATACTAGCAGGTTTTGTGTTTAAGTTCTGTGAGAGTTGTGGGATGGGGCTGATAAGGTTGGAGGTGGTGGGGTGGGAGGTGATGTGATCCGGTGCACCAGCGGCTGCTGAGTTTTACTTGTACGGCCGCAGGAAGGCGGAGACTTTGCTGCTTATGAGGCGGATGAAGGAGCGGGGGAGCATCTCGTTGGACTCTCGAGTGGTGTACTTAAAGTAGTGGTTCGGGTTGGCCAGAACATCAAAAAGTGTCTTAATCAGTTTTTTATCCTGCAAGAAGAACAAACAGGTTTTCAGATGTTGACTCAAACACATTCCTGCTCTAATCCTCTAAAGCCGCCCAACACAAATGACACAACCATATGGCAACATGTTTTCTGTAATAATACTCTGACTCATGTTCAGGGACAGCACTTTTGTCTATCCTTACAAAGACTTGAATGAATAAATGAATCACCTATAAGCTAATAAGGTGATTTAAATACCAAAAAAAGAAAAAACAAAGCAGACCTTTAGGATCTCTTGATGGTTTTCTGAAGCGTAGAGCCTTCCGTCTCGGACGATGTCCTCTACGAGCTGCTCGTAGTCCTCTGAAGTCAAAGACAGAGTGGAAGAGATCAATTTGTGCTTAATATTCAATAAACATCAGCAGGTGAATAAGATCATTCCTAGAAGTGAGAGAAACTCCCTTTGACTCACTTTTCTAGATGTTTCAGACACTGAATTATAAAGCTGTCTGCTGACAGGGAGGGAATCATCACACACTCCTTGTTACAGTTTTATGTTGGGATTGAGAAAGGTTTCCATTATGTGATGATGCCAAATGTTTTAATGCAGTCATCCGTCAATAGGTGAACCTGATTAACCTGTACTGATCAGTCAAAAACCTGCTTGTACCATTGGGAATTAAAACAGTGCTGCACTTTGGGATCAGGCTAGTTCCAGTGTGTTGTGTTGGTGTAGATTCTCAGTTATCCAGGACAAATTCAGAAGTCTCATCAGCTCTTCCTGAGCAGCTGGTGTGGGTCACTGGCTGTGGGAGGGGCTGCTGATGCCACTAATCGTGTTCTGTATTATAATGTTGGTGTGGGTGAAAGATCATCCTGAGTATCAAACATCCAAGGATTTCAATTAATGAATAAGTTTATTTTGATTGTGCACACAGTTATACCGCGACCCGGACCCGGATAAGCGGAAGACGACGAGACGAAACACAGTTATATCATTTTTATACAATTATGAGTTCCTTGTTGTACATATTCATACAGTTTGCGCTTCTAATTGTACATTCACAGACTTATAGCTTTCACAATTGAAATTGGGATGGTCTTAAGCCAAAGCTTTTAACTGTCCATCCCTAGTTATACAAATATCACTTTACAAATCACTTTTTCAATTTTTTATTATTTTATTTACATATTTACATTTTCCAGTTTTGTTCATTTTCCAGCCTGCTGTTGCACATTCGCTCTGCACAGAGCCTTGGATCGTTTAAATCTCTTTTAAACACTTATTTCTTCACATTGGCTTTTCATACTGGATAAGTGTGGCTCCTGTGCCAACTTTTATTGCTTTTATTATTTTTAATGTTGAATGGTTTTATATTTTTCAGTTTTTAATGTTTAGCTATTTTACGCAATGTTCAGCACTTTGGTCGACACCTTGTTGTTTTTAAAGTGCTGTACAAATAAAGTTAGAGTAGAGTTTTTTGTACTTTTTTAATGTCTGTTCCTGTGTGGAATATTTTTGTGTTGTCTGCAAATAGAATTAGTTGTAACATTTCAGAAACTTCACAGATGTCATTTATATATAAATTGAATAGTTTGGGTCCGAGTACTGATCCTTGAGGTACTCCTCATTTTATGTCTTCCTGGCCTGAATCATTGTTTTCAAATTGTACATATTGTTTCCTGTTTTTGAGATAGCTACTCAGCCGTTTGTGAGTTATTCCCCTTATGCCATACTTCTGTAATTTTTTAAGCAATATTTTGTGGTCAATGGTATCAAATGCTTTTTAAAAATCTATGAAAATCCCTACTGTGTAAAGCTTTTTTCCAATAGTATTTGTTATCTCTTCCTGTAATTTGATTAGTGCTTGAGATGTTGATCTGCTAACTGGTTGTCATTGAGGAGATTGTTTTTGTCTATGAAATCGTCTAATCTTTGGGTAAAGCATTTTTCTAATATTTTGGAGAATTGGGATAGTACTGTATTGAAACTGGCCTGTAATTATGTGTTTGTCACCTGTTTTATAGAACAGAATTACTTTTATAGAGCAGAATTACTTTTGCTAACTTTTTTCAGGAAACGTTCCATTTTGAATGGATAAGTTACAGATTTAAATGAATGGTTTTGTAATAGTCTATTGGCTTTTTACTATAAACATATCATCACAGTCAGTGGAGGTTTTATTTTTCAAGTTGTTTGTTATCCTGATTATCTCGTTCTTGTCGATATCTCCTAGGAACATTGAATGCATGGTCTAATTTCCATTTCCTGTGTCTATGTTTTTATCTGGACTTTTTTCAACTAGATTAGCTAAATTTGATCCAATATTTACAAGGTAGGAGTTGAATCCTGATGCTATTTCTTTTTGGTCTCTCACTGTTCTGTTTCCGATGTTGAAGCAGTCAGGACAGTTCACAGAACGAGATGTTTGTCTTACAGTGCTGTTTATGGTCTAAAGACACAGGACTTCTCAGGTGAGGTGGATGGATGAAGATGCTACATACCATCATAAGTAACATAAGGGATCTGGAAACCTCTGGCGCTGTTGGCCTCATTGGACTTGAAGTTGATCCACAGACGTCTGGAGCGAGCTGTGAAGGCGATCGGCCGCTCGTATGTCTGACAGGTCTCATAAGTGGTGATGGAGGTAGCTGACCCTTCCACAAAGAAATTCATCAGACGTTTGTTTACTACATGAACTCTAATGAATCAACAGTCATTTAAAAGAAGAGAGAGACTCACAGTTCTTCCTCATAACCAGCACATCTCCACACTCGTCCTCCGAGGGCAGGAAAATCTCCGGCACCACGATCAGGATCTTGCGCTTGCTGGGCGGGTTGATGTTCCAAATGCACTCGACGTTAGCAGGATAATTACCAGGATAGTTGGGTGACTCAATGTAACCCATTAACTCGCCCATCTCACCACCACATTGCCTGTCTAGATGTTCACAAGCAAACCTAATTAGATTTAAGCTCGTTTAAAAAAAACACACATGAAGACATCAAACTGTGCTGCTCACTTTTGCACTGAGAGACACTTGTGGCTCCATCAAAATCAGTGGTGGTGTTTCCGGGACAGGAAATGCAGTAGTTCTGTCTAAACTCTGTCTGGTAGGTCCCCACTGGGCAGCGGATACACCGGTGGACCGTGGTGTTGTAGTAATGACCCGGAGAACACTGAACTGCAGATTACATGCGAAGGAACACATACCATGAAAATCTTTCAGTGATTATTTGGAACTATTTATCTAATAAACACATCTTATCTGACCTTTAACTTCACAGTCATGGAAGGAGCTGGCACCTTCCCTCTTGGTGCTCAGTCCTCCCCCACAGGGGAAACAAAGCGTCCGGCCCAGATCTGGCTGATAGGTGCCCTGAGGGCACAGCTGGCAGGGTTTGAAGCCGTCATTGGAGAAGTACCCATTTGAGCACTGGCCTGGATTGGATTAGAGGAGCACAGATTTGTTAAATGAGCATGCACAAGATTCAGGTGTCATACTGCCTTCAAGACTTGTAGACTACCAGCGCAGGAGGAGATGTTTCGTGCCCCGACAGGTCCGTGGCCATCGCTCCCAGGGCAGAGGTCGCAGGCCAGCTGCCCTTCTTTCTCCTGGAACGTTCCAGGTGGACACTGGACACAGCGCTCCTGCCCCCCGTGGTAGTAAGATCCTGGCAAACATTTACCTGAGAGAACAGCTACAGTCAGAGACGGGAACACGCTTCACAAGTTAATTCCAAACAGACACAGGGTCTCACCACATCCGACTCCGGTCCTCTCTGAGCCCGGGGCACACTGCGCCTGAATGGGTGCAGCCTGAGGAAGCTTTTGGGCCACCTCGTACTCCAAACCTGCAACTCTGATAAGGAAGCGCTCCTGGTTGATTGATTTCTTCAAAGCCTTGATGTACGTCTTCACCTGCTTCTCCATGCGCTGTCGCAAGCAGCTGAGGTTACAATTTTCTGGTCAACAGGTAACAATGATCACTTTAAAAATGACTTTGTCCATTGATGACATGTGTACCATGAAGTGACAGTAAGTTGAACAGAAGGTGGGGTGTCTGACCTGTGGTGTCTCCAGGTTTGACCTCGGCTTCCAGCTCCAGAGTAATGCGGGTTACCTCTTTGTTTGAGGGGTTGCGGGTGTGTCTTCCTTTAGCTTTCTTGGAGGAGTCACATGTGAGATTAACAAATGTTACCTGGCAGTTGCTGCAGAGCTGTCCTCCTCCTGCAGACACACATCACAGACTGTGAAGTAGAGTTCACATTCATATTTATGAATTATGCCAACTTCAGTTGGAGAGGCATTTTCTAGCAAAAGAGTCAAAGATAGAAAAATCTTCAAACTTTCTGGATAAACATACTAAATGAGTATGATACAGACCTGGGGTACTCAAATACAAATGTTAAAGGGCCACAGCAACAACACCAATAAATGAGTCTGCAGTCCGGTGTGTATGTGTGGGGTGGTGGTGGTGTTACTGTTCTGGGTCCAGCGTGCGCTGGAGTATGTGAGAGATGGTGGATGTCTCCAGTCCAGCTGTGAAAGTGAAACTTAACAGCAGCAGCAGCTCCTCATCCTGTAATGACGAGTTGTGGAGCAATACGGCGCCGAGTCGTTATGGAAACGTGGATTTAGTGAAAGAATTACATCTTGGGGGACACGGTATATGGCTCGTGGGTCAGAAAGATGCAGCTCACGGGCTGGATCATGTTTGAATTTATTTATTCCAAAAACGTTTTATTTATTATTTGAATTTGAAATGAGTAAAAAAACAACATAACTGTTGAAATATAAAGATCTAGTTCTTATGAAATGAATGTTTGGATTAAATTTTGATTTCACCAAGCGGATCGAGGCAGCACCTGCAGGACACTGAACCAGTCTGTTGAAAGCAAGGCTCTCAGTTTACTGGTCGATCTACGTCCCAATCCTCACAGATGGTCATGAGCTTTGGGTAATGACCGAAAAAACGAGATCACGGATACAAGCAGTCGAAATGAGTTTCCTCTGCAGGGTGGCCGGGCTCAGCCTTAAGGGTGAGGAGCTCGGACATCGAGTCGAACCACTGCTCCTCCATGATGAGAGGAGCCAGTTGAGGTGGTTTGGATACCTGGTCAGGATGCTGCCTGGACGCCTCCCTGGGGAGGTGTTTCAGGTATGTCCCACCAACAGGAAGACCCCAGGTTGACTCAGGACATTCTATAGAAAGTACATCTCCAGACTGGCTGCAGTCTGGCTGAGACACTAAATTTTGGGTTTTGATTATAAGCCATAATCATCAAAATTACAAGAAAAAAGACTGGAAATAATCCACTATGTGTGATCACCTATAGAATGTTTCACCTTCTGAAATGTGTGACAAAAAATATTGAACTTTTTAATAATACTCACATTTCTTTTAGCTACAATTATACTGTTGGTTTACCAAAAGGCTCAAACCAAACCTAGGAGGCACCTGTCATTCCAGTTCTAAAAGAATGTAGAAATCTAACAAGGACTTCTCCCTGGGCTTTAAGATTGAGAGTTTCATTTACAAAATATGGAAAAAAGTGGGTGTAATTTTGAGACTCTTAAATCCTGATTTTGTGCAAATATGTAATTAAAGGAAACTGTCCTTCAGATTTGTCATTGTTTATTAATCTGTATGTGTGTCCATTTGTCTACTTGTATGTAATCTCATCTCTGGAACCTATAAAGTTCTGTCCTCTCAGAAAACTTTTCTTGAACAAGTTTTTAATGAATTCAACATTTCTTTTGTTAATTTTTATTCCATTTTCTTTAAAAGTATGATTTCAAGAATTTGTAGACCAAATAATCATCCTTTTAAATTTACAGTGTCAACTTCCAGTTTAACTTCACATCTTAAAGGAATAATTCAATGCTTTTTACCAACTAAAGCTGCATAAATTATGTTAGGGTTAGAAACACCTTCTGCACACAAACTAATACTGACCTGGTCCCAGCGTCCGTCCCCTGTCCTCTGTCCTGCCTGTCAGCTTCGGGTGCAGGTGACATTTGGCATTTTTAATCTTGAAAGAAGCCGTCTGCTTCACTGGAGGTGCCACAGTCTCTACAGACAAACACAGCTCAGTGGGTGGGAGAACACTGAAAGAACATGCTAATGCTGGTATGAACACAGATATCTGTGCAAAGATGTAACTTGAAAACAAACAAAAAGACAAACAACAAACCTATGCAGCCCTGACTGCTGCTGGAGTTGAGCCTAACTGGGGGCTTTCCTGTGAGATTGGGGATGCCACAACTGACCGAGTAGCTGTTATTTGTTCCTGAAAATGTTCACACACAAGCAAAATCAGTTTATAGCTTGGTTTGTTGGTTTGCACTCTCACTAAGGGGGCATACCTGCCAAATAGTAAGCTTTAGAAGCACAGGTAAGAGAACAACTCTCCTTTTTGCCCATCTTGCTGCAGGTCAGTGTGGCTTTTGGTGCAACCAGTCCAGGAGGACACCTTATCAGTTCTGAGACAAATCAAATACACAGAGTGCTTTAAAACATATCGGAGGGTGTGTGTCTGTGAGTTCTCCACATGGGGGCAGTATGGTGACATACCAATACAGTCCTTCCTGTTCCAGTGGAGCCTGTGCCCTGGTGGACAGGTACACTCATAACTCCCCAGACTGTTGATGCAGCCATATTTACAGCCTCCACGATTTATACTGCACTCATCAATGTCTGTGGAAATAAGAGGGGTTGATTTAAACACTTTGACTGATTGGACATGTGAGCTGTTAAAGCAAAGCGTGAGAAAATAAACCTCTTTCCTGGCATATGATGAAATGAGAAACGTTAGAAAACGATGTAATCAGTCCAAAGCATTGAGGCCCGTCTTTTACCTGAAATCTACTAGAAACCAGTCTAGTTTGAACTGTGAGTTTCGCCCTGTCAGACTGATTACATGTAAACAGGAGTAAAGTCTTGTTTTGACGTGACACACGTTCAGTCTCATGGTCAGAACTACTCGGCTCTTTGGGAAGGAAGCAGTAAAATATAATCACCTTTTTAAACACATGCTGAGCTAAAACTGCTAAAAGCAACCGGGATCCAGATGCAGTGTGGCTCGCAATCGATGCCAGACAGAAAATCTGTTTAGAGAGCAGAGCCTTCAGCAAGTGGTGCAGACACCAGGAAAGAGACAGAGATAATAGCAGTGACTGATGATCAGGGCTGCTGATATGAAAAGCTCTTCCTTGTCTCAGTCAATTATTCACCCTGAATGCATGCTGCTGCGCTCCTTAAGGGAGATGATGACTTCTCCAGCAGCCAGAACTGCTTGGAAACCTTGTGAGGGGGTGTGCCGTTCATCCTGCGCATCAAAGCACGGACAAAGACCTCTAATTAATATATGATGGAGAGGGAACTCATCTGCCAGCAACTGACTTCTTTTATCTTTAAATGCTTCATTCAAACATTCCTCTCCAGATCTCTTTGCGTGTTCATACAGTTCAGTGTGCTGAGATAAGCAGCGAGACAAAAGGCTGCAACAAAAAGAGAAACTAACATTTACACACCAAGCAGGAATGCAGAGGAGTTTCTAGTGGCACCAAAACGTCCTCACGTCTGCTAATTCGTCAGTGATGCATTCAAATACTTTTCTAACGCTGACTGATCTGCAGCAACCTTTAACTACAAAGTTAAACAGATCTATTTTCTCTCCATTTACAGAACATTTTTCTAATAAATGAAAAAATACTAAAAGATTCAGTCACAACAGCTCACGTACTGTGTTCTGACCAGATGAGAAAAAGCAAGTAAAATGTTGCTATTGTTGCTCTAAAACCTCTCACACAGGAGGAATGTGGACGAGGTTTGGAACAATATGTAACAGCAGGCTGCTGAGCTAACTGGATTTGTTAAAAAACAACAAACATGGCTTTCTGGACTGATCATCAGCGATATTTCAGTTCAACTGCACCTTACTGTGGAAAGAAGTGAAGAGAGTACAACTTGGAGAGCCATAAACCTTCAGGGTTATCGAACAGCTCTGACACTGAAAAGCGAGGGGAAATCATTCATCCCCGGCTCACTCAACAATGGTACGGAGAGACATTTACCGTATTCCAGGTCATCGTCTCTCCTCTCAGCAGCTCAGTGTGGCCTGATCAGCGTCCATCAGGTGAGAAAAAGCCTCACAAATCCAATTCCTAAAGCTGACAGCTACAGCAGCCATCTGTGTGTGGGATGGATCTCACAAACCGACCTGTTTAAGTGCAACATTGTGTGTTCAATTCCAACAATAGGTATGAAAAACTTTCCAACCTAAAGGTGACCCAGCAGCATTGCTACAGGCCGAGTTTCATCTAATGGGTTTCACTTTAAACCAGCATCACACTGGGCGACAACAGAAAAACAACTTACACTATTTTGAGAAAACATTTGTCTTGAAAATGTTTTTATAATGGTTAAAATTCTAGCAAGGCAACAGTTTGATTCAACATTCAGATTCCAGGGCATAACAACTTCTGGAAACTTTTAAAATCATATTTTATATTTGATTGTTTCTGGCAGTATACCTGAAGCCAGGTACAGGAGACAGTAGCTAAGTGGTAATATGAGTGGCGTAGCTTCTCGATGTGCTCTGGAGAGGCCCGGTGAGCCCTAACACATCTCCTCCTGACATCTCAGGTGGTTTCTGCTCCACAGCACCGAGACCTCCTGCTAACTGATGTGGTCATACACCTGAAGGGTCAGAGTATCCACAGTATTATCCCTTCTTTTAGTTCACCCAGACAGCAGCGTGTTGAAGACGTGGTGTGGTCTTCCACATGGCGCAGCAGCAAGTTCCAGCAGGTCTTCTGATGTTCTTTTTTTCCTGTCCATTTTTAGAATTGTTTGGCATTTTTTAAATGTGTTTTCTTCGGTGTGTGCACATCATCTTTAAATCGCGCACATCGGGGGACTACTTTGATTACATTGGTGTTTTGATTTGACTTTTTTGGGAGATTTTTGAGAAGGAGCTATGAGACCCCTTCGGCTTTAGACATGGCTCCGATGTTTACACCTGGGATCAGCTGTTAGCTGTACAAGAACCAGCACTTCTTAGTGGTGAGAGGCCGGATCGCCACACCAAGAAACAGAGGAAAGGAAGAGGCTACAGAGTGGGATGAAAGCTCCAGGAGAGAAAACAGAAGTATGGACCAAATCTACCTTCCATTATTATGGGGAATGTCTGATATCTCCACAATACGATCGAGGAGCTCACTGTGCCGATTCGTCGACAGTGGGAGACACTGAATCTACTGTATGCTAATGTGAGAGATGCATACACTTCTGTGGGATCAATAAAATAACTCAAATCAAATGATCTCAATACAGTACATACTGTCTTCTCTTTATCCCACTGCCAAGTATAACAGGTGCTCTTTAGAATGAGCCAGATTCCTGCCTTCCAGGCAGCCACATGTTACAGCTCATTTCAGCCTGATCTGCTCCCAGGACTACAAACTGTAATGTGATAGGTAAACTATCAGATGTGGCATTTGGATATGCTGTACATCATTTTGTCCGAAAAAGGCAGCTGCTGTTTTCATGCATGCATTAAAAAGAGTCAGCTGAGGTGGTTCAGGCATCTGACAAGGATGCCTCTTGGTCGCCTCCCTCTGGAGGTTTTCCAGACATTCCTCACTGAGAGGAAACTCCAGGGTAGACCCAGAACTTGCTGGAAGGATCATTTATCCTCTATAGCCTGGGAATATTCTGGGACCCCCCAGGAGGAGCTGGACAGGAACTGAAGAGAGTGATGTCTGGGCTTCCCCCACCTTGGGTAATTGAATGATTGGAAACCAAAGAGATGACTGCAGATGTGACTGCACTCTCCACAACAGACTTGTAAAACATATGCAACATTTTGATGCAAACATTGAAGGATCTCAGCTTCTTCCAGTCACTTTGTGACACAAGGATTTCAGACAGTGTTACGTAGATTTCTGTGGAAAGGTTAACTAAATATATAACTTGTGCTCTTTGAACGAAACTATACTACAGATAACTGGTTTCCCCTGCTAATCTTCACTGCAAATAAACACAGAAATCTCTGCAAACAACAGTATAATATGACATTTCCTACAAGGTAAAGGTTTATGAAACAGGGTAATCTACTTTGATTGTGGTCCTGCTCAGACTGGCTGTTAGCCTGTCATGTTAGCATGATGCTATTTAGCAGGAGAAATTTTTTCAGTGTACGTTTTGATATTGTAGCGTTATCAAGTACGCTATTCCTCTGACCTTTGACCCCTTGACATCACACAAACAATAATTCTCTTTTTGCCAATAACTTGGATTATAATGACTCTTTATTATGTTTTAACCTCTGAATCAACATTCTTCCAGGTCCAGTTCGGTTTTTCCAGAAGATTCCACAGGACTCTTTAGTAATAATAAAACTCAAAGACTCTTTGGTGTCTCTTTCTAAATGACACTCTTAATCTACTGTTACGTGAATGTCTTAATGTGATTAATGCACGTTCTCCTACAGTGTTATGAATGTTTGATCCAGCTTCAGTATTATCACATATGTCTACTTTGCTAAGGTTAAATCAATATTATCATTTGAAATACTGCATTCATTAAAGCGGCTCTCTGGAGCATTTTTCTCTGTATCAAAGTTTTCTAAATGTTCTAAATGATATTTCAGGTCTAAACTATGATCTATGGGTTGAGTTCCACAACATCTGTCATTCTGATGAAGACCCTCCTTCCTCCTAGAGACCCCTTTGCATTATTTCTTGCTGCCGACATTTTTCAGCCAATGAAATTCAAATTTCTGCATTCTCTCAACATGCACGCGCATCGACCAAACCTGTACCAGTAGGGGGCGCTGTCGTACAGGACGCTCCATGTGTTTCTCTGTTTGCGTCTCAGCCTCACGGCTCATTTCTACTAAAAACCTACCCATTCTCCAGCTAAAGATGGATTTATTTTTATTTTTAAACCTTTCACCTCACAGAATGGCAAGGCTTGACAGGATTATGCGTTTATTTTGGTCAGAAAGTTCATCCAGGGCCGAGTCAAGTTCAGCTTCAGAGTCCAGCAGCAGCTCTCTGCTAACAGAGCTAATATCAGAAGCAGCAGGGACAGAGAGGACTCATCAGACTCTCGTAGTGTTGGAATAAGATTGTGAACTGTGAGTGATTAAACCCTACACATTGAGCTGTACAGTTCATGCCCGCAACGTATATGCGCCTTGTGCACGCGCGCACACGCGACCGGACGCGCGTGTCGAGATGTTTTGAGGAGGAGCCTTTGGACGCTAGATTCAAAAACTGCTCTCTTGATGAAATCCTCCAGAATGCTGCTTTAAGGTATGTGACTTTAATGATCTGGGTCATGTGGCTTGATAAAAGCCCCTTTCCCATTGGCCACTTTAAGAGACTCAATCTGATTGGTCCTCCTCAAGATCACAGTCCCTTTAACTACCAACTTCACTTCCTGTCCGGTAGTTCTCAGTCATTCACTGCCGAGACAAGACACTCGCTGTCCAACTTGCTACACAGCGAAGCCTTACAGGAGTCGGTCCTGCCTTTAAGGGTCCTAGCCCCTTGGCCAACATCCTCCTCTCCCCTGAGAGCCAGACGCCAGTCTGCCTTTCCTTCACAACATGGTGACATTAGCCTCTGATGCTACCTGCCAGAAATGGGTCTTTGTATCCAGGACAACTCTGCAGCCCCAAGGCGGCTCAGCGCCCCCGAAGGGACCCGACGATCGAGGGGTGTTTCCACCTTCAAACGGTCATCTATCCATGCTGGACTGATCCACGGAACGCCGCCTCAGTAAGACGCCACTCTCTGGTAACTGAAGGCCTGTTTGATAAGCTCACACACACCATCGTAGCTTACCACACCAAAGTAACTCCTCCACTTTACTCTTAGTAACTAGCCCCTTTAAGATAAAGCCTAGTCTTAAACATCATAAGACTCAGATCAATAAACTCATAAATAAGATCAACTTAAGAACACTTTACACCGTGTTAAGATGCTAAACCAAGTGCTACCTCTTGCTAATCTGTTTGTACTGTTCGTCAGCTTTTTATAGAATAAATACTTGTAAAAGTCTTTTTATTCCTGACTCAGCTTACATCTGTCAATATAAGGTACGTAACTAACTCACTGTCAATTAAAGAACCTAGAATTCCTGCTATTATTTATAGTTATAACAGAAGGTATCCGGAGCTGAGACTCTCGTATAAAGCCTCGATTAACTGGATAAATCAGCAGAAGGTGAGCAGTAAACTACACAGTTTTATTCGCTACAATATGCTGAACTATTTTGTGCAAATTATTACTAAAACATACAATAATTACATCTTTTTGAAGAGGTTTGGTCCTGAATGGAAGTGTGACACTGGAAGTAAAGCGTTAATTTAATGTACTCACAGATAATTTCATGCTAATGCTTTCAAATATAGTAAAAATGTTTCTAAAAAAGTTATTGGGCGGACTTTTTTACAAAAATGCTTTAATAGAGAATGTATATTGTAAAGTCCTCAGTCCCTCTAAAAACCCTTTTCCCTGAACTAAACTCTTATTGGACAGTAAAACGTTGATGTAGATGTGTGAGAAGAGATTTGCAGCCACAGACAGACTCACCTCCACAGTGTGCCAGTCCGTACAGGACGTAGCCTTTACGACACAGACACTGGAAGCTGCCAGCAGAGTTGACACAAAAGTGATCACAGGCTCGGTCAAAAGAGCATTCATCAATATCTGTACAGAAAGAAGGCCAATCAGTTAGAAAGGTCTACTATTCACGAGCTACACAAACGTTTTCACTTATTAATGACTTTGGTCCTCGATCTAACAAAAATCTACTTTTACTTATTAAGACATCTGTTAGGTACTTTTTATTTGACCTCCTTCAGTTACTTTGATGCACTGAAATAAAAAAAATCTAACATTTTTTAAAATCTCAACTGATCAGACCAGGAGCCTGCATTACATCACCTAATAATAAAAGTCCTTTCAGCTCTGGACCTGCTCATCTTCTTCCATTTTCTCAGCTGTTAAAAACCTTAAATTGACTTATCAGAATCTAGTCTGAGGTTGTATGCAAGTCAAGTATTTAAATATTAGTCATGTTACGATGAATGCACTAGAAAAAGGCTGATAATTAGACAGTTTTTGGTGTTTTCTGATCTCTAGGAGCCTTCCTGTCTGTCAGTTAGCTCTCTCCTCTTTTTTTAGCTTTTCTTGTTATACTCATGCATTCTGATCATTTTCTTAAACATCTTGGGTTAAAAAAACCACAAAGACAAATACAACAGACCATGGGAAATTGATGACATTTGCTTTTTTAATGATCAAGTGTTTTACAGCAGTAAAAGTCGGTGTCAAGCCCGAGTAACATGTCCTGGAAGAAAATGAGGGTGTACTTTAACTTTGCTGGATGTCTAATTGGCTCATTTAATAAACGTTCCCTGCATTTTCCCAGGAATATCATGCTTTCATCTGCTGCATATGTGAGCCTCCTCTGGGTTGTGGGCCAGGTGCCCTCAAACAGATGACAAAGGTATTTGACTGCAATTACAGAAGTTCAGTTAAACGACTGGCTATGTTGAAGCCATTTAGAGCATATACTGATACATTTCTGCAAAGATCCTTGTGCAAAAGTAGCTTTTCACAGATGCTTTTTAGTGAATTGAGACACTGAGGTTTATGTAGACAGGCAGAAGTAGGAAAGCCATGCAATGATGTTCAAAGATGGATAAATGGATAGACGTTGACGCAAAACAAAATTGATTACTTAATTCCCTGCATTAACTGGCAATTAATCTCAGGGAGATGGAAAGGTGTGACAGCCTGTTAGAGCCACACAGATGAAAAAACATCAAGATTTCAGCTGAAATGTTGGAAAAAAAGGTCAAAACCAGAATAAAGTTTGAAATGTTTTAAAATAATTATTTTCAGATGAAAGTCAAACTACTGTTTCCAAAAAACACCCCAATCTGTGACTGTTGCTGGGGCTAAACGGGCTTTCAGCCAATAGAAACTGGTGATAAAACTACCTGAGATCAACGACGTCTCTGATTGGCTGAACAGACACTTCTCTGCAATGAAAAACAATTAGCTAAAAAATGACTTCAAAGACCTCCTTTATGATTTGGCAAACATGAAACCTCATCAGTGGTTTTTTATTAATCCTCATTTTCTCCTCCATTTTTCATCTCTGTGAGACTTTTTTCCCACATTTGTTCAAACAGATTCCAACAATGATGTTTTATATAAATTAAAATAAAAATATTACACTGGCAACTAGACATTGTCTCAATATAAACGTTATACTAAGAAGAACTTTTTCTGATATCACAGGAAAATGATTTGTGACAGATATGGATCAAGTGGACAGCATGGGGGCCCTCTTAGAAGGTTGGTTTAGGGACCCAGAATTCTGTGCTACGCCCCTGCACCAACGTGTTCATTTTTGGCCAGTTAAGAGATTAACTTCACCATGAATCTGTCTGGAAAAATAGTTTTGGTGACTGGGTTTATCCTTAAAACATGTCTCTTATTGCTCAGTTGACGCCAGAAGTGAATCTGCAATGTGTCATTACATAGTTGAGTGTAAGGCAGCAAAGAGAAGTTTCCATCAATTACTCCTCGTTGCTACATCTCATTTCTTTTAAGACCTAGAAGAAAATCAAATCAACATGTCTGTAAAGGTTGTTTCTAGAGAACAGATTACACCATAGACACATGTTAGAAACATGACGCACACCTAAGATTCCTGCAGTGGATTTGGAGTGAGAGGAGGATGAGGAGCAGACGCTGGGTGAAGGAATGCTGACAGAAGCCCCACAGACATGCCCCATCCTGAACTCATGGGCCATGGCCCACTAACAGCAGAGAAACACCATGACTGCTTAAACCAAGATAAACCCAGAGTCAAGTTTCTGCATCTCAACACCTCGATGAGGCAGTAAACATCTGTTTAAGTGTAACAGTACACCTCAACGCACAGCCAAGTGCCAGAAACTGTTGGTGAGGCTGCAAATTTAGAGCAGCATCTTTCAGAAACATCGTCTTAGCAACATCATAAGATTTATCTTTAAATGAAAAGAAAATATTTTGATAAAGACCACACTTGCACCCTGGTGGTTTTTACTTAGATTATAGGTCAGACTAAATAGTGATTGTAAAACAATCAGGCCAAGCATTATTAATGTTTGCACGATCTCATTTTATAAACCTTAATCAAGATAAGATAATTTGACCTAAAACCTTCAGGTTTTAGGTCAAATTATCCAGTATAGTATCCAAATTATCCAATTATTATATTGGATATTATCTGGATATTATTTGGATATTATCCAAATGATCCAGGGTCTCCTGGTCTAAAGGAACATTTTGGCAAATTTGAAGTGTACTGTAAAAAAATAACATTTAATGTAGATAAGCTTTGAATAAATGTAGAATTACATTATCTTTTTACCTGAAAGTCAAACATTCCTCCTGCTGCAATGTCTCATTTCCTAGGAAAACAATCTGCTCAGTAATTTTCTTCAAGTGAAATTTTACAAAACAACCCTTTACACAGACATCAATTTTAAATTACATGTTGTTTTTTTGCAGAAATACTTCTGCTGGACCTGACTCTTGGAGGAAGCTCATGATATTTATGTCTGTAAATAATAAAAACATTCTATATAAATAACTTTGTGGCAAAATTAAAGGCAGTATAAAAATGTATAAAATAACACTGCATTAAGGAAGCTATCCACAATGGTTAAGATAGTAATTATTTAACTTTTTACACAGAAACACACTTTGAAATGTCCCTTTAAGTTATTTCCATGTCTGTTTGTCAACATAATTACTAAGAAGGAGGATGAGCACTGTTACAGCTTCATCAAGCTGAACAGAATCAATAAGAATATAAAAATTAACCTTTACTCAGCTGCACTCAGAATATTTATTAACTGATAGGTGTGTGTGTGTGTGTGTGTGTGTGTGTGTGTGTGTGTGTGTGTGTGTGTGTGTGTGTGTGTGTAACCCAGCTCACTCAACAGGAGGTGAGTTTTAACACAGCCCCTTGTCTCCAGACAAAACACACAGGATCAAACACTGTTCCCGTGGTAACCCTGTACTCCTAATCAACACAAGGCTGAGGGGTTTAACGACACGGTGACACTAAAAGCAAAGCTATGATTTATATTTCTACAAGCAAAGACTGATTTTTGTTTTAAGTGTCCATCCATCCATTTTCTTAACCTCTTCATCCAGTAAGGGTCACAGGGAGCTGGTGTCTGTCTCCAGTCACGGGGTGAGAAGCAGGGGAACACCCTGGACAGGTCGCCAGTCCATCACAGGGTCACACAGATCCATTCACACACTCACTCACATCTAGGACAATTTAAAGTCACCAATTAACCCAACGCATGTTGTTGGTCTGTGGGAGGAAGCCAGAGTACCTGGAGGAAACACACACATGGATGGAGAGAACATGCAGAAAGGATGGAGGAATCAAACCGTGCAGCCCAGTTTTCTGTGTTAAAATGGCAAAATGAATAACATTATTTGACACCATAGAATGAAATTAGACATGAAGGGACAAAAAGAGGCAGTGAGGCACCTTGACCCACAGTGTGACACAGGGCAGCCTCTCTAATGACACTGACCACATCCTATAAGGAGGAGGGGGAAAACATATTTTCCACTTGAATACAGGCTGAATTTGACTTTATGTTTGTATATTTTTAGTCTGACTGTGGTTTTCTAGTGTCCTAATTCAACCAATAGTTTAGGTTTTATCTAGAGCTGTAATCTCTCACACCTGAGGAAAACTCATTTAATGTGCACCTCCTGCCGAGGTATGTCATATATATAAAAGCCACAGACGATTTGCTGTAGTCACTATTATTCCTACTATTTATTGGGGGGAAATGATGAAATCTAGTACAGGATAAAACACACATGAAGAAGAGTTTAACTTAAAGGCAAAGCCCAATAAAGGAAGCTACCCACCTTGACACGTCCTCTCATTAGTGAGCAGCTTGTAGCCTTTCTTGCAGCTGCACTCGAAGCTACCCACTGTGTTCCGGCACACATGATCACACCCCCCATTGTTCAGACGGCACTCATCAATGTCTGTGAACAGAAAATCCTAATGAGGAGTGGGTAATTCAAATCTGTCATCACAACTGAAAAGAGGAGAAAATTGAACCTGCAGTATTTTTGTTTTCTTTTGTCACTTGGGTGCAGCTGCTGTGTGAACACAACCTCAAATTATTCTCCTTGTTAGCACATCGTGGCCTATATTTACGCATCAAGTGACTTGAGAGATTGACTTGCAGTTGGGCTGTGTGAAACCATAAAGATGTGAACTCTGCACGGCTGAATGAAGCAAGACAAGTCAAAAAAGTGGAGATTTCTGTAAAAACGATGCCCAAATAACCGGTTATCTACTATAGATGTGATGCATATAGTGTCTCAAATGATGGAAATTCCCTCTGTAGATTTCTTTTCTGGTTCTTGGATGGACTAAAACACATTTGCATGAGGCTTTAAACAGCTGCAGATCTCACACAGTGAAGCCTTGCAGCCATCACTACCTCAGATCACTCTGCTCTGTACGTCTGGAGCTCATCCTCCGTCGGTGTGTTGTGTGTTCCTCCACACGTTTGATACTACTCTGCTTTGGCGAGTTCTGTAGCAGCTCTGATTAATTCTGAATTGTCATCACAAATGAGGCATCTGCCTCTCAGAGGATTCGTCATCATCTGGTTGGAATAAATGCAATTCAATTTAAAATCCCCTGCTTGCTCCATCTTCGCCTCTACCCCTCAGAAATGGCTCGCCTGAAGTAAACTCCGGTCTTCCTGTGCCAGTACCACCTGGGTTTGTTTTCCTCTCGTTTCCTCTCTAACCAAACCAGCACAGCTCGCTGTACTTTTCCTTGCAGTGGAAGCCGCAGACAGATTTCTGTGCTCACTTTTCTGAAAACAAAGCATCTTTGTGTAGTGTGCCATCATTGTTCAAGAAATCAGCTGCTAAATTTACATGTGAGGTTTAATAATTAAGACAGAACTTGTTGAGGCTCCTCTGCTTCAAACTGACTGTAATGCTGTGGAAAATGGGTGCATGAAAAAAAACACACAAAGGTTTTGGGACAACCTGCCTGGCAGCACGACAAGCAGTAAAATTAATTTCACAACAAGCGATGAGGTGCAGCATTAATGTCGCCCAGGTGCGTGGCTTTACCTTTGCAGGTCTTGCGGTCCGGCTGCAAAGTGAAGCCAACGGGACAGCTGCAGCGGACTCCCGACACCGAGTCGTGGCACGTGCTGTCACAGCCGCCGTTGTTCACTGCACAGGTCTCTGCAGAGAAACGAGCAAGTCAGACGAACCCCATAAAATATACAAAGTAGATGTAGTCCTGACCTACTTACTGAAACAGCAGTCACGCATACTGGCATCACTACAAGGATCAGAAGCCACACCATTGATTTAGTCAAACAGATGGAGATTATGAGAACAACAGAACAATGAGGTATTTAGTGACAGAGGGAGGAAATAAAAGTCAGAAAAAATGCAGCAGCTGAAGGAGATGAGAAGTGAAGAAACAAGACTGCAATGAGTGAGCGTTATTAACACAGCCAAACTAAGGATTTCTTTTTTTAGTATGTAAATTATATTGTTTTTTGCTTAAGAACATCTCTGTAGTGCAGATCATGAAGGTGGACTCTTTTTCCTTCCATTCAGACAAAACCTTCCAGCCTTTCTGTGAATAAGAAGATGTTTCATCTCCCGACTCGGGGGTCAGCTAAACGGATCAATTTTACACTTTCATTTTTAACAGCCGAGGAGACGTCTCCGCCTGCATCAGGTACAATTTTTTGTCAGCTTAGCAGGAGACCTTACACTCTGTAGCAACAAGAAAAACAAAGAGATGAGGGAAAAGCTCCTTCGTGACCTGAAACAATCACTTCATCCTTCAATAAGACAAAAGGTCATCTACAGTGCCGTGTTTGTCAGGTTAATCCACAAACTTAAGTGCATTTTATTGGGATTTTACGTGACAGACCAACATCCATTGTGAAGGAATATTATAATTGGTGTTCAAGTTTACAAGTTTTCAAGGCACCCTGACTCAATACTTGGTAGAACCACCTTTCATTCTAATTACAGCTACAAGTCTTTTGAGGTTGATCTCTACTAGTTTTGCACAAATTTCTGCCCATTCTTCTTTGCACAATAACTCCAGTCCAGTGAGTTGGATGGACAGATTCTCAATAGGATTTAGACTTTACTGACCATGAATACGATTTGATCTAAACCATCTCGTTGTAGCTCAGGGTCGTGGTCCTGCTGGGTCATCAACCCCAGTCTCAAGTCTTTTGAGGCCTCTA
Organism: Callopanchax toddi; assembly: GCA_006937965.1. Taxonomy (NCBI): domain Eukaryota; kingdom Metazoa; phylum Chordata; class Actinopteri; order Cyprinodontiformes; family Nothobranchiidae; genus Callopanchax; species Callopanchax toddi. The sequence goes on along the minus strand of SSNR01000048.1, from coordinate 1,854,424 downwards.
ACAGGTTTCCTTCCAGGACTGTCCTGTATGTAGCTCCATCCATCTTCCCATCAACTCTGACCAGCTTCCCTGAAGAAAAGCATTCCCACAGCATGATGCTGCCACCACCGTGTTTCACAGTGTTCAGGTTGATGTGTAGTTGCATGTCGGCCAAAAAGATCAATCTTGGTCTCATCTGACCACAGCACCTTCCTCCACATGTTTCCTGTGTCCTCTACATGGCTTGCAACAAATGTAATGTATGTAATGTAATGTATGTAGCGTGTTGTGCTTTCTGCTGAGAGGGTGATCGGCTGCAGCCTTCCATCACTCCGTGACCTGTACGTCTCCAGGTCTCTGAGGCATGCAGGTCGTATCATAGCCGACCCCTCCCATCCAGGTCATGGACTGTTTGAGCCACTCCCTTCAGGCAGGAGGTTGAGGTCCATTCGGACACAAACCTCCCGCCACAAAGACAGCTTCTTCCCCTCTGCTGTTGGACTCTTGAACAGTAAATAGTTAAGCAGCTCTGCAGCAGTTACTTTTTACTTTTAGCTCATGTCTCCACTTACTGTTAATATTATTAATATTTCTTATTATTTCTTTATTTTTATTTTTCTATTTTCAATTAACCTTATTATGTATGTATGTATGTTTGCACCAGTTCATCGAGGCAAATTCCGGGTAATGTGAAACTTCACTTCCTTGGCAATAAAAAGAATTCTGATTCTGATTCTAAACAGAACCTCTTATTGCTTCTTTCATCAGTAGCTTTCTTCTTGCCACCCTTCCATAAAATCCAGATTTGATTGTGCCTGACTGAGTGTTGTCCTGCAGACAGATTCTCCCACATGAGCTGTGGATCTCTGCAGCTCCTCCAGAGTTCCCATGAGCCTCTTGGCTGATTCTCTGATTAATGCCCTCTTGTCAGTGTAGGTGGACGTCCATGTCTTGGTAAGTTAGCAGTTGTGCCTTCTGTTTTGGACTGATGGATTGAACAGAGCTCCATGAGATGTTCAAAGATCGGGACGTGCTTTTATAACCAAACCCTGCTTTAATCTTCTCCACAGCTTTATTCCAGACCAGTCTGATGTGTTCCTTAGACCTAATGGTGCTGGTTGTTCACTAATGTTCTCTAAACAAGCAGAACACACAAGTGAAGCTATTTAATAATCAGGTGGCTTCAGAAGACGGTTGGTTGCACTGGATACAATGAGATTAACTGGATTTAAAAAATGTTGCTATACGGTGGGGGGGTGGGGGGGGGTGGATCACTATTGCTTTTATAAAGGGAATGCACCAACACCCTGTTGTTCACTGGTTCTGCTGAACAAATGATTAATTTGTCCCTCCTGGGCTTCTCTCCACTGACATGACAACTTTGAATATAAATATTCTTGGTTTTACACGATGAGTTCCAGATTTATGAAAACATAAATCTGGAAATCATAATACATTTATTGCTCTAAAAGTTGCACAATGGAACTTTACATGTCAGGTCAACGACTAGATATAAGAACAAAAGACATTTAAAAGAAGAGGCAACCGATTCTCTCCTCATGGTGGGGTTTCCTCTTAGTGAAGCACTGCTGTAACGCTTCAGAGCTTTCATTGGTCAACCTAATCATCAGGGTACATAGGACTGACTACATGATCACAGCCATGCCAACACAACACAACAGTACTTCGTCGGAGGTGCAAACACATCTGTGAACTACACATTTTAGTCTTTCAGCTGAGAATTTCGAAACAAAATAAGGGAGTTAGTATTTTGTGGCTTTGTCCTATATGTAAAAGAGGTTTTGCAAAAAAGTTTTAGCGCTATATTTTAATTTTATATCAAGAAATTCTGTTTTAAATGGTCAACCCTCTAAAGTAAATTAAAGTTTAACAGCTGTTCATTTAAGGACATTTAACAGACATTTGAGGGAAAGTTATAAATCTTTACAAATAGCTGTTTAAACCTTCCTAAATAATAAATTTATTGTTTTTTTTCTATTAGAGAAATAAAACTGTTTAGAACTAGAACATGTCAATGATTTATCACCATTTCATTATGTTGAAATGGTCAAACATTCCTATTAATAACTACCTTATAGCACTTTTCTAAGACACTTTGTTCTATTTGCACTTCTGACAAATATTCTTGAAATGCATTGTGGGTACAGTATAACCACCACATACTGTATGTTGATTAATAGAAGGGGTTTTTTGGACGTTTAGTGTCCTCTTTCTGTCTCTGTGAGTATCTATTAAATATGTATCTGTCTTCTGCTAAGTTTATCTGATGATGTCATTTTTATAATGTTTGCCTTGATAAAAAAAAAACAACCCAGAAACTTCTACAAGTACACAGTTGAGATTAGTTGTTGGTGTTGTTGCCATGGAAACACACGTCCACAAATCCAAGAGCTTCTCAAGGGGCTGGACTGAGGCGCATGGTGTGTGTGTGTGTGTGTATGTGTGTGTGTGTGTGATTGTTGAGTTAAAAAATGTACAGTTTCTCTCAGAGTTGCTCCTCAAATGATACTCATTTTAAAAGAGACACAATGATCACATAAAGATCCACCTTAAATACTCTTTGTAGGATGAAAACAGACACCCCCCCCCCATTCCAGTGTCAGCAGAGACGGCTGGCTCATGAGACGATAAGACAATGCTGGGACATGCCTGGGAAACGCTTAGTCAGGCCGCTCGCTCATCAAACTGTAATGATCATGTGTTAAGAGAAAAAACTCTCATGGTTTTGTAAAGACGGGGTGAGACACACAGTCTGGCATGCTCTGTGTATTCTGGAGGCATACCATCCACATCTACAAGGCGTGCCAAAACAGTAGAGTTAGCCAACTGCTGTATGGGGGTTTGATTACAGCCAATCCTCTGATGAAGAGCTCATCTTCTGTCAGAAATCACATCAGGTCTAGCTGCACCTCTTTTTGATTTACACACAAGCTGTTGACATGCAGAACTCACAAACTGTCCTAAAATGGTATAAAACTTGCTTCAAGGTGAATCCACTTTCTTAAATAGAAACCACACAATGGGAAATGTATGTCACTATTTCTGAGAAAAAACACAGAGACACCAAATCTTGAACTAGGTCAGACTGTGGAGAACGAAGTGTTCATGTACAGGCAGTCGCAGCAAACGGTGAGTAAAACCCCTCATGTGCTCCTTCTGTTCCTCCTGAGACGGAGCCTCCTCCCTCACTTTCTAACACGCTGTAATTAAATCGTAAATCTCTTTGATCTATCAAGGTTTCATATGTCTTCACAGATTTATGAGGTCATTTTTCACGGTATCTTTGCTACTTTTATAAAACATCTCACTGCAAAAACTGGGCTTTATGGTGTTTTGGATATAATCAAGTTAAAACAAGAAAAAGTCCAGCATCGTTCTGTATTTACTGAAAAACTCAAACCTGTTTGGCTATGGATGTTTGGACAGTCATGAGCTGCATCTCTAGACTTGTTCCTGACAAACAACAGCTCTGTGGATCACAGAGTTGATGGTTTTGGTTTTTCTGACAAGTCTACCAAGAAACAACCAAAACTACATTTGAGGAAAAAAACGAAGCAACAGTTTGCAAACACAGTGTATGCATTTACAACAGTTTAACCTTCATGATCAAACTAAACAGACCTGGTCTAATGGATAAGAAGAACTTAGAGCTCCAATTATCTAAAGTCTGTCCGCTCATTCAGAATCAGAGCCTAAAAATGGTTTTATCAAATAGTTAAAGATTGTTCAAAAGTTATTTTATTTGGTTTCGTAATTTATGTCTTTTCCATTTTGTGATGTTTACATGTGCTTGCTTTTCTGTTGAAACATCTTCGAACTGACTTTAGTTAAATCAGATCAATCAATGTATACTAGCAGAATTGAACTTTTGTTGCAGATCTCACTGATTAAGTACTTGCATACATCTTTATTAACTTTTGTGAAAATTACAGTATTTAACTGGATGCAATCTAAAGCTTCAGTGAGAACAACATTTTACTAAATCACAAATCCCCTGATCAGTCTGCAGAATCACCTTTTAGGTTAATACCTGCAATATTTATCTCCTAATGTAAGAAACCTCAAAGTATAAAGAGATGATCCACACAAATACTGATTCAGAGTAACATGACTAACTAATAAACTGAAGCTGTGTGTTTTAAGAGCACGAAGCAGATCTCAGCCTCATTATATAACATCCCACTGCAGGTTGCATGCTCCCTGTTTGCAGCTGTGTTGTGAAAAGGTGTGGTTTGACACAGGCTGTTATTGAGAGGGCATTCACAGGAGGAAGAAGGAGGTGGTGGGGGGAGCTAGAGGTCAGAGGTCAGAAAGATGATGCCCCTGAGGGGAGAGGCTTGATCAGAGTCTGCTCAGTCTATTCCCCAAACCCACAGACCCCCACAGAGAGAGGAGCCAGAGGAACACATATTTACCATTAGGGAACAGCTGTGGGGCTGCCTGGGACTGGACACTCCTCTCCCCTGCATGCACACAAACACACAAACACACACACACACACACACATGCATGTACACTTTAGTTCACTGTGCACTAGAACTGCACACTATTCACGTGAGTTGAATATCCACAGTATATCATCCACATTCTCCCTACTCATTTTCTGAGTTAGCTCACAATGTTAGAGATGTTGTGGATTAACAGCAGTGTTAGACATCAAACAGGATAATGCTCTCATACTTGATTGTAAAGGAAAATCTGCTATTGGAACACAATGAACCATCCATCATGGACCTATGAATCCTACCTTACAACGATTGATCTACTACAGACAAATGGTCATAATGTACCAGGAAAGACTACCTGAGGATACTGAAAGATGAGAAATAAAACAAGCAAATCACAGCTAGAGAATAAATAAATAATAACAATAAATACATAAAATAATATTTATAAGTAAACACTTAAACTTTTATAGTTTCCTGAGTTCTTTCCATTTTACATATCAGTTAAAGCAGCACTCTGGAGGATTTCAGCAAGAGAGCAGTTTTTGAATCTAGCGTCCAAAGGCTCCTCCTCAAAACATCTCGACACGCGCGTCCGGTCGCGTGTGCGCGCGTGCACGTGGCGCATATACTTCGGACATGAACTGTACAGCTCAGTGTGTAGGGTTTAATCACTCACAGTTCACAATCTTATTCCAACATCACTACGAGGGTCTGATGAGCCCTCTCTGTCCCTGCTGCTTCTGATATTAGCTCTGTTAGCAGAGAGCTGCTGCTGGACTCTGAAGCTGAACTTGACTTGGTCCTGGATGAACTTTCTGACCAAAATAAACGCATAGTCCTGTCAAGCCTTGCCATTCTGTGAGGTGAAAGGTTTTAAAATAAAAATAAATCCATCTTTATCTGGGGAATGGGTAGGTTTTTAGTAGAAATGAGCTGTGAGTCCTCAGTGAACGGCTGAGACGGCAGAGAAACACACGGAGTGTCCTGTACGACAGCGCCCCCTACTGGTACAGGTTTGGTCGATGCGCGTGTATGTTGAGAGAATGCAGACATTTGAATTTCATTGGCTGAAAAATGTCGGTGGCAAGAAATAATGGAAAGGGGTCTCTAGGAGGAAGGAGGGTCTTCATCAGAATGACAGATGTTGTGGAACTCAACCCATAGATCATAGTTTAGACCTGAAATATCATTTAAAACATTTAGAAAACTTTGATACAGAGAAAAATGCTCCAGAGAGCCACTTTAATTGTTGTTCTTTCTACCAGTGATTGTTCTTATTTAACACAAAGACTGATAAGTGGTCACTGATGTTGTTTATCATTTATATTATCTATTATCATTGCAGAGTGAGTTGTCATCCTGTTGGCTTCAGTAAATGGACTAACACAGCAGTGTTCATGAGCTCTTTGTTTTTTTTTTTGTTTGTTTACTGGAGTTTAACAGATCTATGTTAAAGATGAACACTGTTTTCTGATTGGTCTGATTATATCCATCCGGTCTGTGAACATATCAGTTCAATGATATTTTGCTTTTCTCCCCATCTTTACTATGTATTCTAATAAATAATCAATCACTGTCATCCTATTTTCTACAATTTTATATTTGAGTGTTTTTTACCCACAAACAAAGCCACAACTCCTCCACTTCTATTCTTTCTTTTCATCTATGGATGAGAATGAGACTGTAAAGCTATAGAAAGATTCTTCATTACAATGGCAAATAAAAGGAGACTTAATGGGCATCCCTATCTTGTACAATATGATACATTAAAATAATTAGTTACTAATATTGATCATAACGGCTGCAGAAGTGCTTGTCTGCAAAGGCGCGTTCAGACAGTAGGTTCTGGGTCGCATGCAGGACATCTGGTGTGCATGCGTACTAGTGGACTAATTATGTGCACCACTGGTTATATACCATTATTTAACACTTTCCTGAGATTAAATACAGAGAGCCTATTGCAAATAAAACCAGGTTGATCCAAAGATATAACTGAAGATGAGTCTTCTTCTAAACTCCTGGCTAACAACTTCAAAAGCAACCTAAAATCAATGCATCTGCACACTAATGGGGTGAAAATATATGAACCAACCTTTTTTTAAGAGTAATGAGATAAAAGGCATTATTACAGTTTTGTAAGGGTTTATAAAATAATATTGTTTTAGGACAGCAGCAATCCTCTTTATAACTAACCCTGACATTTATTTTTCTAAACTCAGGTTGTTTAAACAGCTCTCTACAAAGGGCCAAATATTTTTCATACAGAAACTCACTTCTAAAGATCTGAAATATTCCTTTAGGGCATTTTTTTTTTTTGCAAACATGTTTCTCTAAATATCTGAGGCACATACGGTATTTGGCCTAGCTTCATTGTTGCCTCAACGCAACCCAACCTGGTACCTTTTGTACCAGAAGCCATTTTTTTCAAATCATTTGCACATTTTTCAGTAAAAGAAGGAGGATGCACAGTGACATCCAATCATTTAAAAATAAAAACCTGCGTTTCCACATCGTTTGTTTAATAAGAAGCTCTAACACACTTGTCAACTCTGGAAAATATTTAGTTAAAATGATAAACTCAAAATAAAATCTATGGTAAAAAAAAAGTGTCAGTTTTTTTCTTTAATGTTCCTTTAGGCAAACTTTAGATGACAAAGTTGTGGCAAATAACATTATGTCTCAACAAATATAAACAGCTGAACAGTTACTGCATGCCAGGTCCTGACAACCAAGTGATAATGAAAGTTTTCTGTTTAAACTGAAAAGAGTGACATTTCAAGGCAAAAGTGTTACCTTGCACCATGCAGTCATGCAAATAAATGTTCCACACACTGCAGAAAAAGAGCTGTTTTGTTGTTTGCATGAGAGGAGGCCTCTGCTTGTTAGTATGAGCACTGTGAGCCTTGAAAGGCAGATCAAGTGTGGGTTAGTGCTGCAGGATGAAAGTCAGGGACAGCCAGGCTCAGAGCTGCACTTTATGTTGCTATTTAGGGTTAGATCATTTCAGAGTTTATGCTGTTAGGCTGTCATGCCAACATGGTTAGCGACCTGTGCTATTGCTGCTAAAAGCCTCGCCTTGCAGTTTTTCCACTCATCTAAATTCAGGTCGTGGGGTTCCCCAGGTGGTAGGCGTCCAGGAGGCATCCTGACAAGATGCCCAACCACTTCAGCTGGCTTCACTTGATATGGAGGAGCAGCGGTTCTACTCCTGAATGTCCGAGCTCCTCACCCCATCTGGCTGAGCCCAACCACCCTGCTGAGGAAACACATTTCAGTCGCTTGCCCTCACGATCTCGTTCTTACAATCATTACCCAAAGCTCATAACCACAGGTGAGGATTGGAAAGTAGAGTGACCGGTAAATCAAGAGCCTTGCTTTCTGACCCAGCTCCTTCTTCACCACAACAGATCGGTTCAGCGTTTGCACCACTGCTGACGCTGCCCCAATCTGCTTGTCAATCACCCACTCCCTCCTTCCCTCACTCGTGAAAGCAGAGGAAGTCCACAAGATACTTGAACTCCTCCATCAGCTTTGGAGGTGCTGATCCTGATCCCAGTCACTTCACACTCAGCTGTGAACCCTAACCCTGATGAAGCTAGGAAGATCTACAACATCTGCAAAAAGAAGGTATGAGATCTTCCTGCCACCAAACTCAACACCCTCCACACCACGGCTGCACCTAGAAACGCTGTCCATAAAGGTAGGAACAGAATCTTTGACAAAGGGCAGCCCTGGCGGAGTCCAACCCTCACTGGGAACAGGTCCAACTAACTGCCGGCTATGTGGACCAAACTCACACTCCTCTGGTACAGGGACTGAATGGCCCTTAACAAAAGACCATCAACCCCTTACTCACAGAGTGCCTCCCACAGTGTTCCCGTAAAGACACAGACATCTCTAAATCCACAAAACACATGTGGACTGGTTGGGCAAACTCCCATGATCCCTCCATCACCCTAGCGAGGGTAAAGAGCTGGTCCACAGTTCCACGGCAAGAATAAAAAGTACATTCCTCCTCCTTAATCCGAGATTCAGCCATCAACTGGACCATCGTCTCCAGTACCCTGGAATAGACCTTTCCAGGGAGGCTGAGGAGTGTGTCCCCCTATAGTTGGAACATTCCCTCTGGTCCTCTTTCTTAAAAATGGAGACCACCACCCCAGTCTGCCACTCCACAGGAACTGTCCCTGACAACCACGCAATGTTGCAGTGTCAGAGGTTTATAACAAATCCCAGATTGTTTTACTCCACACTCAGTTACAGATACTGTAGAATCCTGATGATCACAGTGAAAAATGGCCATTTCTTTGCTCTTTCTGTCTGAGTTAAACAATGTTTCAAAAAGTCTCGCCTCGCCTCGCCTTCTTCCGCTTATCCGGGTCCGGATCGCGGGGGCAGCATTCCAAGTCGGGCAGCCCAGGCCACCTTCTCCCCGGCCAAGTCCACCAGCTCCTCAGCTGGGACGCCCAGGCGTTCCCAGGCCAAACTGAAGATGTATTTCCTCCAGCTTGTCCTGGGTCGACCTGGGGGCCTCCTGCCGGCAGGACATGCCCAGAACACCTCCCGAGGGAGGCGTCCAGGAGGCATCCTTACCAGATGCCCGAACCACCTCAACTGGCTCCTTTCGATATGGAGGAGCAGCGACTCTACTCCGAGTCTCTCCCGGATGTCCGAGCTTCTTACCCTATCCCTAAGGCTGAGCCCGGCCACCCTGCGGAGAAAACTCATTTCAGCCGCTTGTATCCGCGATCTCGTTCTTTCGGTCACTACCCAAAGCTCATGACCATAGGTGAGGATTGGGACGTAGACCGACTGGTAAATCGAGAGCCTTGCTTTCTGGCTCAGCTCTCTCTTTACCACAACAGACCGGTTCAGCGTCCGCATCACTGCAGACGCTGCCCCAATCCGCCTGTCGATCTCCCGCTCCCTCCTTCCCTCACTCGTGAACAAGACCCCGAGATACTTGAACTCCTCCACTTGAGGCAGGACCTCTCTCCCGACCCGGAGTTGGCAATCCACCTTTTTCCGGTCGAGAACCATGGCCTCAGATTTGGAGGTGCTGATCCTCATCCCAGCCGCTTCACACTCGGCTGCGAACCTTCCCAGCAAGAGCTGAAGGTCAGAGCTCGATGAAGCTAGGAGGACCACATCATCCGCAAAAAGCAGAGACGCGATTCTCCTGTCACCAAACCCAACCCCCTCCACACCACGGCTGCGCCTAGAAATCCTGTCCATAAAGGTTATGAACAGGACCGGTGACAAAGGGCAGCCCTGGCGGAGTCCAACCCTCACTGGGAACAGGTCCGACTTACTGTCTACTTACTATGCGGACCAGACTCACACTCCTCTGGTACAGGGACTGAATGGCCCTTAACAAAAGACCATCAACCCCATACTCCTGGAGCGCCCCCCACAGGGTGCCCCTGGGGACACGGTCATAAGCCTTCTCCAAATCCACAAAACACATGTGGATTGGTTGGGCAAACTCCCATGACCCCTCCATCACCCTAGCGAGGGTAAAGAGCTGATCCACAGTTCCACGACCAGGACGAAAACCACATTGCTCCTCTTCAATCCGAGATTCAACCATCGACCAGACCCTCCTCTCCAGTACCCTGGAGTAGACCTTCCCAGGGAGGCTGAGGAGTGTGATCCCCCTATAGTTGGAACACACCCTCTGGTCCCCCTTCTTAAAAATGGGAACCACCACCCCGGTTTGCCACTCCACAGGAACTGCCCCCGATGACCACGCAATGTTGCAGAGACGTGTCAGCCACGACAGATCTACAACATCCATCGCCTTGAGATACCCAGGTCGGATCTCATCCACCCCTGGGGCTCCGCCGCTGTGTAGTTGTTTGACTACCTCAGCGACTTCTGCCCCAGAGATTGAACAGTCCATCCCCAGGTCTCCCAGCTCTGGTTCCTTTTCGGAATGCGCGTCGGTGGGATTGAGGAGCTCCTCAAAGTATTCCTTCCACCGTCCGACTATAGCCCCAGTTGACGTCAGCAGCTCCCCGTCCCCACTGTAAACAGTGTGAGCGAGTTGCTGCCTTCCTCCCCTGAGGCGCCGGATGGTTTGCCAGAACCTCTTTGGAGCCGACCGATAGTCTTTTCCATGGCCTCGCCAAACTCCTCCCACGCCCGAGATTTTGCCTCGGCAACTGCCACTGCTGCACTTCGCTTGGCCCGCCGGTATCTGTCTGCTGCCTCTGGAGACCCACAGACCAGCCACGCCCTGTAGGCCTCCTTCTTCAGCCTGACGGCTCCCCTAACCTCTGGTGTCCACCAGCGGGTACGGGGGTTACCGCCACGACTGGCACCGGCTACCTTGCGACCACAGCTAGCAACAGCCGCCTCAACAATCGCAGAGCGGAACAAGGCCCATTCAGACTCAATGTCCCCCACTGCTCTCGGGACGCGGTCGAAGCTCTGCCAGAGGTGGGAGTTGAAGACCATCTTGACAGGCTCTTCTGCCAGGCGTTCCCAGCAGACCCTCACTATACGTTTGGGTCTACCAGGTCTGCGCGGCATCTTCCCCTGCCATCTGATCCAACTCACCACCGGGTGGTGATCAGTTGACAGCTCCGCTCCTCTCTTCACCCGAGTGTCCAAAACATACGGTCTCAGGTCAGATGATACAACTATAAAGTCAATCATCGACCTGTAACCTAGGCTGCCCTGGTACCAGGTGTACCGATGGGCATCCTTATGTTCGAACATGGTGTTCGTTATGGCCAAACTGCGACTTGCACAGAAGTCCAATAACAGAACACCACTCGGGTTCAGATTGGGCGGGCCGTTCCTCCCAATCACGCCCCTCCAGGTCACGCTGTCATTGCCCACGTGAGCGTTGAAGTCCCCCAGCAGGACTATGGAGTCCCCAGTAGGAGCGCTATCCAGCACTCGTCCCAGAGACTCCAAAAAGGGTGGGTACTCTGAACTGCTATTTGGTGCATAAGCACAAACAACAGACAGGACCCGTTCCCCAACCCGAAGGCGTAGGGAAGCTGCCCTTTCGTCCCCCGGGGTAAACCCCAACATACAGGCAGAGAGTCTTGGGGCTAACAAAAAGCCCACCCCAGCCCTCCGCCTCTCACCCGGATCAACTCCAGCAAAGAAAAGTGTCCAACCCCTCTCCAGGACTCGGGTTCCAGAGCCAACGCTATGTGTCGAGGTGAGCCCAACTATATCTAGCCGGTATCGCTCAGCCTCTTCCACAAGCTCCAGCTCCTTCCCCGCCAGAGAGGTGACATTCCATGTCCCGATAGCCAGTTTTCCCGTCCGGGGATCGGATCGCCAAAGCTCCCGCCTCGGTCTGCCACCCGATCCACAATGCACCGGACCCTTCACTCTCCTCCTGCAGGTGGTGGGCCCACAGTTGGATGAGCCCATGTCTCCGGTTCGGGCTGGGCCCGGCCGGGCCCCATGGGCGAAAGCCCGGCCACCAGGCGCTCGTCCACGGGCCCCAACCCCAGGCCTGGCTCCAGGGTGAGACCCCGGTAACCCTCCGGGCCGGGTACTCAGACTCTTAGATTGCTTCTCCATGAAGGGTCTTCTGAACCGTTCTTTGTCTCACCCCTCCCCTAGGACCAATTTGCCATGGGTGACCCTACCAGGGGCACAAGTGCCCCAGACAACATAGCTCCTAGGATCGTTAGGGCACTCAAACTCCTCCACCACGATAAGGTGACGGTTCAAGGAGGAGATATTTTTAAATATTTTNGCCTCGCCTCGCCTCGCCTTCTTCCGCTTATCCGGGTCCGGGTCGCGGGGGCAGCATTCCAAGTCGGGCAGCCCAGGCCACCTTCTCCCCGGCCAAGTCCACCAGCTCCTCAGCTGGGACGCCCAGGCGTTCCCAGGCCAAACTGAAGATGTATTTCCTCCAGCTTGTCCTGGGTCGACCTGGGGGCCTCCTGCCGGCAGGACATGCCCAGAACACCTCCCGAGGGAGGCGTCCAGGAGGCATCCTTACCAGATGCCCGAACCACCTCAACTGGCTCCTTTCGATATGGAGGAGCAGCGACTCTACTCCGAGTCTCTCCCGGATGTCCGAGCTTCTTACCCTATCCCTAAGGCTGAGCCCGGCCACCCTGCGGAGAAAACTCATTTCAGCCGCTTGTATCCGCGATCTCGTTCTTTCGGTCACTACCCAAAGCTCATGACCATAGGTGAGGATTGGGACGTAGACCGACCGGTAAATCGAGAGCCTTGCTTTCTGGCTCAGCTCTCTCTTTACCACAACAGACCGGTTCAGCGTCCGCATCACTGCAGACGCTGCCCCAATCCGCCTGTCGATCTCCCGCTCCCTCCTTCCCTCACTCGTGAACAAGACCCCGAGATACTTGAACTCCTCCACTTGAGGCAGGACCTCTCTCCCGACCCGGAGTTGGCAATCCACCTTTTTCCGGTCGAGAACCATGGCCTCAGATTTGGAGGTGCTGATCCTCATCCCAGCCGCTTCACACTCGGCTGCGAACCTCCCCAGCAAGAGCTGAAGGTCAGAGCTCGATGAAGCTAGGAGGACCACATCATCTGCAAAAAGCAGAGACGCGATTCTCCTGTCACCAAACTCCACCCCCTCCACACCACGGCTGCGCCTAGAAATCCTGTCCATAAAGGTTATGAACAGGACCGGTGACAAAGGGCAGCCCTGGCGGAGTCCAACCCTCACTGGGAACAGGTCCGACTTACTGCTATGCGGACCAGACTCACACTCCTCTGGTACAGGGACTGAATGGCCCTTAACAAAAGACCATCAACCCCATACTCCTGGAGCGCCCCCCACAGGGTGCCCCTGGGGACACGGTCATAAGCCTTCTCCAAATCCACAAAACACATGTGGATTGGTTGGGCAAACTCCCATGACCCCTCCATCACCCTAGCGAGGGTAAAGAGCTGATCCACAGTTCCACGACCAGGACGAAAACCACATTGCTCCTCTTCAATCCGAGATTCAACCATCGACCAGACCCTCCTCTCCAGTACCCTGGAGTAGACCTTCCCAGGGAGGCTGAGGAGTGTGATCCCCCTATAGTTGGAACACACCCTCTGGTCCCCCTTCTTAAAAATGGGAACCACCACCCCGGTTTGCCACTCCACAGGAACTGCCCCCGATGACCACGCAATGTTGCAGAGACGTGTCAGCCACGACAGATCTACAACATCCATCGCCTTGAGATACCCAGGTCGGATCTCATCCACCCCTGGGGCTCCGCCGCTGTGTAGTTGTTTGACTACCTCAGCGACTTCTGCCCCAGAGATTGAACAGTCCATCCCCAGGTCTCCCAGCTCTGGTTCCTTTTCGGAATGCGCGTCGGTGGGATTGAGGAGCTCCTCAAAGTATTCCTTCCACCGTCCGACTATAGCCCCAGTTGACGTCAGCAGCTCCCCGTCCCCACTGTAAACAGTGTGAGCGAGTTGCTGCCTTCCTCCCCTGAGGCGCCGGATGGTTTGCCAGAACCTCTTTGGAGCCGACCGATAGTCTTTTCCATGGCCTCGCCAAACTCCTCCCACGCCCGAGATTTTGCCTCGGCAACTGCCACTGCTGCACTTCGCTTGGCCCGCCGGTATCTGTCTGCTGCCTCTGGAGACCCACAGACCAGCCACGCCCTGTAGGCCTCCTTCTTCAGCCTGACGGCTCCCCTAACCTCTGGTGTCCACCAGCGGGTACGGGGGTTACCGCCACGACTGGCACCGGCTACCTTGCGACCACAGCTAGCAACAGCCGCCTCAACAATCGCAGAGCGGAACAAGGCCCATTCAGACTCAATGTCCCCCACTGCTCTCGGGACGCGGTCGAAGCTCTGCCAGAGGTGGGAGTTGAAGACCATCTTGACAGGCTCTTCTGCCAGGCGTTCCCAGCAGACCCTCACTATACGTTTGGGTCTACCAGGTCTGCGCGGCATCTTCCCCTGCCATCTGATCCAGCTCACCACCAGGTGGTGATCAGTTGACAGCTCCGCTCCTCTCTTCACCCGAGTGTCCAAAACATACGGTCTCAGGTCAGATGATACAACTATAAAGTCAATCATCGACCTGTAACCTAGGCTGCCCTGGTACCAGGTGTACCGATGGGCATCCTTATGTTCGAACATGGTGTTCGTTATGGCCAAACTGCGACTTGCACAGAAGTCCAATAACAGAACACCACTCGGATTCAGATTGGGCGGGCCGTTCCTCCCAATCACGCCCCTCCAGGTCACGCTGTCATTGCCCACGTGAGCGTTGAAGTCCCCCAGCAGGACTATGGAGTCCCCAGTAGGAGCGCTATCCAGCACTCGTCCCAGAGACTCCAAAAAGGGTGGGTACTCTGAACTGCTATTTGGTGCATAAGCACAAACAACAGACAGGACCCGTTCCCCAACCCGAAGGCGTAGGGAAGCTGCCCTTTCGTCCCCCGGGGTAAACCCCATCGTACAGGCAGAGAGTCTTAGGGCTAACAGAAAGCCCACCCCAGCCCTCCGCCTCTCACCCGGATCAACTCCAGCAAAGAAAAGTGTCCAACCCCTCTCCAGGACTCGGGTTCCAGAACCAACGCTATGTGTCGAGGTGAGCCCGACTATATCTAGCCGGTATCACTCAGCCTCTTCCACAAGCTCCAGCTCCTTCCCCACCAGAGAGGTGACGTTCCATGTCCCGATAGCCAGTTTTCCCATCCGGGGATCGGATCGCCAAAGCTCCCACCTCGGTCTGCCACCCGATCCACAATGCACCGGACCCTTCACTCTCCTCCTGCAGGTGGTGGGCCCACAGTTGGATGAGCCCATGTCTCCGGTTCGGGCTGGGCCCGGCCGGGCCCCATGGGCGAAAGCCCGGCCACCAGGCGCTCGTCCACGGGCCCCAACCCCAGGCCTGGCTCCAGGGTGAGACCCCGGTAACCCTCCGGGCCGGGTACTCAGACTCTTAGATTGCTTCTCCATGAAGGGTCTTCTGAACCGTTCTTTGTCTCACCCCTCCCCTAGGACCAATTTGCCATGGGTGACCCTACCAGGGGCACAAGTGCCCCAGACAACATAGCTCCTAGGATCGTTAGGGCACTCAAACTCCTCCACCACGATAAGGTGACGGTTCAAGGAGGAGTGTTTCAAAAAGTAATTTGCAATTTCCTCTGTAATTGGATTGTGTTTATCCATTTTCATTGTGATTTCCTCAAGTGGTCTTTTGGAGGTGCCAGATGAAAACAAGTAGTAGAAAGTAGAAAACAGAAGTAAGACAACAAAGCATGCTGGAGATTCAACAATGTGTCGTTCACCCAACCAGCAGCATCCAGAAACAGTGAGCTAAACCAGAGCAAACCATCCAAAATAGGAGAAATGTGTTTATACTATTTTTATACAGTATAGGATAGTATATATTATACTATTTTCTTATAGTAAACATTTGTTTACATGCATATGATGTATGCATGCATCCAGGATATGTTAAAGGGGTTGATTGCCTTGTAATCAGCTGATATTATAAAATGCATCTATTCTGCTCTTTAACTGAACTCTTGTCTACAACTGCCAGCTATTTGTGATTGTTTATGATATGCTGTGCTAACAGCATAAACGCTTCCACATGAAGGCTGCTCTTTTTCAACAGCTGAACTTACTGACACACACACACACACACACACACACACACACACACACACACACACACACACACACACACACGATAAATCTTGTTGTTTCTAGGATTGTTTCAGTCAAAAACCTCACTTCAAAGAGTTTGTGTTTGTGCGTGCGGTCAGAGAGGCTACGAGCCATCCAGACAACATTTCTTTACTTCAGTCTGAACAGAGGTGAGACAGGAAGGAGGAGAAATTATCACTTTCAAACAGAGAGTTTTATGATTCATTATATAAAAAAACTAAATGAACAACCAAGCTTTACTGAAGAGAACCACCACCAAACAAATGATTGAAACTGTGACAGAATACATAAGAAACACCCTGAAGGATCGAGTGAGGAGGAAACTGCAGCATACTGTATGATACAGATTGTTATGTGTGCAGGGCTTCTTTTGTATATAGACAATCAAAAAATCAAACATTTCTAAATCAATATCAAGAACAAACGATGCTTTTTAAATCCCACTTTGTGCAGCTTAATCACCATTTGAATGAAAATGAGTGAAAGAAAGTGGAGAAGAAATCTTTAGGCACTAAAATGGAAAAACTGTTGGGCTCAAATTAGAGCTGGTTGTCATCAAAATATACCTGTTCCAAACAAAAATTGTGTTTTAAAGTCCTCATGTACATCAGTCCCTTATGCTCCATATAATTCACCTTCTCCTCACATATTTGTTTTATTGAGGTTACATAACATAGAGTCAGAGACACATAACAGGCGTAAGTTGACTGTGGAAAGGTCCCCTCTCCTCCTCCCACCACTGTAACTCCCAGACTCAGACGTTTTAACTGGCTGAGTGCTTCCTAATCTGGCACAGCAAATGTACATTTGCTCTGCCTTGAATAAAGCTGGCAAAAATGTATAATTTGGTTGAGGTCAACTTTGCGGTATCATCTTGGCCTACGGGGGTAGAGCGGTAATGACTGTTTGGCTGACCTGACCTTGACATGGGTCTGGCTCTCATCAGGGCTGTGGTTCTAAAAGGGATCCAGAAACACTGAGCCAAGTGGGCCTTGCTCATACCATGCTCTCAAACTTAACAGCCACCAAAACAGAGCAACAACATCTCCAGGCTCCACTGCAGGAGCACTGTCCAAACGCAGATTTTATTTTTTAAAACGGCTCCCATCCAACTCATTTCAGCTGCCATTGCAGGCAGAATACGTTGATTGGAATGGGTTTGTCGTCTAAACAAATATTCATAACGCTGCATCACTTGGGAAGACTTAGGAACTGAACACATCACCAATTTTCTAATTAAATATATTTCTAAAGGACTATTGACATGAAATTCTCACAAGATGTCAGTACCAACCCATCCAATTCACACATGCAAAGACATCAGACCATCGATGTCCATACATTAAGTTATGTGCAATAGAATGGGTTAGAAAGGGAGGTACAAAAAGGCATGGAAAGTCATGACACCAGCTGAAATCTATCAGTAATTAGAAAGTAATCCTGTTTCAGTCACAACTGATGGCCTATAAAGAGGGGTCTCATTACCAAACGTAATGAGACATCTCATGATGAGTAAAACCAAAACGCTCTCTCAAGACCTTCACAGCCTCATCCTAATGGCACTGGTTATGGGAGAATTTCTACTGGAAGACAACCGCGTAGGGCCCATCGGTGCAGCAAACAATTAAAGCAACACTTGCACCGTGGCCCAGCTCAACCTTGCTACGCCACTGCTGGAAGTTATACTGAGCACATCATTTTACCATAAACTGGCCACAACCAGGTGCTCTACACAAGATTTCAGACAGAGGAGTAAAAGTAATTATTAGAAGAGTTGTCCTAACGATAACGACTGCTGCTGGAGAGCTACAGAAGGCCCTGAAATAAGCAGGTATTGTTTCCTGTACCATGCTCACCACTGCTGAAGAAAAAGTGGGCTGAAGTGAATTTAAAGTTTGCTGACCAACACTTAGACAAGCCTGTGAAAATCTGGGAGAATACAGTCTGGTCGGATGAGACCAAAACGGACTCTTTGGATGCCAAGGTCAAAGGGCACTGCACATCACCCCAAAAGCATCGGACTAGCAGTAAAGTTTGGAGATGGGAGCATCATGGTGTTGAGCAGGTTTTCAGCATACAGCTCTGGCACGCTTCATATAACCAGGAAGGATGGATGGAAAAATGTGGTGAGACATTCCTGAGAAAAATCTGCTGGCCTCTGCCAGGATGAGGAAGATTTCAGCAAGATCCCAAACACACAGACTAGGAAACTTTCAACTGGTTTAGAGAAAGAAAATAAAGCTGCTAGATTGGGCCAGCCTATCACCTGACATAAAGCATAGACGACCTATAGAGATATCTAAAGCTCAGAGTTCATAGGAGGGGCCCGAGGAACCTTCAGGATCAGAGGACGGTTTGTGTTGAAGAATGGGCCAAAATCATACCTGAGCAACACAACGCACCTTCTCCTACAGGAGGCATCTTGGAACAGTCAACATTCAAGATTCTTTGAATGTACAAGTAGACAACAAAATTTCCATTGCTCTAGCTAAAAAGCTGCTCTCAAATATGAGGTGAAAGAAGAGATTTACAATAAACATTCACACGTGTGCTTCTGTCAAACAAAGCCAGTGTCTTAAGGTGCCAACATATTCTGTAAGTTAACAAAAACTGAATTAATATCACTTTCAGAGGAAGGGGAAGTGATTTGTGGCCACACAGGTATAAACCACATTACAACATGATGGAGTTTGTTCTCTGGATTTGTCCCATCCTTGAGGAGCAGAAGGCGCCCAGGAAGGTGCCAAAATATGGTGTAAATATGAGATAAATATAAACATAAAGTGGAATATGTCACACTCAGGTTAGGCTGCCAGTATATACTTGTAGACATAAACTTTATGATGTCATCAAAGCTTTTGTACCAAGTATTAAATACATTTCAGTAAGCATCTTCAATACATTTTATTACAAATAAAATGATAAATGGACTGCATTTACAGTGTATGTGGCGCATTATCAAGTCCATGAACTTCAAAGCATTTTTTACTTAAATCAGTCATTCACACACACACACACACACACACACACACACACACACACACACACACACACACACACACACACACACACACACACACACACACACACACACACACACACACAGTCACATGCTGATGGCGGTAAGATACATTGTAGCCACAGCTACAGACTGACAGAAGCGAGGCTGTCAGAATCTGTGCCACCAGGCCCCCTGACCACCACCAGCAGGCAAAGTACGTAGATTAAGTGTTTTGCTCGAGGACACAGTGACTGCGACAGATAGAGCAAGGATTCAAACCGGCAACCCACCAGTTATAGGACAAACTCTTACCTCCTGAGCCACCGTGGCCCTTGCTAAGCCATCTGTATTATATATTTAAATTGATGATGTGAACAATGTTTATTTTAACCCCTGTAGATATGGGAATAAAACTAGTTTATGGTTCTGGTCTGACATTTACACCTGTCCAACCGAACTGATAATCTTAATTCTTTGATTCAGTTTGAATAAAACGTGTCCCTCAGTCAGCCAAGGCAAAAACGTTCCAGTGCAAGGTTAGGTCAAGTGTGTGAGTTAATCCCAGGCAGGAAGCAGTGGAGGAAATACCCAAGGACTGATAGAAGGTGTGTTTCTGAAATGACTGTGAAAACCAAAGAAGAAAAAGCACAACGTCAGAGGAGGAAGAGGAGAAGCTGAAAGCAGATGCAGGGATGGCGAGATTACTGAAGGAACCACACAGTGAGTGGTAGCCTTTTGACCTTGTATGTCACGAATCAGTAAAAAAGACCAGCAGGAGTGTTACAGTAACCTAAATCCTGTTTCAAACGTGAATTTATTGTTGATGTTTCTGTGCAGCTTTTTGTTTTCTCTTATTAACATTATTTATTGCATCTGGCTCAGTAAACTAAGATGACTCACCTACGCACGTCTTTCCGTCGCTGTGCAGGACAAACTTCATGTGGCAGGAGCATTTGGGACCATGGTCGGTCTCCTCACAGATGTGCTGGCAACCTCCGTTACCATAGTTACATGTCACTGTCATAGAAGATAACACAAACTGTCGTTACAGGGGAGTACATGAAAGTATTTCATGGATAAACTGGTTAAACTGCATTCAGTCCTTCATATGACATAAAGGAAGATGTACTTTGGTAAAATGAGAAAAAATACATGTTAATGAAAGTTTTATGTGGTTTGATTTAATTAGGAGGACTGCTAACCAACCGTTAGACATTATACTGCATTTTTATTGCTTATTAAACTTTATGTGCAGCTGGTTTTACAATAAAGTTCAAATGTTAAAGGTGATGATCTTTAATCCACTACCCAGGGATTATTAATACCACAAGTTTATCAACAAATCCGCCATGTACTTTGTTTTTCTTTGTAAATGTACTTTACCCATATAAAACATAGTAGAGTGGAGAGATATATTCTAAGGACATGGAACACAAACATGTGATAAACTCTACACTAATGTGTCTGTCCAGATGTGCTTTTATTCTTACACAATAATTTTTCTAAGCCTCGTTATAACTTGTATTTATCAAACTAAAACTGCTCAAGAAATCTGACTGGATCTAAAGAATGAAAACAACCAACCTGATTAAAATGGAATGTTGATTATTCATAACACAATACTTGTGCTGATGACTTTAAATTTAATTTTCCTGCACTCAGCTATACACTTTGACTCTTTGGTTAATATTTTCAAAACTAAGCAACTCATATAAGTCAGGTGCGGGACAGAGAAACACATTTAACTGATTTATTAGTTACATTTATTATCAATTTTTCTGTCCTTCAAGTTACAAAAATAACAGAACAGATAATTAGAGTTAAGTTCTTTTGTTCAGACATATAAACAAATAAAGGACACTTCTGAGGAAGTCGACAGTCAAAACATGTCCAGGTGTTTTTTTACATGTCTATAAAAAGAGTCTGATATTAAAAACGAAGACAAAATTAACTTGATCCCATTTTAAATCCTCCAAAATTAAAAGCATTATCAAACTGATGAATCTGCCCTTTCAAAATAAAAGTGCATTTTCCTAAGCACTTGGCATGTTTTTATTTAAATGTCTTTCATTAATGTTGCTATTAAAATATATTATCAAAATGAATTTCATGACTATGATGAGATTATTCTCTGTTATAAGTTTGCATGTCCATTCATCTTATTATAAGTATATGTAAGTGGTAGAAGGTATAACTTCTTTCACACACCTGTGATGATGAAGTGACAAAGAGCATGACTGAGCTGAGGCTTCCATCATCATTCTGTCTGCGCGTTAGCCCAACACCTTTTGCCCTTTTCACAGGCTGTCACAAAAAAACTATAGAATAACAGTTCTCTGATCCTTATCCAAACGCAGACAAATCCCCCGTCAGCCCTGCCCCCGGCTCTGACAGGATGATCTCTGTTGCACAGCAACAGGAAGTGTGCAGTCCCCTTCGAGTAACCTCGTCACTCGTCCTAGTTGTGTAAACAATCCCTTCCTATTTGAAAATAACTTTTTTTTTATTTACAAGGACAGTTAAAAGTAAAAGCCAGAGTTTAGGACATGCAACATAAATGTCAACTTTTCTGGAAGGAATGTATGAGATGATTTTGCATCACCAGACTTATTTCCAAACCACCTTTCCCTGAGGAGCCAGCTAACCATTACCTGAGGGTTTGTGAAAAAAAACTTACATTTGCAGTCCTTCATGTTACGGGTGAGCTGGAATCCAGGTCGACACTCGCAGGAGATGCCACCCTTCTGTGCTTCCCTGCAGATGTGTGCACACCCGTGATTCTTGTCCATGCAGGTCGGGCCCTCCTTTGTGCCTTCTGGTTGCACTGTGCCACAGAGAAAAAAATAAAAGCAGAACAAGTAAAGAAAGTTCATCTCTCATTCACTTTAAAGATTAAAACAGCATTTTAAAGTCACAGACCATTCAGTAAACTAAGTGTTTGGATTAAACATCACAGTGATGGTAAGTAGGTTAAAAAAAAGTTCAGATGCCTGTCATGCATTCTGAGCCCGCAGCACAGCGAATGCCTACTGCTGGTGACTGACATGCCCAGTTACCCCTCCACAAAAGAGTCAAGCGCCTGTTGGAACACGTTCACTCTTTCCAAGCTATTAAAAGAAGGCTGAAAAAAGAAAGGATACAACTCCCAGCAGGAGCTGATCCCACAGACCTGTGATTTTAATTGAAGTAATCCTCTGTAAAGAAAAGAAACGAGGAAGACGGTGAAAACTTAGTTAACTCTCCCTGCAGAGAGGGAGTTCACACTGAGTGAGGTAGAATAAAGTTGTGAGCTCACACTTACTGTAGTTATATGTCTGGTAATATGTGACTAAACTAAAACAAAAATAAAAAGAGAGATTAGGTCTTTCTTCATTTTATTTTTGAGGAACAACAAACACCTGAAATAATCAGAGACATAAATCATAAACAGATGTAGATCTACACTTGCTTTGCTTTGAACTGATAAGACAGTTTGCTCTTTGCAAACTGATGATTTGACTTATTGAGAATCTCTTCTATGTGGATCATTTAAAAACAGATTTCATCCTATCCATCATCTATTTGTCAAAACAACAAGGATGTGAACAAAAAAAATCTATTAAATCTGCCGTCACACTGAAGGGCCTATTAAGGTAAAATATTCTTTATTAGAAATCAGCATTAGCATATCTGTGTGGAAATGCAAAAATAAAAAAGCACAAAGCCTTGTGAGCTGTAAAAGCTACCTTTAGTGTCTGATTTGTCATAAAGTAAACTCTTAGTTCAATGGTCCCAAAATGACATCAAGTTGACAAAACACACCTTGTGCACACAATGGAGCTGACCGTTTTGTGGACAACTTTGTTTTTATTCATTTTTTTTATAGCATGTGTATTCACACGAGACCACATGAGCAAACACATTCCTTATTGATTACAGCAGAGATCAGCTGTTAGCTCTCAGTAGCTCTGCTGTGCCGCCTCCCCCCAAATGACCCGATATTCCCATCGAGCTGAGGAGGAAGAGATGCAGGACCCTAGTGGCATCAAGCATCACAACCCGAGGAAAAGGTACTGCCCCCTCATCCTGTCTATCGTCGTGGGAAATGTGAGATCCCTTCCCAAAAAATTGATGAACTGGCGGTGATTACCTGGCATCATTGGGCTGATCAAGAAAGCAGTTTGGTTATGCTTACTGAAATGTGGCTAAGCTAGTTAACTCTGGACACACAAACGTGGCTGGTTTTCATGATCGATTATACTAATCTAACTATCAAAGAGATGCTCTGCAGTAAGGACACTGAGCTGCTAGCTGTTAGCATGAGGCTGTATGACCTACCTTGGGAGTTTACACGTTATCATGAAAAATGGTGTATGCCCCAGCCCCACCCCCACCCCCATGGCTAATGCTGCACTATCCTGCGTTGCCCTCCACACTGTTACCAGCAGACTCCAAAATCAGCATCCTCAGGCCCTTTTTCTGATCTCTGGGAATTTTAATCACATCTCCCTGCCCTTCACTGCTGCACCAGAGATGATAAAACGTTGGATCTACTGTATGCAAACATCAAAGAGGCATACAGCTCATCATTTTCCTAGAGACTCAGATCACAACCTGGTTGCCTGTGTATAAATCCCTTATGTGCCAAGAACCAGCTGAGACATGCACAGTGAAGAGATAGGTGCAAAAGGTTGCAGGTCTGGATGGCATCAGGTCCAAGCTCCTGAGATTCTGCACAGATCAACTGTGTGGCATCATGGGATACATGTTCACCACAGTTGTGAAAGACCTCCTTTGTGCAACTAGTGCTGAAGACCTGAGGAACCTCAGCAACTACAGGCCAGTAGCACTGACCCATTCTTGTTCACCCTAAATACTACAGACTTCATCAACTCCCCAGGCTGCTATCTACAAAATTTCTCTTTCCCACAATCTACCAGAAATGCCTCTGCAATCGACTTGTTGGGCACCCCTGCTCTACCTGCTTATAGGACATTCAGGTCTTTTGGTATGCAAGAGTGTACTGACTACCTTTTTGACTTTCTGGTGGCATCAGCCATTTTCTATGATGCAGTTTGTTGGAGCAGTAGCTTATCTACAGCTGAAAGTAAGCGTTTCGACAAGCTCATCAGGAAGACCAGCGTTGTCCTAGGATGCCCGTTTCCCACCTCATGCATGATGCTTCTGCATGGAGTGACAGACTGCTGCATCCTAGATGCACAAAGGAGTGTTAGGAGTGTGTGAATGTTGGTGGTGGTCAGAAGGGCCGATGGCGCAGAATGGCAGCCTCACTTCTGTCAGACTGCCCCAGGGCAGCTGTGGCTACAGATGTCTGTCGTAGTTTACCACCACCAGAGTGAGAATGAGTGTGTGAATGAATAATGCAACTCTGTAAAGCGTCTTTGATTGACCTAAAAAGCGCTATATAAAACTGATGTATTATTATTATTATTATTATCGTAGATCCTTCCTCCCAGCAGCTGTTAGACTTTATAACTATCACTGCTCCCAACAAACTCAATAAGTGGTTACATCCCTGATGTTATTTGCAGCTTTTCTTCTTAAGCACAACTTTAATTGCACACATGGAACATCTTTTAATCTGAATCTGGGTAGGGTAATTTTTAATGACTGTAGTTTTTATGCTTGCCCTTACTGTACAGTCTCTTGTTCTTTATTTTGATAGTTTTACTTTGTGTGAATCTGCATCCTTCAACTTGCCTGTCACTTTACTGCTGGTGCACTTGAATTTCTTCAATGATGGACAAAAAAACATCATTTGAAATTTGAATTTTATTGGCTGAAAAGGTTTGCCGGTCAGAAAGAATTCAAAGGGGTCTCTAGGAGAAAGGAGGGTCTTCAGAAGGATAACAGATGTTGTGGAAATCCTACCCATAGATCATAGTTTAGACCTGAAATCTCATTTAAAACATTTAGAAAACTTTGATACCTAGAAAAATGCTGCACATAGGAGCTTTAAGGCCATTTGAGACCAAACTTAAAAATAATGAGCAGTTCCCTCATAACTATGCAGTATATCTAAACAAATAAATGGATACAAACAAAATAAATATTTGAGGAAAAAACATGTAATATGCCTCTTAAACAACCTGCTGACTAGTAGCATAGATTTCCATTTATTATTTATTCAAAGAACTGGTCAGAAAACAGGCCTGGAGCTGGGTTAAACCTATTCAAATGTCATCTAAAGAGCAAACCAGAGGGGATTTGGGTTTCTACACAGAGAAGCAGCTACTGCTCCCAGGGTGAAAAGGGAATAATGCAATAAAAGAGTGTGTTCAAGTACCCACCACTTTGTTCTCCTGGCACAGCATGTGAACTCTGAACCAAACACTGAGAGGTGATACTGCTGCCAAGAGCCAGTAAATTTCACATTTCTGCACTATAAGTTAGAAGAGAAGGTAAGGCAAGCAGCTTCTCATCTCAGTGTTTAATGAATTCCAGGAAAGTTTTCATCCATGTTTTTTCACAGGTTTTCGTTGACACACCAACATGTGGTTTCTCCTGCTCTCAGAAACACACCGGCTTTAATATAATCAAACTCCAGAGAAAACTACTGCAATATTAAAGAATCAAACATAATCTATGTGCTCCATACATCCTGCTATTAAGAACTTACTTAACAAGAGAAAAATTGTAAACGTTTAGCAGAAAGGCAACATTAAAAACCATGTAAAGAAAGAAAAATTAACAACTCCAATTAA
The DNA here is from genome assembly GCA_006937965.1 of Callopanchax toddi. Classification (NCBI taxonomy): domain Eukaryota; kingdom Metazoa; phylum Chordata; class Actinopteri; order Cyprinodontiformes; family Nothobranchiidae; genus Callopanchax; species Callopanchax toddi. The sequence continues at coordinate 1,828,632 of SSNR01000048.1, read as the reverse complement.
GATGCTAACTCCTGTAATCTGACAAAAGAGCCAAAGTTGCCACAAGTTCTCCATCACAAAACTATAAGCTCTTCTAAAAGTAAGAACCATGTAGAGAGGAAACAGGAACAATGGGGCTGGAGAAGTGGAGGGCACGCCAAGGGTTTATAGTCTGCTGTGAGAGCGTGGAGCAGTGAAAAGATGCTTCACAGTCTGTGTGGGTCTGTTGTCATCCAGCTCAGACGGGAGACGGTCCTGCTCTTTGCTGGAGAACTTTAAGCTGCTACCAAGATTTGGGTGGATACAAAATGAAAAGAAGGGGCCCAAGAATGGAGCCACCACACTATTAAAGCAGCATTCCTTCCTCTTAGATAATAGGCCTTTAAAAGTTTTAATGGGAGGATAAAAATGTCAGCGCACGGAAAGGAGAGAACTGGACGGCACAAGCTAAGCCACAACGCAGATGGTCAGACGGGGCAACAAGCTACTCCAGGAAGTAACTCTTCCTCACTAACTCGCTTCACAAAGTGCAGAGAAAATCCATCCAAGTGCTACCGTTTGGTTTGGTTGTCAGATGTTCTGAAGCATAGTTTCCAACCATTCTGAAAGCAAGAAGAAGAAGAGCTATTCATATAAATGGGCCAAAATAAAGGTAATTTCTATGTAAGTTTCTGAAAAATATCTTGGATTTTTATCTAAAGGTGTGTGTTTGTGTGATGTGAAGATATTTTGCATAATGTATGTACACAGTGAGGTTCTGCCCATCTGTGTCGCAGACTGTTTTGCAGCACCTGTTGGGAATATGCCACTCTCTCCTCAGCTCTTACTCTCATTCTCTCAAGGTCACCTCTCTGTGCAGTCCTGAAGGAGCCCAGCACCCTCTCAACACAAAAAACAGCAGAACAAAACCAGGCTGCTAGCATTCTTTAAGACTGACACACAAATAGATTAGATGCCGTAAGGTGTCACACAGGAGTTTTACCTTACCCCCAAAAAATCAAAGCTAGAGGCTGCAGGTATCTGTCTCTGCACAGATCAGTCTGGTTCTTTGATGGAAGTCATGACAGCCAAGTGTTAGTGGAAAAAAAAACTCTAATCCTCCATCAGGCAGCAGGAGCATGCTGGGTTGGCCAGTTTGGGGATGGCCTTGAAGAAAGCCAAGAGTAAAAGGGATGCAAGTCTCAAAGGAGGTGAAGAAAATTCAACAGCAAGGCTGCAAACCTTTGCAAAAACTCCAGTCGCGTAAAGCTGGGTCTGAAGTTTGGAAAAGGCTGAACAAAGAGGGAGGACGAGACAAGATAATCTGGAAAATACACAAACAGTGAGAAGAAAGCAGAGACAGAACAGACCAAAAGAAAACAAAGCCTCTTATGTCTGTAGAGTTCAAAGCCTTTGCTCCAGTTACCTCGAATAAGAGCCAGGTTATACGGTTGGGCTGCAGAGCAATGGAGCAATGACTTCTGCACTTGTAAAAACAGTTCTGTGGCCAAAGCACAGACAGGCAGGAGGGCAGGAGGGCAGGGTTATTGGAGGAACATATGAGAACGCTGCTGGCTCAAACACAACTGAAAACAGTATCACAAGATATCAACATAATGAATTAATCCTATATGAAGTTCATCTCCGCAATCTCAAAATACCAAACGATGCATCCCTGAAGCAACTGAAACTCAACACTCATCAGAGCATTAGACTCTTCATCCCACTGAGCCTGTAGGAGGGTCTGGTACGTATGGTCGCCTCGCTTCTGTGGCTACAATGTAGCTTACTGCTATCAGCCTGTGAATGTGTGTATGAATGGGTGAATGACTGACTGTAATGTAAAACGCTTTGTAGTCCTCGACTTAGAAAAGTGCTATACAGGCCTCAATGGATATTACATTTTAAGATAAGAAATATAAGAGCAATAAAGCAGGATTCACTGACCTGTGACTGATTTCACACAGGAGGAGTGTCTACTCCAGAGAGAAACAATAACTGAGAATATGGTTTATAAATTTAATCACATTTACTGAATTGTCTATTTTTCTGCTGCCATTCTGGCCAGTACAGAAAAAGTGCATGTTGTCATGTTACAGTCCTCATCTAAATACAACAGAGCGTCCTGGGCTGCCTCCAGCAGGGTGATTTAATACTGTGTGCTTGTACACACAAGCATGATTAAGTCCATCTTGTCCACTTGTTAACTGATTTGATGCTTTAAGGCGGCGGTGAGACACTTCCATATGCCGTATACATCCCGCGGACCCCCAGTATCTAGTTCTGGTTCTTGAGGGGGGGGCGTCTCGTCATTGTCGTCAATAAAGTAGGAAAACATTACACCAAAGAGAAGGCATTGAGTATTTCTGTACATGGTGTGACGTTATGGAAATAAATGATTCAAAGTCAGTAATTATAGTAGAAATGTATTAAATCAAGGGTATATTATAAAACTGTGAATTAGGATGGCCTCAGTGACTGTTTGATATGATCAAACTCTCCAACAGACTTCTAGAACATATGTAACATTTTGCTGCAATTATTGAAGTCCAGTCTGCTCTGTCCCTTATTGCAAACAGCTCCACTCTGTCTCCAGTCCAGTCTGCTGTCCAGGTGAACACTGAGGTGTTTATATTCCTCCACCACCTTCACTTCTTCTCCCATGATGGAAAAAGTGTTGCACGTATTCCAACTTCTTCTAAAATCGAATATCTCTTCCTTGTTTTATTCACATTTAAGATGAGATGATTGTTGCCACCATTCCACAAAGTGGTCCACCAGGTTCCTTGTCCATCTCTGATACAAACAACTACAGAGTCATCTGAATATTTCTGCAGATGACAGGATTCTGACTGGTACTGAAAGTCTGATGTGTTCAGAGTAAAAAGGAGTGCTGAGAGTACAATACCCTGTGGGACTCCTGTGCTGCTGACAACCTGGTCAGACACAAACTGAGGTCTGTTTGTCAGGTAGTCATTAATCCAGGTGATTGTGGAGGATCCACCTGTGTCCTCTGAAGTTTTCTTCATAATAAATCCAGCTGGACTGTATTAAATGCACAAGATAAATCAAAGAACATGATCCATGCTGTGACTTATATCAAGAAAACCTGCACAAATGATTAGCAAATGTCACAATTTAATGCTTTGATATATGCATGTGTTATGATAACTGATTTAGTGCAATTTGAACAAAAAAAGCATATTTTCTTGCAGTTCTGTGTCTTCAAATAGTTGCCAACAGGCACAGCCCAGTGAGATACTGGTTTAACAACAGAAACCACATGGTTTTAATTATGTGGCTGGCCTGTGGATAATTTCATTTTATGAATGCTGAACCAATAAACAGACTATGTACATAAATTACAATAGGTGACTTGCGTACACCCACTCGTCAGTGCACACTCCAGGGTAATTGCCCAGCCGAAGTTTCCCCAAAGCGAACAGATCTGACATCATAAACGTGTGGGCTGACTGAGCTCAAAACCTCCGTGTTTCACTGTTCTGGATCTCATCTCATGCATATACGTTCCTGACATCCTCCAAGTAAAAGGGAAAATAAATAAAATAATAAATTTGTGGAACTCTCCTTTATCTAATGGCATTCCCTTCAACCACTAAGCACTTTGACCAGGCTGAAAGCTTTTCAGTTCCTCGCTGGAGGAGATATGTGAAAAAATAAATGATCTGTTACATTTTGGCAAGCTACACGATGGAGAAACTCATCTGACCAAAGCCACTCTCGCTGAGAAGGAAGGGGCAGGTAGAATACGCCCTGGGCCTCGTCATTAGCCAAAAGGCTGGAATACCCTACTGACTAATTGGCTCAAGCTTCCCTCCAAGCAAAGCTTCTGTTTTAGCAGGAGAAACAGAACGGCAGTACCAGAAGGTGCTTTGCTCTTTAACAGGGAGGCTATCAGGATACACTGAAGGCTGCATTTACACCGACTTGAATGGGAGCTCTGCATGGTGGCGCAGTTGGTTAGCACTGTTGCCTCGCAGCAAGGAGGTCGTGGGTTCGCGTCCCGGCTCTGCGGCCTCTCTGCGTGGAGGTTGCATGTTCTCCCCGTGCGTGCGTGGGTTTCCTCCGGGTACTCCGGTTTCCTCCCACAGTCCAAAGACATGACTGTCAGGCTAATTGGGCTGGTAAATTGTCCTTAGGTGTGAGTGGGTGTGTGGTTGTTTGTCTCGTTCGTCTCTGTGTGGCCCTGCGATGGACTGGCGACCCGTCCAGGGTGTCCCCCGCCTCTCGCCCCTTGACCGCTGGAGATAGGCACCAGCTGCCCCGCGACCCTCTGTGGAGGACTAAGCGGCTACAGAAGATGGATGGATGGATGAATGGGAGCTAAAACCAGTTTTCATTTTTCTCTGTGATTTTTGATATTTGCAGCATTTCTGTGGGTCTGTTGCCCAACAACTCAGCAAAGTCACTTCCTAATCCCTTCCAATATCCTTCAGGCACACAAGGTTGTAATAACAGCAGTAATAATAAGCAGATGAGAGGTCGTTCTGTCCGTAAGTCCTCCACAAATATGGAAACAATGAATGGGCGCCTGTGTAATGAGTGAGGGTAGTTTGTAGATTAATGGCAGCCTTTTGATCTCAACGTTTCTCATCTGGAAGAAATAACAAGATGAATATTAAAATAGAATATTAATAGGCACTGGGGACAGTTATCAAGAAGGAAAAAAGTGAAATAAGACAGAAGAAGCTTAGCGAAATTAGAGTAGAGCCCAAAATCTGCCTCTGACAGCTCTGACACGATGGTAGAGCTTTACATACTCATCATCTGGCTTTGGGACATTACTAAGGAAAACACTAATTTGATGAAATGAAAACATTGACAGTTCACAAGGACAAGCTCCTCTCATAAATTAGACTTCCAAGATTTCACGATTCAGTTTCCTCAGGATCACAGTCCCAGCATGAGGCGAGCGTTTAGCGTTTACAAAGACAGAGGAGCAATGAGGAAGGTTGAGATGAGAATACAGTACACTCAGACCCTGCTGTGTATGTTAGAGTTTATTAAAACTTCACCATCCTCAAATATCTAACTTTAAAGATCTACAGCATCAACCAGTCTGTCAGTATATTGTGAGAGTGACATAGATATAGCTGTCTATTTTACAGTTATTTGAGTTAACTTTATTTGCTAGTAGCTAAGAGTAATTCACACATCAAATAACATCTTAAAATAACATTTTTTCAAAAGTCCAAAAAGCTGCGATGAAGAAGACGATCTTCATTGAAAACTGTGGAGATCAAGAAAGGCAGCATGGGATGTACATTACTCCAAGGAATACTACGGCTCTATTTTAAAATACATTTTTACGAATACAAAAATCAGTGGATGAGACTTTGCAATTGAATTTTACTATTAGGTTGTTGTTTTAACAATCTTTAATGTAAATTTTTAATAGAAAGAATGTTATTTTGACTGGAATGGTTGATGTTATTGAAAATTAAAAGTACACATGGAAATATCCTGACCTTAGGGTAAGTGTTGGCTTTATTAACCTTCCTGAGTCCTTTTAAACCTCTTTTAGTTATCAGCATCTGATAGGTCCTCAAAATATTAAAACAATTATTAAATCAACAAATCTTCCACACTTGTAATTATGCATTTACCATAGTTTTTACTGTTGGCTTTTATTTGATATATATAGATCTACCTTATTACATGAAGTATTTCACACTGGCTTTTTTGGTAAACATAATAAATTATCTTTAAAAAAAATCAAATGTTCTTGAAATTTGTTTTGTTCATTAATTTAAAAAGAGGTCTGTCAGCAACAAAAGAAAATCTTGAGTATAAAACATTTCTGTTCACAAAAGAAATATAAACTAATAAAAGTATGACTGAAGATGTTTGATCAAGTGACTTCAGTAATATAAACTACAGCTCAGCACTTAATGGGCATCAGCTACTGGAAACAGCTGCCAGATGAATGAAAAGAGAGATATTCCCCGACAGCTAGTTTGACATTATAAATGTATGGATGTCTGCAGCCCTGCTGTGTGTGGTTTGAAGCCGCAGAGCAGGTTGGCTCTTTTCCTGTCACATCTCCATCCCACAGGAATGCTCTATAAACAACAGGCGTACTCGCTCTGGGCTACACCTTTAAGTGTTTTCACTGTTCACAGTTCCCCCGTAGGCCATGCTCATTCCACAGATACCTTCAAATGTTGCCAAGCACTAGATTGGTTCAGTTTAAAAGGGTGGCTGGAAAACAAAAATATATTTATCCTTTTTTTTGACCCATTTAAAACAGAAGACTTAACTTTTGTCTCCTTCCTTTGATACCTGTTAAGGCTAATCCCACTCCGTTTACTCTACAGAGCTACAAATGCTCAGACCTGAATACCTGCACCTGACCGTCACCTATACATGACTCGAAATGTGAGCCTGAATGTCCTTAATCTGGAAAACAAACTAATCCTGTTGTGACCCGTCTGCCCGATGTGTCAGTGTGAATAACCTTTGGGTCTTTGGATGCACGTATGCTGGTTGTCACTCAGGAGGAATCCTTCTCTGCAGCGGCACTCGTAGCTGCCCATCATGTTGACACAAATCTGCTGGCATCCTCCGTTGCCTTCCGAGCACTCGTCCACATCTGTCGGGGAAAAAACACACACAGAGAATTATTACAAGCACTTCAGGATAGAAAAAACATTGCACAGATTATTTGTCGGAAGGTTGTCTGGAATAAAACAATTACCCATGTGATGAACGAGGAGAGTGTAAACATGTCAAATTTATTGTTTTTATATATGTCAGCGGTTCCTTTCAGCAATAACACAACGCAGTGGTAGAAATGTAGGTGTGTGTCCTCGGTTCAGTCAGACTTTCCTTTCTTAGGAAACATTTTCTGTTCAATGCACCAATAATCTACTTTATACACAAGTTTTTTTATTTTTATTTTTTATTAATAAGCCATCATGCGAGACTAATTTACTGTCTATTTGTTCAGTGTGAGAAGGCCTCTGGATTAAATTTCCATTCTCGGGAAGTCAATTCTCAGGAGGAGTTAGAAATTAAACTGGCTCTATTCTCTTCTTTTGTGTTTCTTTTTCTATACAAAAGTTCACACGCATGCTGATTTGTGACCCTTCTACCCAGCTAGCTAGACAGAAAACCTTTAGGGTTGACATGAAGGTCGGTGGCTGCAGCACTCATCGTGACCCTGGTCACTCGTATTTCATCAGGAAACACTCTTTATTACTAAAAACATGCGTCACGTCAGTCAAGACTGATGGGAACAGAGCCGCTCTGCAGCCTGATGGCCAAGAGGCATCTGAAGAGAAGACGGTGAGGCTGTTTATGGTTTTGTTTCTCCGTCAAGAAAGTGGCGGCACCAGAGGAGGAACCTGGAACCCACAAAAGTTAAGCAGTCTAGAGCTGCATCTTTACAGATCAACTGATAGCAGGTACTAAGAAAACACCCCAACACACACCTAAAGCCTCTGCCTTCCTCTCCCTTTAACACACTCACACACAGACCTAAAAAAGTCTAACATAAAACAACTGCACAAATACTGCAGCCTGCCCTCAATGCACAAAATACCCATGAGATATGCAAACAGCCGCAAAGAGCCCTGGGGAAATTCTCTTTCCATACCCTCAGTGCATCAATGACGGTTTCATTTCCTAATTCCTTCATCTCTCCAAATGAGGCGTCGGCTGTCAGAAGGTATCTCTCGTTTAAATAGCTCCCATAATTGCCTGTGTTGTGCGCTGGGCAAGGCTGGGGTCCAAAGCAAATATTTCCAAGCGGAAAGGGGTTCTGGCATGGCCTGAAGAAGTGCTCATGTCATTTGGACTTAAAACTGTTTTTCAAATTTCTCTAGAGGATGGGGGAAAAACGTTTTAATCAAGTTAAACTGCCTCACTTCTGAAAAATGAGACATGCCTGCGCTCCAACCTCACTTCACTCAAGGAGATGAAGGGAAAAGGAGCATTCAAAACAGAGAGAGATTAAGAGATTGGTTGTGTTTGCGGAGGCCGTGTCCACTGGTTTCTCCGATAGCCTTGACTGTATATATAACATTTGGCCTTGTGCTGAGCTTTAGAGCCATGTAAACATGGCGGTTGCCTTACAAAAACTCCCAAACCCTTATTTTGGAGACATGCTCGACTCTGTCTCTCGCTCCTTTTTCTTAAAGGTTCAGTGACTTTGGAGGAGTTCACTGCAGCTATCTATCATCAAAGCTGTCTGTGCGTCCATCTCACTGCTTGGCCTCCATCTGGATCAGTCAGAACCGTCTCTGTGGGCTAGACAGACCAGAGACAAGGAGGTGAGTGGACAGGAGCGGGCCTCTTCAGGGCTTTTTTAATTTACAGGAGCTAAAGAGACTTGGTGATAGAGTTGGTGAGGATGGACTCAATGACAGCTGTGTAGAAGCTCCACTGTGATGGGTGGAGGCAAGCTGAACTGGAGCCTCCACAGGAAGTCTGTCCTCTGCTGGGATTTGAGGGAGCTGATGTTCACCTGTTTCCCAGGTAACCGGTTTGGTAAATCAGCACTAAAACTTTCTTTTTCTAAATGAAACAATCTACCTACTCTTGTGTTTTCACAAAACACGTCTGGAAGTATTTTACCAACAAAACCCCAAGATACTGTGTTTGAGTGGACAGTGTCATGTGCCAAAAAGAGATGAGGCCTAGACTCAACATCTGACAGCTCCTAGTCTTCTACATGTTTACACATCTAAGCCCAGTCTCAGGCTTGAGTTTCCTCCAAAAGCCCTGCTGGTGGGCTCAGCTGGAATTGTTCATTTCATGGTGAATAGGGCTGAGCAATCCTGCAAGAGACATGATAGCCTTCTGGAGACGGCTAATGCACTAATCTCAGTTTTATCCCTTAACTAATCGCTGCAGCTCCGATCCTCTGAGCTAACGAAAGTCCCTCATGTCCTAAGCACATCTAAGCACATCACAACAAATGCAAAGTGACTATTTGATGGAGAGAAAACGCCGTTATTTGCATCTCATCTAGATGCTTCTAGCTGGGACTCATTTTCTCTTGAATTAGGTAAAACTGTGGGAGACAAAGTGAGAATGAGGGAGAAAACTGACCGATATTACCTAATCTAAAGTTTGAAAGGTGACAGCATTTGAGACCCACTTTTAATTGTTTATAACTTCTTCCAATTTCAAACCTTTTAGATCTAATTTTCTTGAAAATGTTTTAAAACATGAAGATAAAGTTTAGATTAAACATAAACCTGCAAACATGTCTTTTTATTTATGCAACAGAGATTTAAAGGGAAACTATGCAGTTTTGGCTTGTTTTTAGCACCCCTAGTGTCTGTTTTAAGTCAATGTTGTAAAAACATTAGCATTGTCTTTGCTCAGAAACACCTAAATCTGAGTGTTGAGATGTCTCCTCAGCCTTCACTGCTTTCTACTGGAGCGGTTCATCACTCAGTTAAAGAAATCAGCTGTGTTCAGGCAGGGAGTTCTCATTTTAATAAAACAGACTCAGGTAATTTCTGTGGAATGGTTATGAACAATTATCATCTGCCCTGTTGGGGATAGCTCTTTGAATCAGTTTGGAGAAACAGAAATCCGTTCTGATTGGATTATTAAAGTGCCCATGACTCGATATTTAAATCACTTTATAATAAACAGGTGTAATCTTTGATGCCTCTAGATTAGCGTTGCACCATTATAACCCAAAATACACTGAAATTATTTCCTAATGAGCAACTCAGAGATCAGAAGAATGCGCCGCCTTCCGGTTCTGCTGGGTTTCTCCTTATTTGGCAGCCTGACACTTCTGCTGCAGTAGGGGGCAGTGTCGTCGCGTGAAAGAGAAACGAAACTGAAACTAAACACTACACTATGGTCTATGGTCAATGGCGGCGGCACTGCCTCGCTCCAGTTGTCGTGAACGTGCATGTGGGCGGAGAATTGACCATACAAGCAAGTCCGGATCACTATGACCTCATAGCGGGCTGGAGTGAAAAAAACTGTTTGAAACCTGGGTCTGAAATCTTGAAGAGCTTCTCACTGGCTGTACTAGGAGACAGATGGATGCCGTTTTTTGCTCTTTCTGGCAGGTTTAAGGTGAGAACTCAACGTTGCAACATGATAAGTCAGAAAACACGGAAAACGATGTCATGGGCACTTTAATGGGTCCAGGTCTAAAATGGACCCTGTCCCTTTAAACAACTATAATCTCAAACATGTTCATTGAACGCTGCTTTGAGATTGAATGAACAGGCATTTGTTTCTAACATAAATGTAACTAAGGTCAACAAGTAAACAATAAACTAACACAAAATACAGAAAAATACTTCAATCTAATACTAAATGCCAGTCTAACTTCACTGAAAAATGGTAAAAAAGTACAACAGAAAGTAGAAGGTCTTCTTTAGTATGTTTGTCACAGTTATGGTAAATGTTTCAGATCAAACAAATTTAAATTTTAGATAAAGATAACACAAGTAAAGAAAAAAATCAGTTTCTAAATGTGTTTATTATTAAGGAGATAAAAATCCAAGCCTGTTTAAAACTGATTGCCCCACCCAGGCCTGGTTACACCTGTTCTCAGTCAAGAAATCATTTAAAATGAGCTTCCTGACAAAGTGAACCAAAAGATCCTCAAAACCCAGACATCATGCTGCGATTCGAGGGAATTTGGGAACAAATGAGAAAACTAAGTAACTGAGATCTTTTAGTCTGGAAGAGTCATTTCTAAAGCTGTGGGACTCCAGTGGACCACAGAGAATCATTATCCACAAATGGCAAATACATGGAACAGTGGTGAACCTTCTCAGGAGTGGCCAGCCAAACAAAATACCCCAAGAGCGCAGCGACGAATAACCAAGAGGTCACAAAAGACCCCAGAACAATGTCCAAAGAACTGCAGCCCTCACTGGCCTCAGTTAAGGTCAGAGTTCATGACTCCGTGATAAGAAACAGACTGGGCATGGCAGAGTTCCAGTATGAAGACCACTGCTGAGCAAAAGGTACATAAAGGCCAGAAAACATCTTGGTGAGCCTCAAGAGTTTGAGTAAAATAGTTATAAATTCTGCTGTCTAGAACATCCTGAAGGAGAATATCAAACACAATCAGATGATTCCCATGTCTGAAGCTTCCTGTGTCATCAGCCAACATTACAATATGATCACAGATAGTAAGCAGCTCAGCCATAACCGTCTTTTATCACAGGAGACGTTTTTCATCAAAAAATACAATTACAGTCATTAGCAAAAGAGTCAAATGACGTGACCTTTTCTGAGTTGCTACTTCAAGGTTTGAACACAAAGGCCTCTCCTGAAGCTGCAACAGCCTTTGTGTAACAGATCATGTTAATCCTTTGGGGAAGGTTAAAGTAAAAGGGCATTTATTTCCCTGTAGATTACACAGAAAATTGAGGCCTGCTCAATCAATACAAACCAAATCAGTGTTGGTCAATAGAGATCAAGAGACTATGGCCAGCTGAGGTGTGTGTGTGTATGTGTGTGTGTCTCAATGATGTTGAGCCCCAAATCAGTTCGCTGTGACTGAGACAACATGGCAGAAAATAGTGATGAATATAAGCAAACAAAGCACTGACAGAGGTCTGATGGTACACGTCAAACATCTGTATTTTCTATTTCAAGCCTGTCTTTGTTTTCCTGACTAAGTCCCTGGCATTTCTTCTCATGGCAGCAGAAACAATTTGAGACAGAAGTCGAAATGTGACCGTTTGTGGTCGTGACGGTAGAGGGTATTTATGCAGATGCTTATATTATTAACCCACTTGAGAGAAGTTTGATGAATAGCAACAATAAGAATGCACTTGGGTTTCTGTGGGACTTTAACTAAAACACACAGGTCATAAATGTGGGGATGAGGGTGCAATAGTGGGGAACCAATGGGCTCCCTGCATCTGGTTTTCATTTTAAAGAGGATGTGTGTTTTGGATTAAAATTGACAGCAGTTCCTTTTTTCCTTCTCAAACTCCCAAAAAAAAGCCTTTTACAGCATCACCGTAGAGGATGAGTGCTGATTAAATAACTTTCTTTTTTCCACCTTTCAGAGATAAAAGTTGTGACAGTTATAAAATATGGAATTATGCTTCTACAGGCTTCAGATCCTTTCTCCAGTGTGAGTTTTGAGCAAAAACAAAAGCATTCTGAGAGATAAATTATATAGTGAGTGACATCTCTCTCCACACACAGAGGCAGTGTGCTGTGATATTGCATTGTTTCCACCTTGCTGATTTTCTGACATGTTTGTGGGGTTTGGGGCAGACAGAGGAGAGACCTCAGAAACAACAGCGTCCCCCAGTGAGGCTGTGTTTTGCTTCACGCTCCACTGCCTCCTGCCACCGCCCTCTGTTATTATGCTGCCAATGTGCTTAATTCCAAGGATCTGAGAGGCACGTTCAGCAGGAGGCAACGTGGACAGGGATACGTGCACGCCGGCCTAACTCATGTTAATGAAACGACAGTCACAAACACTGCTTCACATGGCTGACAGCAGGACGCAGGCACAGCTCTCAGAGATCACAGCGCTCTTAAACCATGAAGAACAACATCAAATCAAATCAGTGCAGCTTTGTGGAAGAGCAACATGAGATAAGTCCAATAGGGAGCTCTTTAAAGATTACAGGCTGATTGTGGAACCTTTAAGAATCTGGTGAGAATTGTTTCTTCTGCACCTTTAGGCTCAATCTGGTCCAGGGGGGCCTTATAGGTCTGACCTCATCTGGGTCCCAGCAGCTTAGGTTCTCCATTCCAAAGCCAGGAGAACTGAATATTTTCCCAGGGACCAAAGAGATCCTCTTTTGTGTTTGAAAATCTTCAGAAAAATATGTATTTAAAAGTACTGTTACTTCTCAGAACAAAGGTGGAGATGTGTACTTGACAGCAGCATATTTACCATAGTTTGTGTCATTAACCTTTTTTGTAGCATTTATTCATTTTATCCATTATTAAGCATTTTTTAAAACTTGTACAAAAAGCAGGGGTTGTCAGTTAAAAATGCCAGATCAGCATACACAACCTAGCCTTTGGTCTGGGGAAGGTGGCGGGTGTTCTGCGTGAACTCTGCCAAGGATTTGTCGTGGGTACGCAACTTGCTCAGGCCGCGCCCCCTCCCCCCTGGTTCGACTTCCCAACCATGCATGGTGCGGGGGGGAGCATGCTAGGGGTAGAGTTTGTTGCGAGCCCACAGTAGCTTCCTCACTCACGTGTCTCCCCGGGCATGGCCCCTATTTGCTGCGCGGTCTGGATCTGAACCTGAGTCTACCATTTGTTGATGCCTCCTCTATGAGTTCCTACCAACAGGCTACTTGGTGGAAGGAGAAACAAACCCTCTATCTGTTTGATCGCGAGAGTTTGACAAATTATCAAAGAGCCTGATGGATGCAACTCTGACGCAAAAGCGGCAGCCACACAACCATATAATGCAATTACACACCTGCACACAAGGCAGTAGCTGATCCATGGCATGGCAAATGATCCGTGAACAGCTGAATTGTGCTGTTAAATGACTTGGAAAATAGTCCCATCTTGCACTGTGGATACAGTACAAGCAATGAGGAGGCAGGGAGTCAAGAAATGACAAGAGGCCCATAGGTTCACCGTCAAGTCAGAGTGGGATTATGATCAATTTAAAGGTGTTCTATCATTATACAGCAGCTCATTGAGTTAATGTGGGGTCAATGTAAAGGCTCTTGCAGAATACATCTAACTGTTGATCTGTTTTTTGTTCTTTGTGATTTTTCAGAAAACAGGACAGAGACATATAGAGGTGGGTGAATGATGTCTATGTTAAGCTGCTCTCAGCAGCAGCAGTAGTTATGCTGCTGTATTTTCCCTCATTTTACAACCTTTTCGGTGTTATATGTTCTCTGTGAGGCCAGTGTGAGTGGCACACTGGTGAAATCTTACACCATGGGAAACGTCTTCAACTGACGGCACTCTCAGAGCTCCCAGCTCAGGGTAAAGCTCTTCATCATTTCTTTTTCCTTTTCATCTGACCTCTTACACAGAAAAGGTCTCCGTTTTCAATTTGAGAAAACATATGTGGACAATCTCTGCTATGTGAATGAGGAAATGGCTATTACCTGAAGCAGCAGTCTAATAAGTGCTCCGTTTACCCCTGATACATATATCACCTTTCATAGTGTGAGAGTAGACGTGTAAAGACAATAATTTATGCAGCCAACAGTATGTTCCCCTGATAAACGTCCTCTAATAACAACCTTTAGCTCCACAATTAAGTTGGCTGCAAAACATGCATGAGTAAAAATATTTTAAACACACATCCATCCACTCACACACATGTTCACTCACCTAGACAGTTGTGCCCATCATGAGCCAGGCGGAAGCCATCGTAGCACGTGCACCGGTAGTTTCCTGGGATGTTGATGCACTCATGGACACAGCCACCATTGTACTCAGTTGCACACTCATCCACATCTGCAAAAAAAATAAAAATAAACAAGGCAACAGCAGTTATAATTAGAGCACCTTCTACCAATCATTTAGTTTTTATGTACAGAGTTATATGATATACCCTTTAGGGGAACAAATTTGTACCCTAAGGTACAGGTTTGACTAGTAAAAGGTACAAACTACAAGGGTAAAATTTGTACCCCCATATAAGGTTCAAAATTGTACCTTTTGAGGGTACCATTTTGAACCTCAACTAGGGGTACACATGTGTACTGGAGTACCGATGGGTACTGGTGTGGCCCATTATTTTAAATAGACTTTTGCCTGTTTCTTTACCTGAGCTAACCAAATTAGTTGACTCAGTGGAAGTCTTTACCTGCCCACTTGACATTTTACCATCATCTTTCTTTACAAATGTTTTTCAGTCCATCGGTCCCAGTGTGCTCACAATAATCAATGCTTCACTGGTTTCTGGTCAAGTTCCTGCCTACTATAAGAACACTGTAATCCTGTCACTTCTAAGAACCCATCTGTTTTTAGCAGCTACAGATCAATCTCTGAATTACCATTTATTTCTAAGATCCTAAAAAAGGCTGTGGCTAAACAGCTCACATCAGCTCTGAACAAACAACCACAACATCCCTGATAGTTTTCAGTCAGGTTTACGTGGAGCTCATTCCACTGAAACAGCTTTTCTTAGTGTCTCCAGCGATATTCTGACTCAAAATGATGCAGGAACATATTCTGTTCTGGCTCTGCTGGATCTGACTGTGGCTTTCAATACCATTGACCATCACCTGATACTTGACAGGCTGAGGAACTAGGTAGGGCTATCAGGATCTGCACTAGAGTGGCTTTCCTCACATTTGCCTAAGCGTTGTTTCTCTGTTGCTGTTAGTACAGGTCCTCCTCCTCTTCCATCACCCACAGTGTCCCACAAGCGTCTGTGTTGGGGCCTCTGCTATTCCTTCTTTATCTGCTCCCTCTTCAACACATCCTGACCTCTTTCAAAGAAATCTCCTACCTACTTATGCAGATGACACTGAACTGTAGCCAATGTTTCCTATAAGCCCAATGAGATATCTAAGCTACAGTTGTTGTAGATATGTTTAGATGATTAAAACTGGGTGTCTGGGAACTTTCTACAATTGAATGAAACCAAAACTGAACTCCTCCTCTGTGTTCCAGACAAGCTAGTTTCTAAAGTCAGGGATACTCTGCTACCCTCTGTTAGAAATCTTGATGTAACCTTTGACTCGGCTCTGGATGCTCCTCTGAGTTTTCTTGTTCACTCTTTAATCTTTTATCTCAAAAGTATTGTTAAGTTGAGTTCCATCATGTCAAGCTCTGAATGGGGAAAATGTTCTTCATGCTTTTATTTCTTCTTGTCTGGACTACTGCAACTCGCTCTTCACCTGTCTAAACAACATGTAGCTGGGCTGGGCGATATGGCCTAAAAATAAAATCTCAGATTTTTTTTTTATTCGATTTACGAATTTTTTCCGATTTCTCCCCCTAAAAATACAAACGGCAGACAACATAGGGCCCTATGATTTCCGTGATGCAGAAAAAACGAATCACGGAAATCCCCAAACAAAATGGAATTCAGTATAAAACGTGGAATCTCACGGAATTCTCTCATACCTGAAAATTAGTAAAGAAAATAATATTTTCCAAAGTGTTTTGGCCACCGCCGCCACCGTACCTGCGCAGAGCGCAGCTCTCCTCTCCACAGAGAGAAGAGAAAAAAAGACGGTCTGCTTCGACAAAGTCTCACTAAAACACCTCCAGAAAATTCAAAACCGCGAAGTTTAGTGCAAAGCTCAGGGTTGAACAATATCCAAATCACCTTTATGAATCTGAAGAATGACTTTCCTTTAAGTTTAGTCGACAGACAATGGACTGGCAGCAAAATATGATGAGTCCGTCATGTCTGAAAACAGGCAGCAGCATGGAGCCGGTCGAACCATCTACGGAACATTCAGCTAAATTAATAGAAATGAGCCGTGAGGTTATTGGAATTTGGGAAAAGATAAAACGGATTTTATAGGGCCCTATATGTGCAAAGTGACTGCTTCGGTGATTGTTCTCGTTGTTGTTGTCGCTAGCCATGATGCTATGTAAAACTAAATACGGAAGCTCCAGGAAGCCAAAAATGTGCCATTACACAAAAACTCGATTTACTCATTTTAAAAATTGCCCGCAACCAAAAATTCAAATTAATTAATTCAATCGATTTATCGCCCAGGCCTACTTTGGATCGGCTATAGGTGGTTTAGATTGCTTGTGTTAGGCTTTTGACTTCCTCCAGATACACCCACGTCATCCCGCTACTCCTCTGACTGCCCATAAATTCCTTAGTTCGTTTCAAGATTCTGATTCTGGTTTATCAGATCCTACATGGAGAAGCACCAGCACCCACCAGTGATCCTTTAGGTCCCTGTGGTCCAGTGATCAAAGCCTTCTTGTTGTGCACCATACCAGGCTGAAGACTAAAGGAGACAGAGCATTTGCTGCTGTGGCCCACAGAATCTGGAACTCTATCCTGAACCTGAGATCAGTGGAATCATTGGTCCAGGTGTTGCAGGATGTAATGCTCCATGCTCACTGCACTGTTCATTGACCTTTTTGTAAGGGGTCCAGCAAGTGTCTTATGATGTTCTTCAGGTTGGCCAACACCAGTCATTTAAATGATTTCATGACCACATATGTCAGTGCAACAGATCTGTAGTCATTCAGTCTGGTGATTGATGATTTCTTGGGTACTGGAAGAATGATGGTAGAGCGTTTGAAGCATGAGGGACTTCACTCAGCTCCAGGGAGTTGTTGAAAATCTGAATGAAGATCAGAGCCTGCTGGTCTGCACAGGGCAGAAGGGGAGATATCATCAGGTCCTAGTGCTTTCCTGGTTTTCTGCTTCTTGAAGACCCCGCTCACGTCCTCCTTGTGTATTCTGAGGGGCAGAGGATTGCCTTGGGGGGAGGGTGGTGGGTTGTTCAATGGAAAAGGTGATAATTGAGGGGGTGATGGCTGTCTCAAACCTACTGTAAAAGGTGTTAAAATCATCAGCCAGATCTAACATCTAACATAAAAATCCATCTGCTGGTGAAGGTTCTCAGTCATCCAGGTCATGGTAATCCAAAAAAGGGTTTAAATAAAGGCAACTGGACTTATTTGGTTCTTTGAAAACGTTTCACTGCTCATCCGAGTAGTTTGATCAATTCTGTCTATATTAAGAGTGAGGCTTATAAACTGTGCTTATCTTCCTGTTTCTGTGACACACCTCCTTCCTGCCTCCTGAGAAGGTGTTGTCTCCACTGTATTCGACTGAAATCCTGGTGAGTTGTTTTGATTAGATGAAAGGCGTGAATTAGATTGGGGTACTGGGAATTAAGTTCAGAGCAGACTGGTAGGTGCTGGAAAGATTAAATCTGAGACCCCCTCCTCTGGAGGAGGAGGTCATCATCACTAAACAGAAATGTTGGTTTTAAGACCTTTGGAGTATTCTCTGGAGTATTACCTTTACTGTGGTACCAAAACAATTCAAATAAACCTCGTAGTTCTTGAAATATACTCAATTCAATTTGGGCATGTCATTTTCAAGCAGATCTCCATAATATGGTCTAGGCTTCAACAGTTAAAGAATAACAGTAAAACTAATGAGCATTCAGCCAATCAGAAAAAGAACTCTGCACATTTTGTTCACTGGAAAAACAAATGTTCTTTTTTATCTTTTAGGCTTTTTCCTGCCCTCTTTTAAAATAAATTAGAACCTGCCTATAGTGCAACTAAAATCTCAAGAATTGTAATAAAAGGTGATTCTGGTGTCAGTCAGCCAATTTTACTTTATTGTTTCGTCATCAGCAACACTTTGGATTTGATCTTATTTTATTAGTTTTGCTTTTGAATTGTATCCTGAGGAGCTTTATGTCAGTGAAAAAAGAACCAGACAAATATTTGAACAATAAACTCAATAAAGCAAACGTTTATGATCTACAGGCAGCAGGCCATGAAGAGTGCTCAGTTAAGAAAATAAAAAGGATAATGCCAGTTTGTAAAGACAATGGAATTGTGAAATATAGCAGTAATAAAATTTGTGGGATATAATGATCCAGAGGCTTTGTGCACTTTGAAGTAAAGTGAAGTCTAGAAAACAAACTTGCAGTCTAAAAGGGTCCACAGTACACCTGCCTGTGGAAACATCCTCGACAGCTTGGTAGTGGCTGGTATCCTAATTTCCTCCTGAAACGTGTAGAAAATTTACAGCTTCATTTCATCTTGTCACAAAGAAACACTCTGCACCTGGCTTTCCCCCTAGTTTCTCCATTTGCAGCTATTTCCCCCATCTCTCAGCCTTCTTTGGGAAAATTGCAAAGCTAATGAGTTGTCTGAGCTGAGACAGACGCTCGTATAAGGCCTTCAGGTTTATGTAAAGTGACACGGCACAGCTTTCAGGGCTCCTGAAAATCCTGCCATCCTCATACAGAGAGGTGCACAAGAGCCAAAATGCTGACTTTTACCTTCACAATGTTTGCCATCTCCTTTGTATCCTGACTTGCAGATGCATTTATATGACTTTGGGGTGTTCTGACAAATGGCATCAATGCTGCAGTTGTCCAGCGCCTCTGCACATTCATCCACATCTGGAAGAAAAAATAACAAGAAACCAAAGATTAATAAGCTAAAAATAATAACACTTAGTGACCATTACTACGAGGTAGAACTTATAAAGATGGTGCATCAGCAGATTGAGGCCCAGTCATCTCTTCAGTGTGTCTAATTGAAAACCCACCTTTTCTTTCAATTTTTTGCCTCCAAGTAAATGTGTCATGAAGAATACGTGAGGAAATTTTGTGGGTTTTTTTGTTTGTTGTAGTAATTACTGTTAGTAATCAATCAATCTCTTGTTGGAAAGCCTGGTTAGTTAACTTTACTACAAGGTACAACTTATGAGGGTATGGAATGAGCAGTACAGCTTAATGTGTGGGTAGTGTCCTCGAAATTGTGTCTGACTGGCACCTGGTTGACAGTTTGGACTGCTGTTTGTGCGCAAATATGCTAGTTGACTTTCAACGACTCCTGGTTGTGAGCAGACAGGTGACCAGCATGAGGGGGAGGAGCCAAACTGTTGTGGCTGTATTCATTCGGTGTTTGAGCTGCTATTTCTGGAATTTACATAAATCGGTGTGATGTCGTCTGGGCAGCTTGTTGTTACAGGATGAGTAAAGTAAGTAAGTAAGTAAGTAAAGTTTATTTATATAGCACCTTTTACAGAAAAAATCACAAAGTGCTTCACAGAAAACAGAATCAAACATGATAAAACAAATAAAATTAATAAAACAAACAAAATATTACAAATCAAAATCATTAAACAACAACAAGAGAACACAAAAGAGTTATTTAAAAGCAGTTTTGAATAATTGGGTCTTCAACTGCTTTTTAAAGGAGTCCAGACTGTCTATACAGCGTAAAACTAAAGGAAGTTCATTCCAAAGTCGTGGTGCAACAGACTGGAAGGAGCGATCACCTCGACTCGATGAGGAGCTGCAGCCGCTAATATCCTTAAGTTTCACTATTGGACTATCTTGTACTGCAGCAACAGTTTTGAAACACCCCCACCCCCCAGTTCGACAACCCTTTATGATTTGTAATTGAGTACCCCTGATTTATATGCCGTTTCATGTCAAAATATGATGGACAAACTTTTTACGTTAATATTGAAGAGAGAATCGTGGTTCTGTGGACCTTTTTTAAACAGTACACATATTTACATTTTATATCAATCACATTTATATCATTCCATAAAATTGATTTTGTCACAATGGATACAAGTTCTACTAATAAACTACTGAAAAAGCATTTTTTTAAACAGCAGCTTTTATTAGATTAAAACACATCTCAGTATGAACTGTAATCAGAAATTCTTGATTTCTCAAGCCTGAACTGACAAGAACTCCTTCCATGTATCCACTACACAAACATGAATACCTGGTTTGGACTGAATTGCTCAATAGATGAGGAAACTGCTGGACTCAGTTTGAAGGGTTTAAATTACAAAGAGAAGAAAGTGAAAGACAAAAGCAGAAATGGAATTAATCAGAAGCATAATCAAGTTTGCTTTCATGGAGCCCCTAATCCCATTAAATCCCAGTTAACCAACCCAGGTGTTCAGGATTACCCCCCTGTATACAGGAGAGGGGAAGTTTAGCTAAGTTTACACAGCTCTCAGAATTCACTCCTATCACAAGCCCTCTGCAGGAGCCGCCTGATCCCAAAGGGAAGTGACCTGCAATCCAAACCTCGGAGCTTATGTCAGACTGTTCCTGCATGTCATAGAATCTAACAGAGAAAGAGATGAGGACGGGTTCAGATTTCTTATAAAATGCAATTATTATTTAATTTAGTAATAAAAGAAAAATACACACGTAGAAGTGTATCAGTGTTGGCTGATAGATGCCTTTGGCAGTGAAACTCAAGGTCACAGTACATTAAAAAAACAGGGGAATTAAAAGATTAAAAACAAGCACAGAGGAGCACAAATGACTAGCAAATCAAAACCAAAATAAAATACTTATATTGCAATTATTACAATGAATAGGCAATCTTGAACCGGTGGCTTTGATGCCATTTAAAATACTTCTATTGCCATACAAGGACAGTCACAGAGGTAAACCTTCATAAAACCTGCTATAGAGCAGGGGGGGGGGGGGGGGGGGGGGGGGGGGGGGGGGGGTTAACAACAATAATGGGAACAACAGAAGTGGAACAAAACAACAGGTGATGTAATCAAAACACAACTTAACAGGATAAATGAATATAGTGTCCATATTTGTATGTACTTCTGTGACTCTGTGTGTGTGCCTATGACTTCTTCTTTGAGCATACATGTCTGTGTGTGTATGTGCTTGTGTGAGGACTTGCCAATAGAAGTGGTTATGAATCTGGTGTATTTAGAGGAGGAGGAGCCACTCCACCACAGGACAAGTCCACTAGTGCCTGAGCAAGGTAATCGGCAGCCCCCAGTGGACAGACACACATCAGCGAGCCAAGGTGACAGACAGGAGCCTGGTGTGAGGGCAGCTAGGAAACAGGGGAACATCAGCTCCCTGCAAGAGGGAACCCACTAGGGAATGCTGATCCAGGAGCCTCCAGCCCAGCACCATTGCCACTCTAAATGTAGACCAGCCATGGGCCATGCCACCCCGGCACCCTGGGACCCATACCCAGCAAAGGGCTGCTGACATGCGCAGGAGAACCAAACCGACCCAGCAGATGATAGTTGATCATGATGCTGTGTTGGGGTCAGTCTCTCACACCAGCATCCACTGATAACTTGTACTGAAGGAGCGATTCATCACTCTCTCTCCTGTATAAAGTTTCTCAGTGAGAGCACCTCACGGTGCCTTCTTTGTTGTTTCATCAAACAGCTCCTCTTGGTCAAGAATAAATACTTTGCACCACAAAAATAAGAACAATCACTAAACACAGGCAAAGAAACAACATGAAAAGGTAATTTAAAAGACTGATAACTGTTTGCAGTTCTGATGGCCTGGAGGAAGAAGCTGTTGGTCAACCTGGTGGTGTTGACCTGACTGACCTGGTTAGACAGAGGGTGGGCAGGGTGTGAGGGGCAGTCAATGATTTTTCTGGGCAGTGTTTATGATTGGGCTGTAAGAAAACAATCAATTCACTGACATGTCGCAATATTTTGTGTCACAATATTATACTGATGTTTTTAAAGCACAATATTGATTTTTTTATTACCATGCACGCAAAAATTAACAGTTTTTGTGTTGCATTTCAACCTCTGATTGCATGTTGGCTGCAGTCCTCCTCAGAAGTCCTCTGCTTCCACAGAACATCGAAATCACACGATTGTACTATGGCAGAGTCAAATACTCGAACAACACGACAAATTTGCGAGCACAAGTGACTAGATACATGACGACAGAGTTAAAGGCTCATTTTAGCATAAAGAAAATTTATTCTGCTCAACTGAAGAGACTAACTTTTCTGTTCAGCTGCAACAGTTTTCCTACAATTAAATTAATAAATGTTGTTGTATCGCGATATATAGTTTCACTGCCTCTTTATCGTGATGCATATCATATTGTCAGATTCTTGCCAATACACACTCCTAGATGCTGCACCAACTTCCTGTCCTCAGCTGTGGAGCCTGCATACACTCCACAGAGGAGTAGAAGGCCAGCAGAAGCTTTGTGTCCAGAAAGTTCTTCCTGAGAACCCGCAGGAAGTGCAGCCACTAATCACTGAGGCTGTCTATGGCACGTATTTCAGGGATGATGATGGAGGCCTTCAGATATGTGGGGATGATGGTTTGTGACAGGGACAGATTAAAAAGCTTGGTGAGGATTCCTGCTGCTTCGTCTGCTTTGACCACCACTCCCAGGGTACTGTCAGGGCCAACAGTGTTCCCTGGGTTCACCACTCTCAGGTTTATCCTCACATCATACTCCTGGAGAGAGAGAGGTGGAGTGCTGGAGCCGGAGAGTGGCAGTGACTGTGAGTGTGGTGGTGACCTTAAACCAGGCAAAGAAGCTAATCAGCTTCTCTGCCAACATGCTGCTGGAGGATGTGGAAGGGGGGGGGGGTGGCATTTGCACATCTGTCAGGGATTATTGTCCATCAGGTATCCCTGCATCCTCTTGTGGAATCCTGTAGGCCTGTTTGACGCCTCTCCTCAGGTCGGCTCTGGCGGCGCCGTAGAGAGCTCTGTCCCACGCCTTGTTACAAGCTCTGATCCGAGTCCGGATGCACAGTTCCTACAAACTGCTTCTTGTACTAAAAGTGACTAATAAAGCAACAAATAATGAATGAACCAAACACAAATTCCCTTTTGTGCCAAGTCTAAGATGTTTGTTAAGCCATATAGAGTTGCAGAGGTTTCTCATGCCCTATATTGATTTTTATCACGCAAGAAAAAATATAAATTATTCAGCCAAAGTTCTATTTCCTCACAAACTGTTTTTGATGGTAAAGGCAAAGGAAGCAATGTGAGGAAATGTTTTTGAATAGGAAGACATTATTCACAACAAAATATCCATCTTACTGTCAGATACCCCACAGCCTAACCTCTCAATATGGTGAGATTAATTATGATATAAACTCAAAGAATCCCTCCTTTCATCATCCTACTTGTGCTTCTATCTGGAGAATTATTAAACTTTATCCGTCAACAGAACATGTTTCTCTGATGTCTTTAGGTTTAGTTTCTCTTTGTGTGACTGAGAAGAAAAGTTGCTGGGTTCAACTTTGCTTCTGTGAATACATGACACGCAGTAAGTACTACAACAGTAAACAACATCTAGCTAGAAAGGTTGGCTGATGCCATAGTTCTAACAAGCCTGACACATGCACACACACGTATGTTTTTCTGTTTTACATGCACTATATTTCAGTAAAGTAATACGCAGTGTGGCCAAAGCTTACAAACTAAACACGTAGGTGAAGTGCAACACCTAACGAAACACGGTACTAGACCGGTACCGACCGAAAGCATTCGGTAGGTAGTGAAAAGACAGATGTCGGTACTTTTACAATAAAATGTCCCTGTAAATAAGCCGCTCCATTTCCCCACCGCTGCTCCGCTTCTTGTTTCATGAGATGTGGGTGAGCACCAGAGCTTCCCAACACACAGCACCTCCTCCTCCTCTCCCTTTCAAAACAGTTCTCCCACAAGCGTAGCGATTTCCGGGTTAAAATGTTGAAAAACTCTAAAGTTTGGCTGCATTTTGGAAAGGTAG
Source organism: Callopanchax toddi (assembly GCA_006937965.1). Classification (NCBI taxonomy): domain Eukaryota; kingdom Metazoa; phylum Chordata; class Actinopteri; order Cyprinodontiformes; family Nothobranchiidae; genus Callopanchax; species Callopanchax toddi. Next base: position 1,804,516 of record SSNR01000048.1, on the reverse strand, counting down.
CAGAGCAAAATGCAACATATGCTATATGATTTGTGCCGCAAAAAACAGAAGCTTCCAGCCTCTGCTACATCAGGTAGTGTGGGGGGGAATACTGTGACATAACAGAAAGTTTCTAAGGTAAGTAATAAATACCGGTAATAATAGTAAAAGCATAAATATGCCATAAAAAGATGTTCAATTTTTTTTGTTTAATTTAAAAAAACTTTTAGTCCTTTGTTATTTTTCTCTCAGAATTATACATATAGGTACCAAAAAAGTATCATTAAAGGTACCGGTATCGAAAACCAGGTATCGTTAAAGTAGTAGTATCGAAAAATATTTACCAGTACCCAACCCTAGTAACACCAGACTAAATGTTGGTACTAGCATAAAACGACACAGATTCATTGATAGTAAGTCAATGGGATTGCTAATATTATGTTTATGACAGAGTTTCATATTTTCTCTTTGCATTCATTTCATCTCATTGTAAGTAATCTCTACTATGGTCCTCTTATTCTTCTCAGTATCAAGTTGCAGAAACCCTTGATTTTTCCTTAAATCTTTGTAGAGCAGATTCTAAGACCTCTGGAGTTCTTCTTTAGTTTTTGCAACAACAAAAAGAGTTTAATTGATTTCAGATGTTTGTGTTTTTTCATTCTACAGATGAGTAGAACCCCAAATACAAATGTTGTTTGCAGCATGAGGGGAATGTATTTGAGTAGAAACCGTCTAAATAGGTGATTTTAAATAACAAGTATGAGTTTTTAGCTTTTACTGCCAGTAAAGTTCTAAGGCATCTGCTTTTATTAGTCTGAAATGTTAGAGGATTTCATATTAAACCTTAATAGAATAATACCTACAGTTATTAATTTTAATATTATCTGTTGATAATGAGCAGATTGTAAAAATAGATGCCTGGCCTTAAACATTTAGTTAAAAAAAAAAGTAATACATGTAATACATTATTTCTAACACATCACAGTTCAGCCTGTCTGAACATAAAATAAATAAATAATCAACAAACAAAAGTCAGCTTGTAATTACCAGATTAATATTAATCAGACCCCCAAACAGGTAACATTGCATTTAACAACCATGGGTTTCTGCAAACTAGACAATGAAAAGATTCTTCCTAAGCAAACAGATAATTCACACACTCCTTCATTGTCTTTGATGTGAGCTGTACAAAATGAAACAGATAAAACTGAGAAATCCTGCTCAACAACTGCAATAATCTGTCAGAGGTGTTTAAAAATCAACCCACAACAGCAACTTCCAGCAGACACTCCACCAACAAAAGCCATGTGCTGGTAAAGACATTTTGCAACAGAAATAAATATGTCAGAACTCATTGTGTAGTTCAGTCCAGGAGATGATGCTCAGAGTGTAATGTTTGGTAATTGACTCACGCACAAGATGAAAAGATTGTGTGTCTCACTGAGAGTTTGTTTGTCCATTCTTTTGTTCTGAGGAATCACAGTTGTTGGAAACAAGTAAAAGCAGATGAGAACGAAGCTTCGAGTCAAGGATGAATAAACAAAGTCAAAACAACAAAATAAGAAATGTTGGGCAATGCTCAGATGTTGAAACCGTTTCCCTCCAGAGAGCATCATTTAGAACGCTGCTGCTCCGGTTTAGGGACTGGAGCGTTTAAAGCCACAAACGGTGTGAGTCTGCTGAAAACTGCTGACATTCTGGGAATATTGAATTCATCGGTGTTGTTGTTGTAGTTGTGCAGTAATGATGAATGTTTCCTCTGCTGTGGAAGTGATCGCCTGCATGCCGTGTCGTACGCTCCATAAAACATCAGCAGACCCCAGGTTAAAATCAGAGTAGTCCTGGAGGGCTGCTGGCTGTGGAGCCGAGATGCTGTCAGGGGTGTGTTTCTTCCCTAATTTATGGGGCAGGCCTGGAATAAGAGATGCATTTAACTGGGTGTTAGCAGGAGAGCGTGTGGGAGAACTGCAGATCAGAAGGTGTGCAGTTCAAACACAAGGTAATGTTTACTTGGAGTGCTGAGACTGTTTGCCCAAATCCGTGGCCATCCAACTCATAAGCTACAGATACAGAAATAGACCGATAGGAGATGAGACACCACTGTAGCTGCTGCATGCAACTAGCTCTGAAAAATAACCAAAAATACCAAACCAAGTGATGCACTCATTAAAAGCAGTTTTTCTTTTCTCAAGGCCGTTCTCTGATTACATCCTTCAGTTTCGTTACCTCTCTGCTACAGAGCAGGAAGGGTGCTGGGTTCAACACCATAAAAGTGCGTTCTTGTGATCACAGTTTGTCCAAATGTGTAATTACAGAGGAAAGTATTGTAATTATCCACCTTTGAACCACACTTACACTACAGTTTAGGTTGTGGTTTAGCAGGATGGAGTTAAAGTGGAGAAAAACTCACTATAGGTGCAGAGCTGTACAAAAACACAGAGTATGAGACCCTTTACGACAAATGTAGTGGATAATAAATGACCCAGATAATGTTAAACTCAGCCACTGGTGTAAAACCATTTCCCTACAATGTAACATAACTCTTTATTAACCCATAGATCTGAGAAAATCATTGCAACACCGTCACAGCATGCTGCCTCGCACCACAAACATTAAAAAATGTCAAAATAAAGTTTGGATGTAATGCAGTCATCAGCATTAGATGAGATCTAGCGTCTCACCAAAGCTACTGCCCAGGTTGCCGCCTCAGCTAATGAAGGAGAGCACTGTTGGCTTGGAATAAAAATAACCATCGCTTCCATTTGGGATATGTACACTCATCTTTCACACACTCGAAAACATTTAGGAACCACGACCACTGACTGATCCTTAACTTTCACCAGTTCAGAAGCTCCAGGTCCATCCTGTATGGAGCGTGACGCCTCATGGATCCAAGGAGACGAGGAACTGGATCGAAGCATCAGGACGTGGTGTGTCCAAATCTAGATGTTAACAGGCTTCTAGATGATTATAGTTGTAGCTTATATCCACGTATTTTAAATTACATGGCAACAAGTGAGAAATGCTTTCATGATGCATGATGGAAAATGTAGGAATTTTGACACTTTAAAGCATTTTTAGGCCAAACAATGTCAGACAATACGCCTCGCGCCTTCCTCCGCTTATCCGGGTCCGGGTCGCGGGGGCAGCATTCTAAGTCGGGCAGCCCAGGCCACCTTCTCCCCGGCCAAGTCCACCAGCTCCTCAGCTGGGACGCCCAGGCGTTCCCAGGCCAAACTGAAGATGTATTTCCTCCAGCTTGTCCTGGGTCGACCTGGGGGCCTCCTGCCGGCAGGACATGCCCAGAACACCTCCCGAGGGAGGCGTCCAGGAGGCATCCTTACCAGATGCCCGAACCACCTCAACTGGCTCCTTTCGATATGGAGGAGCAGCGACTCTACTCCGAGTCTCTCCCGGATGTCCGAGCTTCTTACCCTATCCCTAAGGCTGAGCCCGGCCACCCTGCGGAGGAAACTCATTTCAGCCGCTTGTATCCGCGATCTCGTTCTTTCGGTCACTACCCAAAGCTCATGACCATAGGTGAGGATTGGGACGTAGACCGACCGGTAAATCGAGAGCCTTGCTTTCTGGCTCAGCTCTCTCTTTACCACAACAGACCGGTTCAGCGTCCGCATCACTGCAGACGCTGCCCCAATCCGCCTGTCGATCTCCCGCTCCCTCCTTCCCTCACTCGTGAACAAGACCCCGAGATACTTGAACTCCTCCACTTGAGGCAGGACCTCTCTCCCGACCCGGAGTTGGCAATCCACCTTTTTCCGGTCGAGAACCATGGCCTCAGATTTGGAGGTGCTGATCCTCATCCCAGCCGCTTCACACTCGGCTGCGAACCTTCCCAGCAAGAGCTGAAGGTCAGAGCTCGATGAAGCTAGGAGGACCACATCATCCGCAAAAAGCAGAGACGCGATTCTCCTGTCACCAAACCCAACCCCCTCCACACCACGGCTGCGCCTAGAAATCCTGTCCATAAAGGTTATGAACAGGACCGGTGACAAAGGGCAGCCCTGGCGGAGTCCAACCCTCACTGGGAACAGGTCCGACTTACTGCCGGCTATGCGGACCAGACTCACACTCCTCTGGTACAGGGACTGAATGGCCCTTAACAAAAGACCATCCACCCCGTACTCCTGGAGCGCCCCCCACAGGGTGCCCCTGGGGACACGGTCATAAGCCTTCTCCAAATCCACAAAACACATGTGGATTGGTTGGGCAAACTCCCATGACCCCTCCATCACCCTAGCGAGGGTAAAGAGCTGGTCCACAGTTCCACGACCAGGACGAAAACCACATTGCTCCTCTTCAATCTGAGGTTCAACTATCGACCGGAACCTCTTCTCCAGTACCCTGGAGTAGACCTTTCCAGGGAGGCTGAGGAGTGTGATCCCCCTATAGTTGGAACACACCCTCTGGTCCCCCTTCTTAAAAATGGGAACCACCACCCCGGTTTGCCACTCCATAGGAACTGCCCCCGATGACCACGCAATGTTGCAGAGACGTGTCAGCCACGACAGACCTACAACATCCATCGCCTTGAGATACCCAGGTCGGATCTCATCCACCCCTGGGGCTCCGCCGCTGCGTAGTTGTTTGACTACCTCAGCGACTTCTGCCCCAGAGATTGGACAGTCCGTCCCCAGGTCTCCCAGCTCTGGTTCCTCATAGGAATGCGCGTCGGTGGGATTGAGGAGCTCCTCAAAGTATTCCTTCCACCGTCCGACTATAGCCCCAGTTGACGTCAGCAGCTCCCCGTCCCCACTGTAAACAGTGTGAGCGAGTTGCTGCCTTCCTCCCCTGAGGCGCCGGATGGTTTGCCAGAACCTCTTTGGAGCCGACCGATAGTCTTTTTCCATGGCCTCGCCAAACTCCTCCCACGCCCGAGATTTTGCCTCGGCAACTGCCACTGCTGCACTTCGCTTGGCCCGCCGGTACCTGTCTGCTGCCTCTGGAGACCCACAGACTAGCCACGCCCTGTAGGCCTCCTTCTTCAGCCTGACGGCTCCCCTAACCTCTGGTGTCCACCAGCGGGTACGGGGGTTACCGCCACGACTGGCACCGGCTACCTTGCGACCACAGCTAGCAACAGCCGCCTCAACAATCGCAGAGCGGAACAAGGCCCATTCGGACTCAATGTCCCCCACTGCTCTCGGGACGCGGTCGAAGCTCTGCCGGAGGTGGGAGTTGAAGACCATCTTGACAGGCTCTTCTGCCAGGCGTTCCCAGCAGACCCTCACTATACGTTTGGGTCTACCAGGTCTGCGCGGCATCTTCCCCTGCCATCTGATCCAGCTCACCACCAGGTGGTGATCAGTTGACAGCTCCGCTCCTCTCTTCACCCGAGTGTCCAAAACATACGGTCTCAGGTCAGATGATACAACTATAAAGTCAATCATTTACCTGTAACCTAGGCTGCCCTGGTACCAGGTGTACCGATGGGCATCCTTATGTTCGAACATGGTGTTCGTTATGGCCAAACTGCGACTTGCACAGAAGTCCAATAACAGAACACCACTCGGGTTCAGATTGGGCGGGCCGTTCCTCCCAATCACGCCCCTCCAGGTCACGCTGTCATTGCCCACGTGAGCGTTGAAGTCCCCCAGCAGGACTATGGAGTCCCCAGTAGGAGCGCTATCCAGCACTCGTCCCAGAGACTCCAAAAAGGGTGGGTACTCTGAACTGCTATTTGGTGCATAAGCACAAACAACAGACAGGACCCGTTCCCCAACCCGAAGGCGTAGGGAAGCTGCCCTTTCGTCCCCCGGGGTAAACCCCAACATACAGGCAGAGAGTCTTGGGGCTAACAAAAAGCCCACCCCAGCCCTCCGCCTCTCACCCGGATCAACTCCAGCAAAGAAAAGTGTCCAACCCCTCTCCAGGACTCGGGTTCCAGAGCCAACGCTATGTGTCGAGGTGAGCCCAACTATATCTAGCCGGTATCGCTCAGCCTCTTCCACAAGCTCCAGCTCCTTCCCCGCCAGAGAGGTGACATTCCATGTCCCGATAGCCAGTTTTCCCGTCCGGGGATCGGATCGCCAAAGCTCCCGCCTCGGTCTGCCACCCGATCCACAATGCACCGGACCCTTCACTCTCCTCCTGCAGGTGGTGGGCCCACAGTTGGATGAGCCCATGTCTCCGGTTCGGGCTGGGCCCGGCCGGGCCCCATGGGCGAAAGCCCGGCCACCAGGTGCTCGTCCACGGGCCCCAACCCCAGGCCTGGCTCCAGGGTGAGACCCCGGTAACCCTCCGGGCCGGGTACTCAGACTCTTTGGTTGTGTCTCCATGAAGGGTCTTCTGAACCGTTCTTTGTCTCACCCCTCCCCTAGGACCAATTTGCCATGGGTGACCCTACCAGGGGCACAAGTGCCCCAGACAACATAGCTCCTAGGATCGTTAGGGCACTCAAACTCCTCCACCACGATAAGGTGACGGTTCAGGGAGATACAATGCTGCAAAATGATTAACAGTATATGATATATTGTTGATTTCTTGTTGAACTGCCCAGTTGTATTGATGTGCAAACTTAAAGATGACCTGAGAAGCTTGATAAATTACAGTAACAGCTCAAATTCATCTCAGGTACACAACTATAAATGTGGATTTGCAGAATTCTGACTAGTGTAAATAAACTGACTTCCTGTCTAAAGTAAATACGTATTCATTTTTACTTTAAACTAATCAGAAGGAACCACTGATCTAACACCCCAGACATATTTGTGTATCCTTTCAAAATCGTTCTTAACTTTAGTCCAAATGATCAAACTAATCTAAAATAGTATTTTTCATGCTGTGTATTATGTATGGTCATGTCTTTAGGGTTTTCTTACACCATGTAAACCAGCTCCCACCAACACATACAGGACCTTTGTGCCCACTTCTTCAATCTGTCAACACCGTTTTGTAGCACTCCCAATGAAACAAAGAGCAGCAGCTGTGTGCTAAAGACTGCAGAGCAACAAGCGGCTCGACTCACCTCCTGTCATTTATAAAACTTTTCTCAAGCTTGAGCTCAGGTTCTAGATGAATGGTGGCCGTTCTCTGACTCTGACAGGGCGAGCGTCTGGTGTTGTGCCTTTCCTTTAGCATGTGTGGCCTTAATAGACTGTGACTCACAGACCTCCAGAAGGAAAACGCTTATTACAGTAATTAAGTGAAGCACAGAGAGGAAGGGAGGAGGGGGTGACGCGGCATACTCAGTATCTGCTCTGGTGAATGAACAGAACATGAAACTGTCTTTTATGAGGAGCCAAAGTGACAAAAAGTTCATTTGTAGATTTTTTTTCACTCAACTGTTAATGATTTCTTGGCCTCGTGGAGAATATTTTATGTGCAGGAGGCAGCTGTCGACCATACAAGCAGAGCGGACATGACACTCTCCCCTCTGCACACAGCAATTACATTCATTAGTGGTCACTTTGGCCAGATACAACTATAAAGACAAAAACATAGTAATTACAGCACAAGTGATATTTTTAGTTTTTTTGTTTTGTTTTTTGCAGAACGGACGTATAAAGTCAATGCATGACTGTGTAAGCTGTGAAGCAGCTATTAACTGGTAAAGCTGAGAAATGTGGCATTCAGTGAACTGGACACGCACTGTATTTAAATAGCTGTGGCCAGCACGTAAATACAAACATAAAACGCCTAATACCCTCTCAGTTATTGCTCCCAGTGCACTGAATGTCAGATCCCAGTTTACCTTCCACTGAGGAGAGAAAACGGTCAGATTTACTGCTGAAAAACATGCAAATAACCAAGTTGGAAAAGCCTTGTCTTTAGTTATTGAGCAACTTACATTTTATTGATTTAAAAAACTAATTTTTTTAGTAAAATGTATGGACTTTTTTTTTTTAATGAATGAAACTTTCTGCATATTATCAATTTATGGTGCAACTACATTGAAGTTTGGTATAGTTGACATGAATATGATTTTCTGGCTGGGAGACTCAAGGACATTCACAGAGTTGTCCTGCTGAAAGTGAACCGTGAGCCCAGTCTGAGGTCCAGAGCGCTCTGGAGCAGGTCTTCATCCAAGATGTCTCTGTTCACTGCTGCATTCATATTTCCCTCTATCCTGAGTCTCCCAGTTCCTGCTGCTGAAAACCTCCCCACAGCCTGATGCTGCCACCACCATGCTTCACTGTAGAGATGGTGTTGGCCTGGTGGTGAGCGCTGCCTGGTGTCCTCCAAACATGATGCCTGGCATTAACACCAAAGAGTTCAATCTTTGTCTCATCAGACCAGAGAATTATGTTTCTCATGGTCTGAGAGTCCTTCAGGTGCCTTTTGCCAAACTCCAGGAGGGCTGCCATGTTCCTTTTACTAAGGAGTGGCTTCTGTCTGAACACTCTACCATACAGGTCTGATTGGTGGATTTCTGCAGAGATGGTTGTCCTTCTGGAAGGTTCTCCTCTCTCCACAGAGGAACTGGAGCTCTGACCGAGTGACCATCGGGTTCTTGGTCACCTCCCTGACTGAGACCCTTCTCCCCTGATCACTCAGTTTAGATGGCCAGCAGCTCTAGGTAGAGTCCTGGTGGTTTAGAACTTCTTCCACTTACAAAGTTGATATGATCCAACATAACACCCAATAAATTAATCTGATCTGTTTGTAAAAAGTTCTTCCAGAATCTTGAAGAAATGAGATAACAAAGACACAGGTCTGTAATTAGTAACATGCTTAAAAGGAGTTTGACTTTAGCTACTTTCAGTTTATTTAGAAATGATTCAGTATAAAAAGACCAGATGTGAGCCCGGGGTTTTTCAATTTCTTCAATTATTTTTTTACTTAACGTTTTTACAATCGCCTCATCATTCCATGTCAATCATTCCAATCAGTGGATGTTTTATTTTTTACATGTTAATACAGTTTTTATCATTTATTTTTCTTCTATCATGGGTCGAAAGAATTAGGATTCCTTTCCTCCTGTTTTTTAATTTCTAGCTCAGTTTTTAAATCATTTATTTTTCTGGACAACACCAGACCCACATTTACAAAAAAATAATTATTAAACCTATTAAAGCGGCTCTCTGGATTATTTTTCTCTGTATCAAAGTTTTCTAAATGTTTTAAATGATATTTCAGGTCTAAACTATGATCTATGGGTTGAGTTCCACAACATCTGTCATTCTGATGAAGACCCTCCTTCCTCCTAGAGACCCCTTTCCATTATTTCTTGCCGCCGACATTTTTCAGCCAATGAAATTCAAATGTCTGCATTCTCTCAACATGCACGCGCATCGACCAAACCTGTACCAGTAGGGGGCGCTGTCGTACAGGACGCTCCGTGTGTTTCTCTGCCGTCTCAGCCGTTCACTGAGGACTCACAGCTCATTTCTACTAAAAACCTACCCATTCTCCAGCTAAAGACGGGTTTATTTTTATTTTTAAACCTTTCACCTCACAGAATGGCAAGGCTTGACAGGATTATGCGTTTATTTTGTCAGAAAGTTCATCCAGGGCCGAGTCAAGTTCAGCTTCAGAGTCCAGCAGCAGCTCTCTGCTAACAGAGCTAATATCAGAAGCAGCAGGGACAGAGAGGGCTCATCAGACCCTCGTAGTGTTGTTGGAATAAGAGTTGTGAACTGTGAGTGATTAAACCCTACACATTGAGCGGTACAGTTCATGTCCGAAGTATATGCACCGCGCACACGCGACCGGACGCGCGTGTCGAGATGTTTTGAGGAGGAGCCTTTGGACGCTAGATTCAAAAACTGCTCTCCTGATGAAATCCTCCAGAGTGCGGCTTTAAGCTACGAAAATTAACACATATTTTTATACTAAATTATTTAACAGGTTATTGTTTAATATGATACCCCAAAATTATCTTCAGATGTTTCATTTAGTAGGCATCAAATGTCTTTAGTGCAACTAAATGAGCAACCGTAGTTCAGGGGAGGAGAGGTTGTCCACTGATCAGGAGTCAGGGTTCAATCCCAGGTCCAAGTCACATGTTGAAGTATCCTTGAGCAAGACACTGATCCTCAGCCAGGGATGGATCAAATGTAGAGAAACTCCACTACGTTGTACTGAGGTAAAGACGTATGTGGCCACAAATCACCCTCTCCCATTCACCAATTGTTCAAAACAATCTAAAATGTTAACAATAACATAATTTTTCTTTTTTTTTTATTTTCATACACCTTTATTATATTTTACCACTGGAATTAAAATATCTTTAAGATCACCAAACTGCTTCATTTGTGATCTGATTATCCTGAATGTGTGACTGACACACATGAAGTTCCTGTCCGGGCCAATAATCTGGATATGATTATGTTGATATAAAACATTCACAAAAAACTGAGACAAAACAACAGCAGTGAGAGACCATACACACACACACACACACACACACACACACACACACACACACACACACACACGAACCTCTTTGTACAAATAATCAGAGATTTCCTGCTGTCCTTTTAGAACACATTTGTGTACCTCGTGTTTGTCTGACAATGCAATAAAAAGATGAATGAGACGTATAGTTGAAGGAACCAGATGCAGATCGGAAAACTGGGCAAAAAAACTTCATTACATAAAAAAAAAATCAAGAGTGCTGCAAAATCAGGTAGTCCATATAAGCAATTCATAAATACGAGACAAAGAAACACAACTTGAAACGAGGAGAGCACAAAGAAGCTACAGATCATCATTATAGTGACTTGGTAATGAAGGATCAGGTCAGCAGGGAGAACGGAGAAATAACGGTGTATTTCTGACTGATGCTACAGGAGGACTGTCTTTCCCTTTTCTATATAGGAAGTGTCTGATTCATCAGTGAAGCTATTCCTCTTTCTAACCACAATGCACAGGGGCAGAGCCCACCAAATAAAGAACTTTTTTCTTTTTTGGATTCCTTGGTGTTTTGGGCTGTATTTTTCCATTACTAAGCAGAATAAGAGCATTTCCTTTCACTCCCAGCAGTCTCTAAATATGGCGCTTACCATCAGGAATGTAAACACACACACAGTCTGTAAACAAGGCTTTTTTTTTCTACCCCCAACCCCCTTCCAACTGCGCTGACCAACACAGACCAGCCTAATGACGTCCCTCCCTGACCCCACCAAACTCCCAAAGGCCGCCGCTGCTCCATTATTCAGCCTGGAGGTCACAAAAGAGAGCAAGGAAAAGGGTGAAAGAAGAAAAGATGGTATAAAATCAACCCAGTAGTGGAGACGTTGAGATGACAACCCCTCTAATATATTCTCCTGAATTGCAGAAGCTTTATCAGCGAGCAACAGAACATAAGAACAAATGCTGAGGTAATGAAATGGATTAATGATCAAAGAGCTTCAGCAGCTGGTTCCTCAGTCAGCCTTCAGCATGTAAAGAGAGCTCTGGATATTAGTTTCACACTTGAAGGGGTCAGAGTGCCGTCAACACTTACTTCGTCCTCCCAGAAACCAACAGGGGTGTTGTCAGCACCGCGCCACATCTGTACAGAGAGCAAGGGCCACTGACAGGCTGAGGGGGGGGGGGGGGCGTTTTCTATTCTAATTCAACCAGAATACTACATTCGAGACACACATCACAGGCCTCATTAGGAACATACTGGTCAGATTAAAGCCTTGAAAAATAAACACAACTCAAATTAACTCTGCTTTCTGTGGAGTTTAAGACCTCAAACGCTGCTAGAAACCACTGCTACAACGCAGCTGTACGGCTGTTCTCTGAAACGCCGTGACTTACATTTCCCCTTCTTCTGCAGCACCTGAAATCTGCAGCTTTGACAGCTCTGCTACAATTCCAAATGAGGTGACAAATAACAGTCACAAGGGTCTCGCTAACTGCTGATAAAGTGATTTTCTGCTAAAAGAGGAGGGGGGGGGGGGGGGG
>SSNR01000048.1:1612268-1792671 GCA_006937965.1 Callopanchax toddi | reverse complement strand
GGGGGGGGGGGGGGGGGGGGGGTCCCCTGGGTCAGCAGCAGGCAATCAGCTGTGTCCACAGGTAATGGCTTTAGTTTGACTGGGGCCTTATATTCATCCTACAAACGACATGAGCAAAAAATAAATAAAACAAAGGAGGAACTGTTTTTAATTCAGTAAAACTATTCAGATGACGAAAAAGTATTTTAAGGTTTTACATTGATAGACAGGAAAAAGGTGATTGTTTTACTATATCCACCATCAATGTACACTACACAGTCAATAACTAATCATTGATCATTAACCAGTGACCATTAAGAAGTTGAACACGCTGATAGGGGGGGGGGGTCTGTTCTGAGGACTCTGGAGACTCTAGAGCTGACTGGACAAAGGAAGATGATTCATAAAATGAAAAACATGACCTTCACACAGGAGCTAGAACAATCTATAATAATTCTTTAAAAACAACTTAAATGGGTTACTGGTTCTCTGAGGAAATTAGCTTATCTTCACTGAAAATCCTATAAACAGAGTAAGTTAGCTTGGCTCCTTCTGTGTCCTAATTTTTATTTTTTTTACCAACCCAAAATATAACTATTTTACTTTGACTATTAATGTACACTACACAAAAATATTTTTCGATGACTTTTAAAGGCACACTATGCAGTTTTGCTTGTTTTGGTTCCCTCTGGTGTTTGTTTTAAATCACTGCCGTAAAAACAGTAGCACCATTGTTTCTGCTCAGAAACACCTAAATCTAACTTGAAATGTCACCTCAGCCTTCATTGCTTTCTACATTAAAAATCAGAAATCAGCTGTGTTCAAGCAGGAAAAAGCAGGAATCATGAGCTAAAAACACTCCAGCACTAACATAACAGCTAGCCACTTTGGGTTAGCCTAACTCTCGCAAGATACGTGACATTATGAGACTTCCGGGGCACCGGACCAGAGAATGAGATGTTGCAATCGTGGTATTCTGGATCCAAGCACCAGATGAGGCCAAGTGACTTTTCATTAACCCTTAAAGGGTCATATTAGCACATACTGGCTCAAGGAAAAGATTAAATAATATAAAAAAGTTGCAAAGTATGCCTTTAACAGGTAATTTGAGTAGCTCTTTATGAGGAAGTTAGCTTAACATAAACAGAGTCAACTAGTTTGGCATCTCCGGTGTCTAAAAAAAAACAATTGACTTTTTAGCTTAATCAATACAAAATTTAATCAAAAGGAACAATAATTTCATGAGTCTGGAGGTCACAGGTCAAACTTTCTTAGCTCTCAGCGGTTGTCAGGCAACCAGCAAACACTCAAGGAAGTTACTGGTTTAGGATAATTGAAAGAGGGATTATGAAGAGATCTTTTTAATTTTATGTGACAAAGCCAAGCGACACTTTTCAATGTGTTCTTGTTTTTTTGTTTGTTTGTTTTGCAAATTTGTTTTGATTTGGCCAAACTTAATTCATCCAAATCATTATGATCACTATTACTGAGTCAGAACTGATTAAAATGTAAAGAAAACATATTATACTGTATGTGTTATAGCCCGCCTGTCCTTAATTAAGTCAGCATTAATGCAATCAACAATTTTTAGCTCTGCACATTCATATAAAAAACAAGTAAAAGACATTGAGTAAATGCTCTTAAATTCATTCTAGTTGACTGAACGGTAGATCTTTGACCCTATTTACATTTATCAGCCTGGATAAAAGTGAGGAACGGTTCTGAGTGGATCTCCATCTTCATTTCCCTGTGCTCGTAAACATGTTACTCTCTCTGTGTGGATTATATCCGCCCTGAAACTAAATTAAAATGTTTGTATCGAGCTGCAGCTTGGCCACAGAGAAGTTTTTGAATTTGAAAAGTTGATACAATAAACCCAAAGCTGATTTTGGAATGATTCTCCAGCTATAATAGAGCCTGATTTTAGAATGTGAAAGCAGCTCTTTCTGCTAAAAGCATCCATTATATCCAGTCTAAAATCACTCATCACAGTCATACACATTCACTTATCCTCACAATACTGTTCTGCTCTTGGTCTGAATTGGCATTTTTCCACCATTGAAGTAATGGCAAGATAATAATATCTCAGCTCTTTTGGCCGTAACAGCACATCCAGTGGTACTGGAGCACTGCTGGATGTTTTCAGTGTGTTTCTGCTAAGGGAAAGGCAAACTAGACTGGTAACCTCCACCCACTCATCAGTGAATGACCAGGGGCTGCCCCCCCCCCCCGCCCGACCAGCTATATTGATATTTTTTTACTCGAAAAACCTGAGATTTGTAGGTGAGTTGTTCATGGGGGGGGGGGGGGTAATCTTATGTCCTTTGAACAAATTCGAACAAAATATAGTATCTCTCAAAACTCATTTTTTTGGATTTTTGCAGGTGAGACATTTTGTGAGTTCTTTTAAGTTCCCTCACAACCAACCAGTCCTGAGTCCTATTGAATCCTCTCTTCTCAATTTTAATGTTGAGGTATCCACACACAAAAAAAATATTTCTGTTTTTTATGGACAGTTACTGGTTTTAAACCATGGCAAAACTGAGGGGACCAGAACTCGGTGGGAGATGGACCTGGAGGTGGAGCTCAGTTCAGAAAAATGGTCAAAGTCTTTTAAATCTGCAAAGATATTGTTTGCCTGTAACAGACTACGTGAAAGTCAATATAGAATTTTACATAGATTTCAACGTACTCCTGAGTTTTTACATAAAATTAACCCTGAGATTTCACCTCTGTGTAAAGTGTAACAAGGATATTGGAACTTTTTATCATTGCATCTGGAAGTGCCCGTTAATTATTAGATTCTGGAAAAACATTGCCACAGAGCTTTGCTCGATCCTCCATCAGCCAATTCCACTTGACCCTGTGCTATTCATTCTTGGTTTGCCAGTAGAGGGGGTCTCTCTGCCCTCTGGTCAGATCTCTTTGTTATGTAAACTTTTGCTTTTGGCTAGGCGTTGTATACTGTTTGAGTGGATCAAAAGTATGCCCCCTTCTGTCACACAGTGGTACAGAGAAATATTTAAGGTGTTTCCAATGGAACGCCTCAGTGCCATGTTACAAGGTAACTGTGATGCATTCTGTGGTATATGGCAACCTTTGCTTGATTACCTGCCCCGTGAGCTTGCTGAGCTATTGCAAAAAGGAGGATCACATTTTGTTTTGTTAAGCACAATTAATTGATGTCCTTCCTTTTTTCCCCCTTTGACTTAAGATGAACGATAGACTGTAACCCAGATGAGTACATATATAATTTACCCATCAATACCTCTCTTCTTGTGTGTATACGTGTGAATATTTGATTTGGCTGTGCTGGACTGCTGTTGCCTGTGTTGTTTAAAATAAAATTTTAAAAAATGAATTAATTAATTTAAAAAAAAAACATCTGACACAGCAGGCCTTCGGCAGCGAGAAGCAACAGACAGATGCTGAGCTCTAATCACAAGAGAGTATTTTATGTTGAAGAAAAAGGATTTACAGCCTAAAAGCCGATTGATGTTAATTGCCCCTGGCTTGGAGCGGACAAGTCATCCAAACTTTAACATCCTGGGTTGTATGGCCCTTATTTTCTCCAAGTCACAAATAACCAAAATCAATCAAGTCTTTCCTTCCCAGCTCGCGGCGCCTTGGCTAACAGATAGGTATTTCTTTGCCTGCGTATTTTAAAAGCTCCCATATTACACTTTATATCCACTCTGAATCATTTCTTTAACATCTCAATAACAAGTCAAAGCTCTGCACTGGTCAAATTGGCCCTTAATGTAAGTTCAGCTGTTGTTCTTCCACCCCCTCATCCAACCTCCTGAAGCAAATCCTTCATTTCAAGTGGGCGGGGCATTTAGGGAGTCAAGCTTCTCTATGCCCTGCCTATCTCTCTCTCTGTGCACGTTCACGAGACATCGGTGGGTCTTCAGGGTCTCAGATGACGGGAGTAAAAATAGACTTTTGTCCTCGTTGATGCAACCATCTACGAAGCAACTGTGCTTTGCTCGTAGCTTCACCATGACTGTTTGCTAACGTTTGAGAGGATGCACGCTCCTGTAGCTTATAAAGGGCGGGGGTGGGCTCAGGTAGCCAAAGGTGCATCTGATTGGCTCTGTCCTCTAGAGAGGAGTGGTCTTTTTCTTCTTGACGTCAGCAGGGGAAAGATTTTAAAACCTCCCGTTTTAGCATTAGCTCAAAACACATTTCTCAAAAGTGAGAATAAGGAAAACGGTGAAAATGTTTTAACACTTCTGGGCCTCATACACAGTCTTTGTGGCAGATATTACTTAAAAGATCTTTAGGAAGTGAATTTTGCAGAATATGGTACCTTTAAAGGAACAACCAGCCTCTGAGGAAAGTAACAACTAGATACATACCAACAACTTGAGGACGTGGGAGCAGTAGGAACCATGCAAAATGTAGAATAAGAGTGATAAAAGACATTTGTAAATGGTGTCCAGAAGCATTATGACCAAGTGTGCTGACCTTGTTTTCCATTTTCCTTTGTTTAGCAACACATTCTAAGAAATTCAAGGCCAAATACACAGGCAGTTCTGCTTAAATGGCTTTTGTTCCATGTGATTCCACATAGTTTCAAATATGTGTCCATTTTCCTAGTCACACATAAATAAGGCCAGTTCACAATCACCTATTAATACATTTAGCAGCGTCTAAACTGTGAGAGGAAGCCTGGAGAAAACTCAACCCTGCACAGGGAGAGCACACAGTTCACACAGGGTAAAGGTCCAAGCCGAGATCTGAACAAATGACCCGCTTTTGTCAATACAAACATAAAAGCTTCCATACTCCGATACATCATTCTAGTCTCAACATTCAACAGCCATCAGCCCCTCTAAGCATCTGCTTTTCAGTCTGCAAATTACAAAGTAGCAGAAGATAATGAGAAGATGGCAACACATTTTCAGGTAGCACTCTCCTTGTTCTGTGTAATTTCATGTAGAAATGACAGTTGAGAGAATCGGCAGAGGCCAAGTTAAAAGGCCCAAAAGACCAAGAAAACTTCACAAGAAAGGCATTTGCAAGATCAGTGCAATCAGTGTGGAAAAACAACAAATAAGGTCTAAAAACTGAAGCTTTGGAGCACCGTGAGACACGTTTAACGAAAAAGGAGATTAGGAGATTATGTCTCCAAGTCCATAATGGACACCACAAGATGAGCAACTTGAAGCCCCCACAACTCTCGAAGCAAAACACTATCAAATATCTAAAGGACAGACCTCTGAGGGGCAGGCTGACCCAAGAATCTCACAGAGCTACAAGACTTCTGCAGAAAGAATGTGTGAAAATCCCTCAAATGGGAGCAGACAGACTTTTAGATGGATATGAGAAGTTTCCAAATTGGTTCTTTACACAGAGGGATGGTGTTCAAGCTTTTGAAATTTCACCGTACACTGATGTTTGATTCCTACACAGACTTATCTAGTCTTCTATCAACTAGGCCCAACAGGACATGGCTGGAGATGAGGGGAGCTGTGCTCATCATTTTGTTTCAAAAAATACAATTAGCTCTGAGCTCTGATACAGTGGGCGTAGAGAAGTTGTTGCTTGTGGCTGACTAAGAAAAAAGCTGCTACTTCAATAAATGCAATGGAAAGGAGTGAGCCTTCCACTGCTCTTCTAGTGGATACTCTGGTGGTAAGCCTCCCCATCACTTGGGCCTCATATTGCTAAGACTGCTCGGTTCCCACAGTGTGTCAGGGCCTATGTGGCCTTCCTCCCCACTCCGACAGCCCTGCGTCTTTAGGCCCCCAGGCCCTGGAGCAGAGGTTACACCAACACAGCCAGCCACAGCAGCATGTCAGCCACACACCAACCGTTGCCTTGGTGCTGCTGCAAGAGACTCGACTCTGTTAGAGGGAAAGTGATGTGCCATGACATATCCTGCTCCCCTCTCATTTTCTCTTTCTCTTACTTGTATCTGCTGGATAACAGTCTCTCTCTCTCTCCGTGCATTTACCCTCCTCCGATGCCCCTCTTCTCTCATTTTCTTCTCCTCTTTGTCATCACATCCTGAAATCTTCACTTCCACCAGCTCTTTCACCCTTTTTTCTTTAAGTAATGACTGATGTCAGAAGCAGTGCCATGATCTCACTGACACTGATGAAAGACAACTTCTGCACTGAATTGTGTGTTGAGTCACTCATTGTTCCTCTTTGTTTCTGGTTTTTTTTATAGCTTCCATCTTGCAGACTTTGCTGCAAACTTGCCATCGACATCAAAACACATTATTTATTCTCAGTTAGACAGAAAATATGCACGCAACATAGCTTCAGAGCCAAACAGCGTGCAGCTCGTTTTGCCTCGATAAACAGGAACTGGACGGGGACGCCAGTCGAGTGGCTGTCCACTGCGTTTCACTCAGTGACCAACAAACAGGTGCACGCCATTAGCAGAGCCACTCTCATGCAGCAGCGTTCCATGTTAAGGAAGTGTGTAATTGATGTTGTGGAATATAAAGTGACAAAAAAAGTGCTTCTAATTGCAAAATGTAAATATTGAGTTTTCCCACAAGTGGGGGGCAGACCACCCAGGATGCAAAATAGTCACCCACCCCCTTTCTCTTTTCGCCTTGTCGGCCACCCGAGAGACAGAGAGAGACAGAGAGAGAGAGAGAGAGAGAGAGAGAGACAGAGAGAGAGAGAGAGATGTCTCTTTGTGAGTGTAAAACATCACCAACCGCAAGAAGCAGCACTCACACACAAACCGGGATGTGTCTTTTCATGCAAATATTTCTGGCAGCTTTGTTTGGCATCTGTATTGTGGGGAAATTAAGAGATGAAAACCTTTTGAGGAGGGGGGTTCTGGTAGAGCAGAGTGTAGAAGTGTCTGATTGTCCCTTTAAGGTGGTCAGGTCTGAATGAGCTCAACTAATTCTGCAAAGATGACAAGGCAGGGCAGCACTGTAGCTGCAGTGTCTGACAGGCAGACTCTGTGACATGAGAGAAGGTGTGTGTGTGTGTGTGTGTGTGTGTGTGTGTGTGTGTGTGTGTGTGTGTGTGTGTGTGTGTGTGTGTGTGTGTGTGTGTGTGTGTGTGTGTGTGTGTGTGTGTGTGTGTGTGTGCGTGTGTTACAGGCTGGTGTCAAATGCTTGTCTAGACTGTGACAAATGCCTCCTGCTAGTCTCACTAGCATTACCTGCAGGATTTGCTCTGAAACATAACCGTTCACTGCTGATGATCAGAGGCAGCTGCTGCTCTAAGTAAACTCAGGAAAACTTCACTTCTTTCTTATCGTTTCCTCTCATTTCGGCCTTGAAGACAAATTAAACATGTGGAACACTGACGGCAAAAAGAAAGGTATCCAGTCACTGCAAAACCAGGATCTGATGGCATTTATTATAAATAAAAAAAACTGATCAGAACTACAGATCTGCTCAGTCCATTTCATTATTTTCTATGTTTTAACGTGTCTCATTTAGTAATGACTAGTAAAAGTGTTACTAGTTCCCTCCTAGTGAAATAAAAATGGACTGTGAGGTGAAAACTTACCTTGAGCGCTTTTACTTCCTGAAGCCGAGTGTTGGACAAAGGCGACCAGACAGAAACCTGCAAATCCAAGACTTGCGCGTACCATAGCGTGCACATGCATGTTCACTTTCACTGGAGTTTTCAGCACGAGCACTTTTCAGGACGCTGCGATGCGCAACACGGGGCTGTGAGCGTTACTGAACGCTGAGCGAGCCTTTCCGCTTTCTCTCTCCCGGCGCCTGCCTACCGGAGCTGCAGGGGATCGGGCTGGAGGAGAGCCCGACGACGCGGAGCGCAGAAAAGCTTTTCTCTCATCATGTTTCGAGCCCGGATCCGATGTCAATTTAAGAAAAAGGGAGAGCGAGCGCGAGGCAGCGAGAGAGGAAAGGAGGGAGAGATGGAGCGCTGAAGGGGGAGGAGAGAGGCTGCGCTCCGGACTCCGAGTCCTCTCACTGGCTCTCACGGATTTGCTTTTCTCTCTCTCTCTCTCTCTCTCTCTCTCTCTCTCTCTCTCTCTCTCTCTCTCTCTCTCTCTTCGCTTTACACACAGGTGGACGTGCATGGAGGTTAACCATGTGCACGAGGCTGTGCTCGTGCACCTGCGTCTAAAAAAACATATCATTCAGGTCAGTTGGGGTCAATTTTCTGTCCATATATTTCGAGCTGCATGAAAAACTTAAGTGTAGTGGATGGATTGTGGGTTCTTTTCAGTTTATTTTAAGGTAATAAGTTAAATAAACGGTTTAAAATACTTTACATGATGGATCACTCCCTCAGGTGTAAAACTGTTTGTAGGAGAGGCCTTTCACAGATAGAGCATTCAAAACAAAGCACAACCAAACTACATATCCTGGTAGAACATGTAAGTGTTCAGCTGCTTTTCAAAAACCTCCAGAGTCAGAAAAAAGGCAGACTGATCAAAGCTCTAAGAGCCCGGAGATGCAGATATGTTCTCTGTCATCTGGTTCCAAACCCACATTATTTGTTTGTCCCCTTCCCTGCAGGACATTTAGCTGAACTGCCACGTTGATTAATTGTGTTTATTGAGCTCTGATTGGTGCCAGAAATCAGTCAAATTTAGATCCACTCATTTATTTTGTGAGAAACTGCATTTTGAGCCAATGTTTGCCTAGAAGAGAAAACATCCACGGCACATTAAGGACTCTGCAGTGACTTGGTGAGGTTGGACAGCCTGGAATGGCTGCGAGTTCCTGTATGGACCATTACTCCAAAACAGGACAAGAAAAAGATAGACCTATCTTATGCTGACTTATTAAACCTTCGTTTTGAGGAAGCATTGTTCGTCTGCTTCCCCACACCTGCTGCCTCCTTCAGCATTATCCCTTAATCAGCTGTGTTAATACGTTTATGTTTACTTTTCGCTGTGCTCTATAATTATCATGCCAGCTCCCGTGTGTATTTTTTTCCTCTCAATCAAATATAATTAGAGTCCCACAATGATGCTGATTGGAGATAACAAGCAGCCGTCTTCTGATGATGATGCAGAGAAATGGCTCAGGGCAGAACATTTTTATTATCTTTCATTTTATCAGGATGTTGTCATCACCTGTACTTTAAAGATGACTTGTGATAATATAATTAGCTTGGATGAAAAGACTTCATATGAGACTGGAGGTTCAGAACAACATTAACCCACCATGCATCCAAAGGAGGAGGAAAAACATGCAGATCTGCAGAAGTTAAACCTTTTTGGTTGAATTTAAATAACCTCCCTGGTGGACATGGACACATCCCATGTCCCCGTGTCCAAATTGCGAGCACTTGTATAACCAACTGAGCTCACAGCCACTCTGGGAGTTTGAGAAAGTCAAGCACATGGCTGCTGCTGCTGCTGCTGCTGCACAGTCTGTGCAAAAGTCACAATGAAAGATCAGCACACTCCTCACACACACTGCAATACTTCATTAAAGACAAAGAGCATCACACCACCTCGCACCAAGCTGAGCTATTTTTAAAGCAACTGACACACGAGGGAAGCCCAGGTAATGTTTAATTTATGATTCCCATCATGAAGAGGGACTCTGGGTGCATCATGGGTAAATAACTAAGGGAAGGTGAGGATGGTGGCAGGAGATCTAGTTAGATTAGACGACTTCTCAAAGTCAGATGGCGTTTAATGCAGCGTATTACTGAGGTCTGCTGCAGAGTGACTCACCCTCAGGTATTTGATGAATTTGAAGCTTTTCCACCTGCAATGAGAATCTAAATGATTTGTGTTTGATAGAGTCCTAAATAAAGACCCTAAAATAAAGTCAAGCAACAATTATTATAGTAAGATAATCACAAGAAGCACAGAACATAATAGTGCATTTATCTTCAACAGTTGACTGAAAGATTTGTGTGGAAAGTCAAAGGATAAAAGCTTTTTCCTCTTTCTTCTCTCACCATTACTTTTTAAAAAATCCACTTTTCGTATTCGAGGTTATCAACACCACCGCAGGCCCAGCAGGATGTCTTGGTACTCACCATGCCAGCACCACAGGGGAACGGAGTGGATTGCTGAGTTTCACACTTTAGTGCAGTCATCACATGAGTGCTGTGGGTTTGCCACTGGAATGCCTCCTAACCACAGTCCTGCAGGCTGGCACATACAGAGAGCAAAGAGTGCACAAGGAAGCAGTTATCAAGTCAGAAGAAGGAGAGGAGGCACACAGATGCATGCTAACAATGATCCACACAGAACCAAAGACAGGAAACTCAGCAGCAGCTTTTGATGAGTTTTGATCACCAGTGTGCTGTGGCGTTCATTTGACACTTTCACCTGTATTAACTGAACCTTACTGCTGCAATAGAAGGGAATCCAGACAAGCTTGTTAGCTGGGTGAGTACACATGCAGGTATATACTGCTAAGGAGTTGGATCTCCTGTGTGTGAAAGCGTCTTATCAAGTGGATCAATTAGATAAAACAATGGATATCGTCTTAAATGTAATACATATAGCCTGTGTCATTCAAAGTTTAAAAATCCAGCTAAATTCAACTATGCCTGAGGTTCATCTGCAGCCACACACCCAAACAGAGCAGAGGTACGAGGCATTTATTTTTTGATGACACAAAGCTAAGCTGGGCATGCTTGAACCCGAGCACACTCAGCAGTGTCTCCATTTCACTTTGTCTCTACTAATCCACACCGATCAGCTTGCATGTGGAGGAAGGGTCGAGGCAGCCTCGTTCAGACAGATGCTGTGTAAGCAGGTGAGTGCAACAGGAATGGGATGATGGGGAAGTCCCATGAGCTCACCGTCTAGCCAGATACTGCAGCTACGCCTCCCTCCTGCAGCTACAGACACCAGGAAGTGTTCCCAATGAGCTTCACTCAGCTCATTAAATTTAACCCATATTTTTATTATTGTAATCAAACCAGTAAAATCTTTTGAAACAGAAAAGTCCAGCACACATGATGTTAAAGGTCACAGGTCACGGTGACTCTCAGGTGAGTCAAACCTCCCAGCTCTTCACCCACGTTCACATTCTTTAGCTATGATGATCAGACCTGAATCGTTTCCTCATCAAAGAACGAGAAAAATAATTATGTTTGGAGAAAAACAGCTGCTGCTGAGGACACACTGGCTCATGCTTAGACTTCAAACACTGCAGAAAATACCCTCCCTAGACGTTTAATGTCTCTAAAAGTACACAAAACACATTACTCCTAGAACAGCAGATCAATAAAACATTTCATGGGCTTGCAGTGGAAATACATTTTAATCGGTGAACAAATGTTATAATTGCAAATGCCAAAATGTCAATTTTTAAAACTTTAAAGGACTTTGTACTACAGCTGGTTGAACCATGAAGTGCAAAATCCTTTGACTTTACTACAATTCAGCTTTCGAGAGTGACTCCATTCCTCTCTTATTATAAATGAGTAAAACCAAAATAAGGCCATCTTTACTAACATCCTTTTACTTCAAATGATTTACTATCAGACTGAGAGGTGTGATGAGAGCACTCACCAAGACTACCGTAATCTAGAAAAGAAACAAATCAAGAACCGGTGTTGGATTGAATATTAATTCACTGAAGGTAAAATCCACAGAGCTCTACTTTAGATCCATAATAGGTTTTATATAGAATAGAGGCAGACATGTGTGTGAAGCTTCTCTGCAATATAACTTTAACCTATGAGAATCACTGTACTAATAAAAAATGTGATGAAAGCTTTGTCTTTTTATCCAATTATGATAGTAAGAAGAATCAAAGTATCAAAAATAAATATAAATGATGTTATATCACATTGTAGTCAGCTAAATATTTAAATAGTTTAGGATAATCTTTTCATGTCTTCTCTTTTTTAACTCCATCATATACAGCAGCAAACTAGTTTTAATAGAAATAGATTTTCTGGTTCATGAATCTACACTGCCCTCTAGTGGGCATTAAATGTATAAAACTGTAGGCCTATAAAGTAACAGATAAATAATAATAATCCATCCATCCATTTTCTTTAGCCGCTTCTTCCTCCACAGAGGGTCGCGGGGCAGCTGGTGCCTATCTCCAGCGGTCAAGGGGCGAGAGGCGGGGGACACCCTGGACAGGTCGCCAGTCCATCGCAGGGCTAAATAATAATAATAATAAATTTTATTTTAGGCGCCTTTCTGACACCCAAGGTCACCGTACAATAGAAAATCACAATAAAACATAATAAAAGTAACAAGTTAAAAACTATAAGCACACCAAATCACAATAAAACACAGTCAAATTATCAAGTTAAAAAACGACAGTATAAAAGCACACAGTAAAACAATAAAACCATCAACTTAATATACAACAAGTGAAAAGACCACCATGAATCCCAGTTACAATGAGTATGCTAATTTAAACAGATGAGTTTTCAGCCTGGTTTTAAAAAGTGGGAGAGTTGTGATGCTTTTAAGGTCAGCCGGGAGAGAGTTCCAGAGGGATGTTCCAGATGTGTTTTTACTGCAGGAATGTTTACCTGTCACTCCAATTATGGTGTTTATTTTAAAAAGACAAGCATAAAAACACTTTTTTATTTTTAAAAAGTCCGTTTTTGGTCACCTGTCCATCTAACGTCATCTGCTAACCTTTAGAGACAAACTCATCGTAGGTGGAGCGCTTCGGTTCAAATAATCTGATGATTTTCTCTCCTGGTTTACATCAGTTTGGCCTCATATGATACCTTTAATGCAAAGCAACACAATGTGCTTTACAGCAAAAAAACACATACATGAAAAAATATGCACTCATGCATAAAAAAAGAAAAATAGAATAAGAAATGTCTATATCTAAGTTATTTTAAAGTGAATTGTAATTTGAGTTTATTTCTGTTATGCTACATTAATCACACATCTGCTTTGGCCTCCTGTTAGACTATAATTTACAAAACCTCAACAAACAAAAACAGTGTTTGTGTTACCAGTAAATATTCAGTTTTTCTGAGAATAGGTAAAATAACATCAGCTTTATTTGATCTGTATTTTCATTTGTGCTAAAATAACCTTTAAATTGTGTGATCTCATTTCCTGTAAACTGAGAGAAAAACATGAATCATAACAGAATAATAATAATAATAATCTACCAATTGGCAAACAATCAATTAAAACCCTAAACTGTCTTAATTATGAGTGGTTCATGTTAGTATTTTTAACCACTGTAATTACACAACAGAACAAAAGAAATAAATGTTTCTTCTCACCTGAAAACCATTCAATCTAAAGAGCAACAGGGAAAGGAATTTTAGATTCATTAATTGTGGAATAAATGACTCTGTCCACATTATTTTCCTGTAGTTTGTTTTTGCAGTGCATTATGGAACAATCACAGGTTTACCCCAGCTGTTTATAGATGAAGTCTATGTTGTGTATTCTTACATCATTGGCTTTTATGATGCACTGATATTTTTAACTGGATATCAGCTCCTATGTAAAAATACATACTGAATCATTTTTCACCTGCGCTCCTTTATCTTAACCCCATGTGAGCTTTATAGCTTCTTTGACAAGATGGATGCTAACGTTTTATCTTTGTGACAGATTTTGTGTTTGTGACTTATTTATCCTTCACACTGGATGGAAACTATATGTAGAATATGGTGGAATGCTATTCATAGCAGCTGATCTTAAAGTCCTATATGAAGGAACCTCTGAAATTGACAGGTGGCATCACAGAATCCTCCTCAGTAAAGTCGGCTATCAGAACAGAGTCTGCTCATGTAACGACAGACTAGAGCTGCACCGTGTTAGCTTAGCAGCTGCTTCCTCCTGACTGTGAAACAGGATTTGATCAGAAACCAAACTAAACAGTCCCAGCCTACATCATGAGTCGTGTCACACCAGCAGTGCCCCTCTGCCACATCATTTTTGGGAAAATACTGGAAACAATAATAGTCCTTCATTCCTGTAATTTCCTCTTGTCAGATACCAATCAGATATTTGGAAAAATCTATAAAAATATATACAGGAAGATATGAAAATATCTCATTTACAAATAATGCAAATAAGGGGCAAAATTCAAATTGATGCAGAGAAAGTATCTGATCGTTTGAAACTAAAACACAGGAGTTCAAAAAGCTGAGTGACAGGCAGCATCAGTAAAGAGACACCTTACCTCCACAGCTAAACGCTGCATTCAATCTGAATCTAAAGCAGATGCTGCTTTTCACACACTGTTATGCTCAGGGGGCAAAATCCCACCTCTACATGTTGGAACCTTCTGCTGAGATCTCCAAGTCTTTAATAGTCCTGGATACCGAGAGGGTTTTGTTTTTTAAGTTGAGGCTTAAGCTTGGTACAAGACCTGAAAAGCAAATCACAGGAAATGAAAGATATGCATCTTTAAAAGTCTGCAGTTCCTCAGACAGTGAGCTGGAATGTAAATTAGTAATCCTGAGCAGATGACGCCCGAGAAAACAGGTTGCACCAGTTCCCTCATCGTGGAATAAAAAAAAAAAAAAAAACGAAACCAGGAAACCAGTGATTGAGTGTGACTTCACACAACACGAGGGCTGACCACAAATATGACTAACTGCTAGTTAAAAACCTCCATCTGATCAATGTAGCAGTGCCTGTGACTCAGATGCTTCCTGATCCCAAAATAATTTCAGCAGCTGAAAAGCAAACCGTTGTTCATCTTAATGGATGCGTCACCATGCAGTCACGAAAACTCTTTTTCAGATTTTAATCAGCTCCAGACTTTGGTCTCAACTTACAGAAAGATACGCTTCAGCAAAGCAAGACATGCATTTATACATTACTATAGGAACATGTTAAAAAGGAAATATATAAAAATAAATACAGAAAACTCATTCCTGGAGCAAACAAAGCATCTAACATGAGAGCCACGAAGGGACAAAGTTATAACACTGTATCCTTGATCCCAAGTATAAAAGCAGAAGGGGAAAGGTTTGAGTTAAAACAACTACAGACGTCATAAGTGACTCACAAAAATCAGTAATTAATTTACAAGAATACAGTAAAAGTCTATGGATATTAAATAAACCATTCATTTCCAGTTTCAAGCTAAACAAAACAAACATGGATGTGTAACATGTGAATGGAAGTGTGTCCCAGACAGTTCCAGTCATGTGATGCTTCTCCTAAAGTTTTTTAAAGTTTCATCCTTCCTGTATAAATCTGCGGTATGTCCTTTTATAGTATGTAGACGACGTCTCAGTCCCTGAGCAGTCCCAGCTTCTTCAGGGCCTTGCGCCGCTCCTCCTCGTTCTCTGCTCGAGGGCAGATCAGCACACTGATGCCTTGTGACCGAGGCAGCTTGGCAGACTCTCTGGAGTGCTGAAAAGCACTAAGAGCATACGGAGGCCTGTGAGAGTTCGGCTGTTTGCTGCTGGCGTGGCCTGCCTGCAGATCCTCTCCTTTAGCATGGGAAAACTCTTTCCCGTTCCCAGTGGGGGCGGGCCGTGGCTGACTACTGCATAGCTGCTGGAGGCTCTGTTCGCCACCGACACCCTGATCAGCTCCAGTGGAGTTTTGGTTTGTTGGGTGACTGGTTAGACTCAATCCAGAGCTCTCACTTACTGATTTCATCTCCTTGACCAGCGCAGGGGATGTAAGAGGAAGGGTCAGAGGAGGGCTAATAGCACCACCTATAGCATCCCTAAAAGCAGGTAGCTGGTTAACTGAAGACAAGGACTCGATGTCATCGCTGAAATCTGCCGGAGCAGGGAGGATATCAGGGTCCTGGGGGGGAGAAGCTGGTAGTAGGACTGCAGGGGGGGACAGGAGGGAGACGGAGGTAGGACGAAGGCTTCTGATGGGGTTATATGATGGAGTCATGGGTGGTGAAAGAGAAGTTGTTGGGCTCTTTAGAGGAGAGGGACCTGCCCATGACTGTCTATTTTTAGGAATGAGTTTTGAGCTTTTTGCTTGGCCTGCTGGGTCCTCGTGGCTTTTAAGCAGTCCAAGCTTTCGGAGCGCCTCCATTCGGATCTTCTGAGGGTCCATCAATGTCCGGTCACTGCTGGTGGGCACAGAAGGAAGCAAGCTGCCATCAGCTCCAGCTGCTGCTGTTTTCTGCGACTTTACAAGAATGCTAGCAGGAAGCTTCTTCGGCTTTGGGGCAACAACAGGTGCACTTTTAGATGGAGAAAACTCAGAGGTTGGACTCATTTGGAGAGCAGAAGGAGGAACTGGTGGAGGACTGCTTGGAGGATCCTCAGTCACAGGTTGGCTCAGTGAAGTTGTCTTTACAGATGCTGTTAATTGTAGCTGCTCCGATTCAACATCTGTTGCTGGCTTTGTGTAGAATTCTGCAGGTAGAGGGATGTCTTCAGGTTCTAGGATAGAGTCCAGTTCATCCATGAAGTCTGAGGGGGGAGGGATTATACTCAGATCATTCTCTGAGGACTCTCCTGGATAGGACCAGGTGCTTGTGGTCTTTTCAGGACTAAGACCTCCATTCATGGTTAAGCCCAGCCCCTCAGTCGGGTTTACAGCAGAAGAAGCCTCCTCTGTTTCAGTGTCTTTCATGCTGGCCACTAAAACAGGAGTAGATTGCGGTTCAGAGTTTTGATTCAGAGCGTAAAGATGAGTTTTACTCGGAGTGGTTAATGTGGGAGCAGACACACGGGTGAGTGGTCCCTGACTTCCAGACTTTGACATCAAATTGGAAATAGCTAATAAAAAAAACAACACACCATCAGTGAAGTTTGCATCAGAAAAGTGGAAAAACATTCAATCAACTAAAGATATCATGCTATTTATAGAGCATACCATGAACTCTTATCTCCTCCTCTGTCTCCGCCTTAGGTGAAGAATCCGGCTCATCGTTGGAAAAGCCGCTGTCCTCCTGCACTTCCAGTGCTTCAATGGTTTCTTCTAGAAACACCAGACAGGCTCGTTCCTCTGGAGAAAGGTGTTCCATGCTGTCATCACTCTGCAAATATGGAGCAAACTTTTAAAAACACACATTTTAGCTCTGGAATCACTCTCAAAAGGAGCCAAACGCTTCCACAGAAATTAATTCCAAAAGATTGTTTATTAAAGAATAATTCCTTTGACTTTCTAGTTTAAAGATTCCTTTATATATTTCCACTTCCTCACATTTGGCTTTTTCTTACTGCCTTATACGTAAAGGTGCATCCAACCAGTCGTTATCACACCAGTGTTTACTCAGAAATACCAGAGAGACGTTACACAACAAAATGGATAACTGCCAACTCACAGAGCCAGAGTTAATGCTGACCACACTGTCACAGCTCCCTGCGCTGTCCATATTCCACAACAACGTTGCCTGGCCACGTACCACTCTTCAACATGGCACAGGGAAGAGGATGTGAGGAGGACCTGCACTTTGCTGTCCTACTGTTAAATCTCTCCTGCACTCAGTCTGGGTGAGAAGCTGAAAGATCAGGAAGAGAAGGCAAGAGGAGGACAAAGATATGGACATTAACATTGGTTAGTTCAAAAACCGTCCATATTAATTAGGGGTGTGCATTGGCAAGAATCTGGCAATATGATATGCATCACAATACGGGGCAACGATACAATACACTGCGATATATACTACAAGAAATACAATATATTGGGATATTTATTAATTAATTGTTGGAAAACTGTTGCAGCTGTACAGAAGTTAGCTTCTTCAGTTGTCCACTGAGCAGAATCAAGTCGCTTTATGCTAAAGTTAGACTTTAATGCTACATCTACATGGTATCTAGCCACATGTTGCCTGAGTATTTTTTTACTATGCAGATTTTACAGACTGCATAACTCCCGTCACAGTCTTTACTGCATTTCTGACCTCAATGTTCCACGGAAGCGGAGGATGGCTGAGGACTAACGACTGCAGCCAACATGCACTGTTCATTTTTGCATGTAAATGTCAATAAGAAATCGATTGGGTTTTAATAATATTGATATACGAAACATCGCGATATATCAGTGCATCAGTTTTTTCCTACACCCCTAATATTAATATTTTCTTGCTTCAGCATAAAGACGTTTGCTGCCTTATAGCTTTACACATCTTTGTGCGGGAACTAATTCACAACAGTCTGACAAACTTCAGTTCTGATTTTGTCCTACCTGATTTCACTTGAACCATTTTTCCCAACATGTAGTTCTTAAACATTTCCATGACCCATATTGAACTCCATTTTTATGAGAGGAACCTGTACTTTGTGGAGGTCAAGCATCTTTTTCTATGAATGCAGGAACCACATCCTATATGTGGTTCATTTGAGATGCTGCACCGTCTTCCTGGAGTATGAAGTCACTGTCAGGAAAAAGTCCATGAAAATGCATCCAAATGACCACTAAATCAAGCAAAATCACCTGGGACAGAATACAGAACCACAGGTTTTGAGTCTCAACTGTATGTTTGATACAGAAAGAAAGAAACGTTCAGGAAACATGTAGAACATCTGTATGCTGAAGCAAGATAACCTTCACAGAATTGTATTCATGTTTTTCAGTGTTTTTAAAATGACCAATGTTAAAAGCCTTGATTATTTTCTGCACGCTCGATAAAAACGTATCAACTAAAAGCGGATGATCTGAGGTGCTGATGAAACCCAACAGGATTGATGAGACCGAGTCTGAGCATAAAATTAATAAAAAAAAACAAAAAGAATCATAAAAATGTGACGAATATCATGATTCTGACAACTGTCTCTGGACGTAAACCAAATTCCAATTACAACTCCAAGCAGAGGGGGGTGTAGCCATTTTAATGAATCAAAACTACAGTTCACATGGAATGAAACCCTCCCTGATCCAGATGGAAGACGTTTTTATTGTTAATATCGTTTTCCCACTTACAAAGAGAGGTCTGTAATCAGAGGAACACGTCAACTGATACAGAATCTAAAATAAAAAGTCCAGAAAAGCACATCACGTGATTTATAAATTATTAATTTTTTTTTTTTTTTTTTTTTAACCCCGTGTCCTGTCCGGCTGTGGAGCAAACAGAATAATGTCTGAGTGCCAAAACAAGCCCAACAGTGTTGCTGTTTCAGGTGAGAGGTTACAGCCACTGCTATAAAACTCCTCCTGATTTTTGTTTAAATATAACCCCCAAAATCTTTATTAGAATGTTTTTATGGTTGATTGGACACGGAGCCTGAAAGTGAAGGGAAAGGTACAGAAAGAGGGATGGGGGAGAAAGTAAACAGAAAAAGAAGAGAACAAGAGACGTGAAGAGTCCACTTCTAGACCTGTAAATAAAGCACAAACAAACAAGCAAACAAAACAGGAAGAAAAGATACAACAGCAACAAACAGCATATGAATATACAACAGTTGTGATATTCTTCAAATGTATACGTATACACCAGTTCAAGAGAGTTCAGTGTCAACCACAGCCCCAGTCAATGTGTCTGAAAACACCTGAGTCCGTCTTTATGTGAGCACCTTGTGATCACCTGTGTGTGTATATGCGCGCTTGTTTATGTAAGGTTTCTCTATTGAAACATTCAATAATAAGTTCGAGGAGCCACAGACCCGTCCCCAAGGCCCACGGAGGACGCGGAGGAGGTCCAGGCCCCAGACGTCCGGAGGCCACCCAGGGCACGGACACCCCAGGGAGATCGCCGTCAGGGCAGTCGCTAAACTCTCCCCCAGAGGGCGCAGAGGCTCACCCCACGTGGGCCCCCCGGCAGTCGCCGCGCTAGAGCCCCTGGGGGGTCGCGGCTAGGAGCTCACAGGCACCGCCTGCAGCCGGCCATCCAGGGTAGATCCAGCCGGAACCAGAGACCCGAGACCCAGGAGCGAACCAGCCCCAGCAGAGGCCCGACCACCCCCGGGGGCCCAGATCCCACCAGGCAGCCACAGGAAGAAGAGCAGGCAGACGCCCCCAGCACCCAGACCCAGACCCCGAGACACCCCAGCACGCCACTGGAGAAAGGCACCACCAATGCCGAGGCGCAGCCAGGGAGGATAGNATAAGAGACAGCAGTCACACACAGACACAATCACTCTCCCTCCCTCATGCGTGCACACACACATTCCTGCAAACATACCAAGACACACAATAGACGCTATACACCCACTCTCGCTCCCCATGCACTCTCTATGTTCAGGACCAGGGACCAGCGCCCTAAGGGTGAAGCCGGCCCTGAAATCCAGAAGATGGTCCCTCCCTTACTGAAGTGGGGATAAGCAGACCACCGCGCACCCTGTCGCAGCCGAGCAGCCCCCCACCGCAGACCCCGACCAGACGGCCTGCTCCACTCCAGGCCCCAGGCAGCGAGCACAGAACAGGGGTGTGTGAAGACCCCAAGTCTCCCCCCACCTGCTCCAATGTGGTGTTGATGCGTGTTGTAGTAAGATGCTTTTAAAAAGAGTGGGGGGCGGCCCGCCATCCCCCGCCCTGGATCCTAAGTGTCTAAATGCGTTGAGATGGGTAATGACACCGGAGGAGAGGTTAGCCGGCTAGACCTCCCTCCCCCCGGGTATTACTGGGTGTAATTTCTCCAAAAGACCCTAGATGCATAATGTAAGAATGTCTGTGGTGGAAGTGTTTAAATTGTGCGATAAAATTGGGCCACAGGCTGCCACAGGACTGCAGAGATGGTGTTCCACACCATGACGTACCCGTGACCCAAAGCCCTGTGTGTGTGGTGACGTGACGGAGCAGATGGAGGGAAAAATCCGGGGATGGGGAGGCAAGACTGGGGGGACAAGCCCTCCCAGGGGGCCAGCTCCCCCGCTGGCCCCAGTAAGCACCCCCGTTCCCCAAAACCACCCAGGGCAGGGAGATCGCCGGCCCACCCATCCAGGTCCACGGCAGGAGCCCCACACAGCGCCACAGAGCCCACGGAGTCCTCCACCCCCACCCCAGCAGGGTAACTATACCTCCCTCAATCACGCACATCGTAAACTACAAACTTACATAGGACATAGACACCCAGGCAAAGCCCCCCCCCCAAACCCAAGACTCCTCCCCCCCAGCGCAGATGGAACCAGCCCCACATGGCTAGGTGGTACCAAGGCCCACCAGCAAACTAAAGGCCCCAGAGCCAGGGCCAGGCACTGAGACAGACACCAGCCCCCCCGCCAGCAACACGCCAAGCAGAACCCGAGCCCCCAGGACCACCCCAGGCCCCAGCCAGAGACGGCCCGCCCCAGAACCCGAGCCCCCAGACCCCCCCGGAATAACCCAGCCACCCAGCAGCTACCTGCAGCCTCCGCCGCAGAGCACCCCAGACCCCAGACGCGGTCGCCAGAGGGACACCCTGAGGCAGCCAAAACGCCACCCCAGCAGGAGACGCAGCCCTACGTCAGACCCCCCATCGAGCCCGTCCCCAGGCAACCCCCAGACGCCCAAAACCCAGACACCCCCCACACCGCCCCGGTGGACAAAGCCCAGAACCCCCCCCATCCTTACTATGTGATGGAACTGATCAAAGTTGCCCAGAGAGATTTTTTAGGAGCGGAGGCAGAGGTCGTCTCAAGGTTAATATAGTCCAACAACAGATTTCTATACTGGTTCAAACTGAGATTATTTTTGTTTTTCCAGTTTATGAGGATCGTTTTCTTAGCGATGCATAGGGCAGTTAGAATCATGTGAGCTGAATTAATCTCTGTGATGACATCATCTCAATCTCCCAGCAAGCAAACTGGAGGGGAAGCTGGAATAATACATTTCAGACACTTTGACAGGTCTTCACATATCCAGGACCAAAATCTCTGCACAGGTGGACAAAACCAAAGTGCATGAATATAGGTGTCAGGGGTGTTGTCTGTGCAGCTTGTGCAGGTTTCAGATGGTGCATAACCCATCCTGAACATCCGATGACCTGTATAGTGAACTCTATGTAAGATTTTATATTGGATTAATTGTAAACTGGGGTTTCTAGTCATTCTAAAAGATTTTAAACATGTCTGAGACCAGAAGTTTTGGTCATAACTGACTGATAGGTCCGCCTCCCACTTAGCTATAGGAAGAGATATCAAATCATCTACTTTAGACAGTAACCTATATATTTTAGATAGTAACTTCGGAGATTTGAGATTAAGGAAATCTAATACCCTTGATGGTGTTTGTAGCTCTGTTCTATTAAACTTAAATTTATGTTTTATTATAGATTTAATTTGCTGATATTCTAAAAATCTATTCCTGTCAACCCCATATTGTGAGACTATCCTGTTAAATGGGATGAAATCAGTTTCCTCAAAGAAATGTTCCAGGTATACGATTCCTTTACTCCTCCAGTCTGAGAAGTTGATCATATTGTTGTTTTGTAGGATGTCAGGATTGTTCCAGATGGGTGTACGCCTGCATGGAATCAGTGAAGACTCAGTGAAGACTTAATTATAATAGATAACGTTTTATAATAAAATAGATTCCATCTCTCACAGTCGAGGTGTTCCTACAAAACTACAGACCTCTTTGATCTTTGTAAGTGGGAACATTTGAACATCGTTGGGGGATCAAATACTTGATTCCCCCACTGTAATTAAAAAATAGAACACGTATATTTATTGTTATTGTATTTGGTCCAAATACTGAGGATCTCACTCACTTCCATAGATTTTTCACAGCACTTTCAGTTTAGGGGATTTCAACCTGGTGCTTAATCCTGACAGACAGACCCAGCAGGGCCTTTGCCTTATGTAACTGACAGTCAGCAGATATGAACAGCATGAGTGTGATTCTGGCCTTCGTTATGCTTGGCACTCTAATCAGCCTACCTACAGGAATATACTGTATTCTAACCTGTCCACCACCTTTACCCCAAATAGACTGCCTTCTCAATAGCAACTCATTTATACAAGACATCTGCAAAACACAAATTAACTCTATCACAATTAGTGACCATGCATCATTCAGTTACTATGGAGATTTAATACATCCTTGCAGGAATAAAGTACAATATTCTCTGAGATAAACAATCAGCCTGGTATCTCTGCTTGTGTCCTCTGGAAGGCAGCAAATGTTGCTATGCAAAGTAAAATAAATAAAATAACACAGAATAAAAAGAAGCAAAGAGAAATTGAAGAAGAACAAAAACTTTACAAATGAGGAGGGTGAAGCTACGCCACGTCTCAGGAGGAACATGTAATAAATAAGATCTCTAAAACTGAAACAAACAAAATAGTAGATGCAAGAATTTCAGATATAGAGGTTACACTCAGAACTTTGAACATAATAGATGCAACAAATTTATAGTAAATCAACTGAAAAAGAATAACAATCAACAATATCCTCAGTTAAAGACATCACAGCTGTTCCTGAAAAAATGTATATTTTTAGAGGTTTTTTTTATAGAAACTTGTATTCCAACACATATCAACCCATCTAATTTTTAAAATAGTACACTGCCTACACTAGACAACAGCCCATAGCTCTGGAGGCACCTCTCAGAATGATAGAGCTCCATGAAGCGTTCAAACTGCTGAGCTAGGCCAATCAGCTCACCTGTATTCTATAGAATGAAATTAAAGAAACCTCCATACTCCCTCCTAACATCAATTGTGCAAATATTAATTGTGTGTTACCCACATCAGTATGTTCCATCATGTGTGTACAGGATGGACCAAGTTTCCAAGTTCTCTAGTGCTTCAGAGTTCTGAAGTCAACCAGTTAACAATGGATCAGAAACAGGAAGTCATCATCACCGGATTCCTCTCTGAAAGGTGGAACCGGGATGCTGACACACACTGGATGAACGCCATCCATGATGAGGTTTTATAAAATTAACGTGACACGGTCACTTCTTCTTGTGATGATCCAGAGTGGCAATCAGATCATTTAACTCTGAGAGTTGCTCCAATACAATATAAGGGCCAGAAAATTTAGCTTGAAAAGGTGAGCAAATAATAAGTAGTAAAACCAACACCTGGTTCCCTGGACTGAAAACATGTGGCTCTGTTTTTTTTAATCATTGTCTTCTGGACCTTCCTTATCTGTGTCTTTGCCTGAAGCCATTAACTCAGCTACTCAGATTCTGAGGTGGCTCAGCATGGGTCCACTCATCCTGCAAATCAATTAGGGGACCCCTCATAATATGACTAAAAACCAGGTCATTTGGACTGAAGCCAATCATCTCCCAGTAAACATTCACCTGAATACGAGCACAGTGGGTACTTCAAAGTTTTTAGGAAGTGTTTGAGCACCTCCTGACTCTGTGGGTAGTGGACTGTGAAACAGTTGTAGATCCTTGGTCACTTTGAATGACTTCTGGTATGTGGAAATTGGACATGACCTGGAACAGAGTCTGCATTACTGAGGTTGTGGTGAGTGTGCACAGTGGATATGCTGCTGGATACCTAGCACATAACGGTCAACCAGCACAGAGCACCAGAACGTGAAGAAGGAAGAGAACCCACACGGTCAACGATCAAATGTTCAACAGGCTGACCGACAGGAGGAATGGCTTACAGTGGGGCCACTTTCATTTTCATTTGACGATGATTTGTGAGCTCAATGTTTCATCTCCTCTCGTGGTAGAACAGACTGAACAATCTGTTGAAGTGCTGGGTCAGATGTCTGCTCTTTACAAAGTCACTCTGTGAGATAATGGTCCAGCAGACATGCAAAATACAAGGGAGCCAGTGATGTCACTGTCAGAATTGACCTGATCCATGGTTGAACCACTAGCTGTGCTCATGGTGCGAGTCATTACATGGCTGAAAAACCTCAGAGATCTCTCTTTGAGCCTTCTCTCCCAGACCTCCTTCTCTCTGAGGCTTCACTCTCACAGACTTCTCTCTCACACAGCTCCCAGGGAGAGGTGGATCTTTAATTCACTCTGGTGACACTAGCCAGCTGCCTCCAGCTTCCAAATAGCACCTGCCTGCAAACGCACACAAACACACGACTGCATTCCTGGGGTAGTAACATAATCTCTTCCTTAACCCTGATAAAGATCTTACATTACCATCTAGAAATGTTGTTCAATATCACATAAATTCAGATCTCAAGCAAGTCATTGGTGAGTAGAAAAAAAGCATCATATATCCATCCAGATGTAGCGTTACCAAATACGCTATAACCTCTGACCCCTTGAACATCACACAAACAATAATTCTCTTTTTCCCCAATAACTTGGATTACAATGACTCTTTTATTATGTTTTAACCTGGATCAACATTCCTCCAGGTCCAGATCGTTTTTCCGGAAGACTCCACAGGACTCTTTAGTAATAATAAATTCAAAGACTCCTTGATGTCTCCTTCTAAATGACACTTTTAATCCACTGTCCAGAAATGTCTTAATGAGATTAATGCACTTTCCTCCCACAGTGGTATGAATGTTTGATCCAGCTTCAGTATTATTTCATATTTCTACTTTGCTAAAAGGTTAAATCAGTATTATTAATACTTCCGTCATTAAGGTGACCTATGACTTTAAAGGCTTGAGCCATGTGATTGATAGAACTCTTCCCATTGGCCCACGTTGACACACGACTCACATCAACTGTCTTTCCACTGCCGGAAGGCTTTAGTTCTCAGACAAGCCCTGCTGAGACAAGACGCTAGCTGTCAACTACACAGCTCAGCTATTTCCTAAGTTGCCGGCTTTCCCTGAATGGGTACCAACCCCGTTTGAGTCGATGAACACTCCTCTCCCCTGAGGCATAGACACCATCAGTCTTTGCTCTCTCTGTCACCATGGGGATGTTAGCTCAAGATGCTAACCACCAGCCGAGATGGGTCTTCTGACTGCTGTATCCAGGACAAAACCGGTCGTCCCGAGGCGGCTCAGCCCCCAACGGGCTCCCGACGGTCGAGAAGGGTTTTCCACCTTCCAGCAGTCGTCAACCCACACCGGAATTGATCCAAGGAACGCCAGCTAAGTAGTATCCCTCTCTGGTAAAGCTAAAGGCTTGTTGATAAGTAACACTTCCACGTAACTTATTCACCCAGTAACTCCTCCACTTAACCCTCAAACTAAATTAAGATAATGTTCCCTAGTCTTAACATCACAGACTCAAGTCGTTAAACTCAAACTCAAATTAACATCAACTTAAGAACACCTTACCATTGTTTGACAATGCTTAACAAATTGCTACCTCAATGCTAACTGTTTGTACTGTTCGTCAGCTTTTATAATAAATTCTGTAAAGTCTTTATTTCTGACTCAGACTTCCATTCATCAACAGAAGGTACGTAAACTAACTCCCTGCTAATTAATGAACCTAGTAATTCCTGTTGAATTATTTTCAGCTATCTCAAAAAGGTATCCGGTGCTAAGAAGCCCTCGAATAAATCCTCTGATAGACTGAACAATTTAAGGTGTACGATAAAACAAAGGTTTTATATCACTACACAGATCAAACTGGATTCATTACAGGCTGCTACACCACCAATAGAATACAGTAACACTCAAAATAATCCATCCATCCATTTTCTTCTGCTTATCCAAAGTCAGGTCACAGAGGTAACAGGTCCAGGAGGGAAGCCCCATCATCCTTCTCTACAAAGACACTCCCTAGAGTTCCTTCTGGGGGATCCAAAGGCATTTCTGGGCCAGAGAGGATATAATTCCTCCAGCAGATCCTGGGTCTTCCTGGGGTTCTCCTTCCAGTGGGAAGTTCCTGGAAATCTTCCCATGGAACAACCAGGAAGCATCCTAATCAGGATGGCTCCAATGACAAAACCACCTCAGCTGACTCATTTCAAAAAAAGGATCAAGGGCCTCATTTATAAAGCAAAATGGGGTCTGAAAGTTAACCAAGTCACTTTGTACGCATACTTTGTGATTTAGAGAAAAAACGTTTTGGAAAAATGAGAATAATTTAAAGCAAACTCTGACCCTGGCATAAGTACCTATTGGAGCCCAGGAGGTGGCAAAAATTGTCAATTTAAGCCACATTTTCAGACTTGTAGACATGCACACGCACACACACACATGCACACATGCACGCACACAGAGTCACTTTGGTATAACTTGCAGGTGACTGTGGCTACCCACTGAGGTGCTGGCTCCTCACTCCATTTGGAAATCTGCAGAGCTCAGAGGAGGTGCACTTCAATGAGGTCCACGGTCATGTGCGCTCTGTTGTGGAGCATTGACCTCCTCAAAAGCAGGTGGAGGTGTTTGAATGCATTGGAGGCAGACTGCTGTACCACCACAAAAAAGTGTGCAGAATAATCACGGCCTGTGGTGTTTTACACAACGTCACACTGCTAAATAACATTCCTCTCCTACCTGGCCACCCTCCACCTCACCATGAGGACCCTGGCATAGTCCCCTCCCCAACATGAAGACATATACTGTATTTATTGGACAACACAGTAGGCATGATTCACTGATTATTTTTAGTATTATTTAGTTTTTTTAATGAGCTCAAATGTCAGCTAACATATCACAGATTTGGTGAAGTTCATCCAGACTTCCTTCCCCGCACCGATTGTGTCTCTTGGCATTTGGTGAACAGTGTTCTTCAGCATGTGTCCATTTCCACGGGTACCATACGCCAAATAAAACATTTTTCCGTGCCTCCACCTCACCCACAAACACCTCGATTTCAGTCTCTGTGAAATTGCGTTTTCTAGACCTCTCCATTGCCATGATTAACCGTGAAATGCCAAAAATTGTCCAGCTTACGTACTGTATATGCAGAAACAAAGACAAAACTTCAACGTGGACAGTATTAAGTGAACCTGACCCGTAAAAGTAGCCTTTATGCTGATATCTTGCTTTCCCTCCCAAATCCAGAAACTTCTCTTTCTGAGACAATAACACATGAAACCAGTTCTAATCAATTTCAGACTATTAAACAGACCAAATCAAAGCCAATTAACTCAGAACATTCAGATTACCGGTAATTCAACTATCCCAATACAATCTGGGAACATTACAGGGATATTTGGGTCATTTTGAAGTGGTGTTCTATCAGTAAGGACCATGGTGGGTGACATCACTGCTGCTGCAGCATAAACACCATAAACCAAACGGTCTCATGCTAAATTTAGAGGTTTACAAACTGGCAATAGTCTTCTAACTACGGCTTTAGTCTGACTTTTTTGAGCAAGAGTTGAGTGATTCACCGATGGGTGCAGTCTTTACTAAAGATAAATAACTGATAAAACACCACTTTAAAGTGACCAACACATCCCTTTAAGCTGTGCTGTAAAGCTTGAAATGTCCAGGTAAGTTCAAACTTTGAAGTTGGGGAGTATAGTCATGTACTATGGTTTCAAAAAATTCTGATTCCAGGTAAATCCAGCAGCTGGGAGCAATTGGTTGCATTTCCATGTAATAATTTAGGCATAAAGTTGTTTGAGTGTAGTGTTTTTTTCAGTTAATTGGTACTTATTATGAACAGGCAATAAAGACTATAAGGCTCTTTTGTACTCGCAGAAAGTGTCAAAATGACTGAACTGCAAAAAGTTCCCAACTCATTCCATCATGCATCCCAAGTGATCATATTCGTTATCCATACACAGCCTGGTTCAGATATAACGAGTAAATCAGAGTAAAATAACTTAACAGAGAACATTTAAAGAGAGAAGAAAGTTGAATTTACCTGATATATAAAAGTCTGTGGGTTTTATAACTTTGTGTAATCTGATAAGGTAAAAACAAACATTCCTTTAAAGAAAAAGAAGAGTGGGAGAGAGGTTTCAGAGGGAATGTTTGTACAGCGTGTACTGAATGTTTCACAGCACATTTAATCTGATCAGCGATGTCTAAACCTTACAGTTTTAATCAGGCGTGTAGAAAACAATTAAAGACTCTGATGTCACATTCTGAGTCTTTTCAAAATGAATAAAAGATTTTCTTTTGTAATTCAAGAAAGGATTATTATTTCTGTTTACTGCTGACGGATGAGGGAAACATCGCTTTTTTAAAACTAATTTATAGAAAAAGGGGAGAAAATGTTTCAGATTCGTAAAACGTTAGATCAGGTTTTAATCCAGTGCAAGGTTCCATTTTCTTTTAGGAAGAGAATTTTCTATCACGTTATCATAAACAGAGTAATTTTATAATAGCTCTTAATAAGAGAAAACACCTAATAATACACCCAATTATTTTTTTTAAACCTTTATTTAATCAGGTAACATCCCATTGAGGTTAAGAACCTTTTTCCCCAGGGCTTTTTAAAAAGTTTACTTATTGTATTTTACCCAAGGGTACTTTAACAGATGGCCAGGAATTCAACCTGGGTCATTAAAAATAAGAATAGATGAATGCAAGATTTCCCCAACTTGTAGAAATGTTGGTTTTAAAGCAAGAAGAAGAAGAACGGCAGCTTGTCCTACAAGGAAGTTAAACAATAAATCTCAGTAAATTTCATTTTACTATTGAGCGATGATGCGTGTCATAAAGACAAACCTGATCCCCAACACTCACATTCACACTCGTTTTCTGAAAACAAAAGGCTGGCTGGTGGAACATGCGGTGGCCTTGAGGGCTTCAATAGCTGCTAATTACAGTCCCTCCCATCAGGACAACTGGATCAGCAGAGTAGGAGAGAGAAACATCCAAGCCAACGCCTCTCATACTTGAACAAGACAACAAACCTGCATGGCAGCAGTGGCAGAGCAAACTACACCCACAGCTGAATCAGGACTCACAGTGACAGGAATGTCACTTTACTCGCTTTGAGACAACTCTAAACTACAGCCATACGGGTCTGAACTGCAAGGCGGCAGGTCGTTTAACCACAGGGAGTAAAGGACGTCCAGTTACAGTAGGTTAAAAGGGTCCAACAATACCAAGAAAATGTTCAGAGGTAGAACAATCAACTTGAATGGATTAATGATCAGCTCATTTCAAAATGTCATGGAGAGCATCATAATGAGCAGCCTGCTGCTGTGAAAAGAAAGGTTTCATTAATGTTTAGCCCTCGTTCCCCCCGATTGGCTTTTATTGACATGACTGAGTCAATATGTGGACATTTACTGTCTCAGTGCACACTAAAATACAAAATATGCAGTATTCAAACATGAGGACAGCAACAAACTTCCTGAACATAAAATCAATTCAAACTTTAATCAAATGCTAAAAACAAAGTTCCTACATAATAATTAGATTTAACACTTATAGGGCAAAGTGACCGTATTTGATCACTTGCTCTAAGTTTTAATTTACTCTCAAAACCTGAAGGTTTTACTGTTTAGTAAAGAAAGCAAGAAAAAAGAAACAATTATTCAAAAAATGTGAAAGTACTGATGTTCAAAAAATGAAACTAAATAATTAAAAAAGATTTAAAAATTAAGTAATCATCAGAAATGAATTTATAGAATTTGTGAAAAAAATTGAAGAAAAAAAGAAATATGATTGTTAAAAAGTATAAAATGTCTTAAAAAAGGAACCTAAATACATTTTTAAATAAAACTACAAAGTTAAATCACTAATGTTCAAATATTTCAACCAATAACTAAATAAAATAAACTTATACAATAAAAAGAAATTAAAAAGTCTGAAATTTAAGTTAATAGTTATAAACATAAAATAAATAAAATACATTTATAAAAAAAAGCAGCAGATTTTTTTAAAACAAATTGTACAAACTTTTACAAAATAAGCAAAAACAAATTGAAAAAACAAAAAAGTTTAAATTTCAAAGTTAAACAATAAAACTAATTTAAAATCCATCAGAAAAACGTCCTTTTACTAACCTTCAGTGCCTTTTGTTGAAGCTTTATATGTCCATGTATTACAGAGAGCACCCTTTAAAGGGTTAAAGAAGTATTTTGTTTATTTTAACGCCTTAAGTGTCCAGATTCCTGAACCCAGAAGGTAAAACTTTACCTGAGACCAGAGAAACCTGGAGCTCCGCAGCGCCTCGTTCTCACACTCTCCCCCGGAGCAGCTGTTTGAGGTCAGCCCATATCACAGACCCGCTCCCTTCTGCTCCTGGAAGTCCAACTCGACCCACCGAACAGGTAGGAAATACCTACGGCCAGGTGAGGCAGAAAAAGAAAGAAAAAAAAACACTTCCGGGTAGGTTCTCGAGGGACCAATCAGGGCAGAGCTCTACTGCCTCACACCTTTCCATTGGGCAGGAGATCAGCAGGTAAATAAGCAACATGACATTTTACTTTTTAAATAAACTTTTTTTATTGGTAGCAACAAAATGAATCAAATGATTTTTTATAGACTAAAAATTCACTTTAACTTGTGGTTTATGGCTTTCACTGCTTTATTGTGGGTGTTTTTGTTGATTAAAGCTGTAAACATGTCTTGTAAATTTCTCTCTGTACATCGTTGATGGATTTTTAAAGCTTTTAAACAGAACATGGTTTCCTAATTTAACCTTGCTAATGTTTAAAAAAAAATCATTTTGTATGTAGAACTTGTGTTTTGCACATTACAGCACAAAAGAGTTGTAAATGCATTTTGTCTAAGATGTTGCTCTTTTAAGCTTCATGCTGCAATAAGCAGAGATGCTTAATTATTTATGACTGAATTTGGCATTTTCTCCAGATCTGATATTCCTTGTACACTGGTTGCCTACCACACAAAGTGGGACTCAATAGGCAGAACTATCCCTCACCCTGTTTCACTACATAGAGCAACACAAGTCAAAAAGTATTTTCCCGCAGCCTATTGACCTTTTCCTCAGCTAATTTTTATTCAACGCCATGTGTTTAGTGCAGAAACATATAGATTTCCCACATCTTTATTTACCCTCTCAAATACAACCTAAATCACAAAATACCAAAGAACTTTTAAGGCACAATTATAAACAGATTGTAGAAAATA
Source organism: Callopanchax toddi (assembly GCA_006937965.1). Taxonomy (NCBI): domain Eukaryota; kingdom Metazoa; phylum Chordata; class Actinopteri; order Cyprinodontiformes; family Nothobranchiidae; genus Callopanchax; species Callopanchax toddi. The sequence continues at coordinate 1,761,120 of SSNR01000048.1, read as the reverse complement.
AAACCACTCCTCAAATTTAGATAATGAATTAGATTTATGTAGCTTTTCAAGACACCCAAAGTGCTTCACAAAGGATGCATTGTTCATGCACACACTCTCTATTGGTGGTAAACTACACCTGCAGCCAATCTAGATAGATAGATAAAATACTTTATTCATCCCCAAGGGGAAATTCATTTATCCAACAGCAGCCCACCAAAAACATGCACAGACATAAATAAAATCATAAAAGATACATAAAAACATATAAAAAGGTATCTAAAATCCGTGCTTAAAGGTTTTCCTACCGATTCCCCGTTTAACATCCAAGGGTGTTAAAAAGTCTAATAGCACTGGGAACAAACGATCTCCTGTAGCGCTCTGTTCTGGTGTACAGTGAGCATAAGCGCTTGCTATTGCTGCGCCTGCTCTTTGCTGCGCCTGCACCAAGAACAAGCTCGACTTGGTTGTAAAAAGACCAGATAGGTCTTACAAGCGACTCTGCCACACCACAGCACCCCTTACAGAATTCCCCAGGGGATATGGTTCCAAGTCTTTCAAGGATTCACAAAACACACGTAGACCAAAGAACTAAAATCTCATTATGGGCAGTGATCTGGTCCACTGACCCACGATTCAGACAAACGCCTTCAAAGTCTAATTTTTCCATCACGCAACGTAAAGAGAAATAAAACTCAAAGACACTCATTCAAAGCCCAACGTTTATTAGTTGTACATTTATGAAAAATAACCATAAAAAATACTGGAAGCCCAAGATTATTTACAATCTTTTCATCTGAAACGAGGTCCCTCTTCTGAGTCAATTCCTCAGCCTTTGTTTTCCAATCACAGGCTTTTAATTCTTGATATGAACAGACATAGTCCTTTAATTCTGTGTTTTGACAAACGTCAAAAATTATATAGGTACACACATATATGTATGCGAGTGTGTAGACACACACAGACACACACACACACACATATACATATAAATAAGCAAAAAGTCATTCAAGTATCAAAAACGCAGACTACTCAAATCATTTACAATATTGATTTCATGGTTGTCAGCAGACCAGTCCCAAAACGTCTTCTGCTCCTCAGCAGTGTGCAAAAGCAGACCCGGACCAGGCTGATGTCTGAGGTGCCGATGCAGTCGTGTTCTCGTACTGGCCGGACAGAGTACCACATATACACAGACAAAATCCAAAACAAGTACCCAGACAAACAGTACCGCTGTACTGGGAGTTAGCTGTTCTGTTGTGCAGCTAAATTCTCAAATTGTACCGACCTGTTTCATGAATCATTTCATCAAAATTAAATGAGCAAATTAAATTGAAATATCAATTAAAGAGGAGGGGAATCTGCAGTGAATTACACAAGATCCAGTTCCAGCATTTAGGACACACGATGTCCAATTAAATATGAAAACATTAAAAATAGCCTTGGATTATACACGAAAGTCCTTGTAGTGTAGAGTTTGGTTAAAAAGTTCCTCCCATGCAGGATTACACTGAGCTGATATCATTATATTTGACTAGAGAAGGGAGCTACAGTGTGAGGTCTCTAAAATGATCTTTTTTTTGTACCATTTCACCTTTTCCTACAACCTGCACTGAAACAACAAACAGTAAACATGAATCCTCTGTGAGGGAGGCCACGACTCATCTTTAGACAAATGCACAAAAAATACTTTACATCCGGCTCATTTCACAACAAGACACCGTAATGGACAGGAGGCGTCAGGAAGGGCATCCTGCAGCATCGTCTCTGCAAACACGACCCGACTGATGATGTGATCTGTTGCGTGAGAAGTGGATCACTTTTCCAGCAACGAAAACAAAAATAAAGCAGCCCAGAGCAGAGAAACAGTCTGGTGTTACTGAATGGGAGCAGCCTCAGTGTTTTAGCTGCAAGGAGGGGACAGACAGACACACACAGGACACATGAAGCAGTGAGGTTAGCACAGGTCAATTAATAGCAAATCAATGCACATTAATGATATTCCTGCACATGATGATTAACTCTTTCTACCAGCAGCTGTCAAATATTAAGCTGGAGTCATTTGCAGAAAAAAGAGAAAGGCAATAATGACAGGGTGAACACTGAAGGCATTATTGTGAAAAAAAAAAAAAAAAAAAGAATGACAGGAGAGAGAAATGCACTTATTCTTACACACTAGGATTTTGGTAAAGGTGCTTAGTTTAGCTCAGTTTATCGTAGGATCGAGTTGGACTGATTCCCCTCTGTAGGACGAATGAGAACACAGCTGTTTTAAGACAATCTAGACTCATTTGTCTGAAGGAGTAACAGGTCCTCGTCACAGTGCTAAGATCTGATCCCAGTTTGGCTTCAAGCAGGCAGCTAACAGTAAGAAACCTCCTGTTTAGTCCTGCATGTAATCTCTAAAACAACTGCACCCCCTGAACTGAAACAGTCTCCTAAAGTCCTGCTGATGCATAGATTCAGAGGAGCGGCTCCACAGTTTCGTCCGGGAACAGGTGGTGTGTAGCAGGTGGCTCTTGGCAGATGGTAATCAGGTGAAAGAGGGGTGAAAAGCTTCAGAGCTGCCGTTGCCTGACGAAGCGGGAAAGAAAGAGCTGATCAACGAGAGAACATAGTTGGATGTTAAAGAAAACAGGGAAGTTGTGAGGGAGGATGGAAGGCAAAGCGGAAGGTGTCAATAATTAAAAAACGTGGTAAAGAAGGAGCACAGGTTGTGGTGAAGTCAGAGGACTTCCAGGGCACAGGAAGAGGCGGAGTCACAGTGAAAGGCACACAGCAGGAGGGAAAAGTGAGGCCAGGCCCAGGAGGAGGAGGAGGACTCAGAATATGGTGGTCTCATACTTAGTGCTGATGGTGCGCTTGGATTCCTTGGAGTCTGTGAGCCATGCAGCACTGGCCTGGGACTGAGATCCCTCCTCTTGGTTCACCATGTCCCCCTGCAGGTACAGACACACAACATCAGAACCTCTGCCGTTTCAGGTTTAATCACATGAACCGTGTGCTCCTGAGCTCATTTTCCTCTAATTAGACTAGGACCTCTACAGTAATCCATCTGCTGCTGAGTAATGCCATTTGTCTAAGATTTATTTACAAAGCTGCAAGATGGTTGTACTTTAAAAAAAAAAAGTTGTTTGGCTCCTTTTAAACTCCTTTAAACTAGACCCCTACATCTTTAGACAACATCCTGAGAAACAATCAGTCCAGAACTCCACGAGAGGACCTGCTCAACACAGAGTCAAACGGTACAATCCCAACACCATCCCAACCATAAAGCACGGGGGTGGAAACATCAGGGGTGTTTTTCTGCAATGTGGACAGGACGACTGCAGCATATCAAGGAGAGGATGGATAGGGACGTGTATCACCAGATTTTGGGCAACAACATCCTTCCTTCAGTCAGAGACCTGAAGATGGGCCATGGTTGGGTCTTCCTGCATGACAATGACCTGAAACACAGCCAGGGAAACTAAGGAGGCTCCATAAGAAGCATTTCAAGGTCCTGGAGTGGTCTGAAGGAGCTGAAACTCTGTGTTGCCCAGCAACAGCCCTGAAACCTGAAAGATCTGAATGGAGGAGTGGGTCGGAATCCCTGCTGCAGTGATGGTAACCTGGTCAAGAACTAGAGGAAACATCTGACCTCTGGAACTATGAACAATGGTTTCTGTACCAAATATTAAAGTTATTTTTTCTGCAGGAGCAAATATGCATTAAATACAAATTAATTATTTAAAAACTACACAATGTGATTTTCTAGAATTTGTTTAGATTCTGTCTCTCACAGCTGAGGAGTTCCTACAATGAAAAATACAGACCTCTCCGGTCTTTGGAAGTGGGGAATCTTGAAAAAGTGGTGGAGGATCAAATACTTATTTCCCCCACTGTAAACAAAGAGACAGCTACTGCTCCAGTCTTAATGTAATGACAACTTTTGTGGCTTTGTTTCTTTATTTTTAACTTGTCTTATTACTAAAGTGTCACTAGAGGGCAGCAAAGACAAACATACCATCCAATTAGGATACTTGCAGATTTTCTTTGAAATGAAGAAAGACTTTCTTTTCTTAATTACAAAAAATACAAATATCTAAATTGTAGTATAGCGGAGGGAAGGAGGGCTGATCATTCTTATTGACTTGTTATGAAATATCAACATAGTTTAATTATAATGATATGCAGAGATACTGTATGATCACTTCATTTGTATCCTGCATGACCAATGAGCCCGACTCACCTCTGGCTTCCGGACACTCCCACGCGGTTTGGGCACAGGCCGACCAGACTTGGTCTCAGCAGCCTCTGAGGTGGTTCCTCCAGGGAGATTCAGGTGCTGTTTGGTCCTCTGGGCCTGCAGAGCCAGCTGGTAGGCCACCTCAAACGCCTGACCCAGGGTCAGTATGATCTCATAGGTCAGGCTCTGCGTAAAGAGAGGGAGATCAGATTTAGATTCTATGGAACATAAAGTAAAACACCTTGTGTCATTTAAACATGTTTTATTGTGTTTTAATCTGATAGTTTTCTAGCACCTCGCCTTTTGTTCAGTGGATTTTCAGCTGGGTTTAAGATCCATTTAAATTAAAGATTGTAAGATAGATGTTATAGTCTGAAGAAACAAAACAATTGTTACAAGACATAGTTAATCAAGTAAATATACGGAAGGAAAATTAAAACTGGCATTTCTTCATTATTACATCAATAGAGCAGCTGACAGGTAAAACTGAATGAATGATTAAAAGCCTGCAAAGAATTAAACAGCTTCCTGCATGCACATTTTAAAGTTTTGTATATAGTGCACAAAACCTACCAGCTTGCTATTTTTTACATTTATATAAATAATTGTAAATGCAAACAACAACAAAACCTAAAACTTTCTACCAGTAACTTGAATAAAAATACTAATTTAACTTCATGACTCATAAACCAAAGCTTCTTAATGTGTCCTTACCACGTCCACCGTGCTGAAGACATGGCAGTAATGATGGCTGGTCTGCAGGTCTTTAGTGATGTATGCAAATGTGCACAAGTCCTCTGGGTCCTGAGCTGCACAAGATATGTTACGGATCTCATGCTCAGCAATGATGTTCTGCACCAAAAGCAATATATACACATTGTAAGTGATGATGGGATTAACACATGGAGATAACAGATAAAAGATTAAAATCATGATGATTATTAGGATAAACTAGATTAGACAGCTAAATATCAGTGTTACCTTGTTGGCTGCGTCTATAAACTTCACTCCCTTGTAGGTGACAGAGAGGATGATGGTTGGGACTTTTCTCATCTGTTCTGTGGATCTCTGAGGGGAAATAAAACGCATCAAAGTGATTCAGTTGTCAGTTTGGTTCTCGTGTATAGACAGGGGAGAGGCTTGTTGTATACCCTCATTTTGGCACAAGCATCCTGCGTGGATTCAGTACCCCTCAGGTCCTTTATGAGCATGGAACCAAGGTACTAAACAAACAGGAAACAGGACATTGTTGATGACACGTATAAGAGTATAATAAGGGCTGAACAATATTAGAAAAGCATGTGATTGCAATATTATCGTTATTGAAATGACAATATCAGTTGCAATAAAACTGTTCTGTCATGTTCTATCATCAAGAAATTCAAAACATACTTCATGTGCTTTAGCATCTCGACTCATTGATTACGGTTTGACTGACGTCCAACACTTGTACAGTTCTGACAGGCCAATACAGATTTATCTCAAAGAACTAATGGATGAGCTCATCCATTACTGCTAGCATGAATTAGCCCTGAGAAACAATGAGGAATGATGTGTTCATGAACCTGAGTTTCAGATTGGTCAAGCACCAATTATGTCAAAGAATTGTGGTTAATTTAAACAATTTTATTAATTAAAAAACCAAACAATTAAAACTTTATCATATATTTATATAACACTTTTTAAACAGCTGGATTGAGTGTGGATCAGTAAAAGGATCTGTAGATAGGACGGGGTCAGACCATGAAGAGCCTTGAATCATAGCAACAAGAGCTTGAAGTGGATCCAGGATTGGACGGGGAGCCAGTGGAGAAGCAGCTCTGGAGTTATGTGCTGGGTTTTCTAACAGCTGTTAGGAGAAATGACTCCAAGGTTTTTAACAGGGGATCAACTGGTTGGTGCTGGAGGGGCAAGAGCAAAGTCGGTCTACAGACTCCTCTCTCTCAAACAGGATGACTTCTGGTTTATGATGAAGGAAATTTGAGTTCATTCCGGTCAAAAGCCAGGTCCAGACAGTCCAGGGGAGGTTTCAGTGAATCACTGTCTTTCACTTTATGGGAAAATAAATCTGAATATCATTGGAAAAGCAGTTATATTCTCTGAAGATGGCCATCCTAATGGCAGGATGTACAATGAGAACAGGACAGGGTCCAGAATAGAACCCTGAGGAACTATTTATATCGTCAACTCTCTGTATGTCTGTTTGATTGTAAAGCACCTTGTCATCTATATCTTGAAAGACACTATATAAATAAATCTTACTAACTTCTAGCTTTTGCAGGAAGGATCAAGGTGTGTGCTGCAGTGGATCTGAAGATTTTTGGTGCACCTCTAACTTTAATCACTGTCTAAATTAAATCATCAAAATTAATCATGTTGTCCCCCCCCCAAAAAAAATATAATTTTCCCAATCCTAAATTTAAAACATTAAATTCTGTTGATTATAGTTCTTTGAGATAAACCAGAATCATCTAAAATTGTTATGAGCAGCTCATAGCTGTACCAGAATCAAAAATACGTATCGGTCTCTAAAACCAATAACTACCTGAAACATAATGTCCTAGGAGCTATTGAAGTCATTTGTGATACTGATATTGTGTGCATAAATATTGCGATGATGATGAGTTTTTGATATATTGTGCAGCTTTAAGAAGGAGAACAACGTACACTAGCTTCGTAGGCACAGGATTCAAATATGAGTTTCTCCGGCTGGTGATGCCAGTTCTGGACCGGAGCGTATGGTGCTGCTAAACTCGGCGGCCGCAGTGTTAGACGGGGCTCTTGGTACACCTCTTCGTATCGCTCTTGCTGAAATAACAAGAACCATTAATAAAATAAAACATCTGGATGATGCTCATTTAATCACTGTGGAAGAGGCAGATGGAGCTCAAACCTGAGGCCGGTGGCGTTCACTGCTGTATTTTTGGGTAACATCATAATTGGCTTCTGGCACTTTCTTTATGCACGGCTCTCCTGCAGGCAGCAGTGGGTCCATGGAATGTCCTGTGTAGGAATCCATCTGACTGAGAGGAGACGAGGTCTGGGATCCAGGCAGGTCATAGCACTGCACACATGGAGTCAAACACCCTTAGTGCTAATGCTAAATTTGATATCTTGTCTAGGTCTCTAAAACATTGTTTTAGTGCAACTAAAGTAGATGAGGAAAGTAATCCGATCTTTACCCTGATTTGAGACAAACGAGGAGGTTTGACTGGAGGTTCCTCATAAGGCCGCTCCGCTAAAGAGGCTATGATACGTTTCCTGTGACCAAGCAAGGTCATTTTTAGCACCTGGGGAAGGGGGGAGCAAAACATTGTCAAAAGAGAGGAGAATATAAGCAATCACAAAAAACAAAACACCAGGCAACATGACATCACATGAAAGGATCTTGAAAATTCCTAAGTTCTGTTGACCATGAGAATACACGTGCACATTTATCAAAGATGGTAACAAGTCCTGGTAATGGTTACGTACCCTTATCAAAGCTAGCTGTATAAATAAGGTACATCCTAACAGAACTTAGGTCCTTCAGAGTTTGAACAGTCAAACTGACTTTCTCTGACAGACTAATTTCAGTTTTATGTCATACAAACTCACGTTGATGATCTCCAGCTCCCACAGGGTTTTCACACAGTCCAGGCTGCGGTAGCCACTTGACAGGAAGTTGTGCAAGTACTCGTGCAAACCCAGATTCTCCAGCCAGGAGGACACAGAGCTGCTGCCGTCACACCCCAGAGCTTTCACCTGTCAGAGAACACGTCACCAGTCACAAGATTTAGAATAGAAATAACATTTATTGTCCGTCAGTGAGGGAATTCAGGTGCACCAGCAGCAAAGTGACAGGCAAGTTGAAGCATGCAGATTCACACAAGAGTAAAATATATAATATAATGTGACATAATAAATAATGAAATATTGCACAATCATAAAAAAATATTATTATTATTATTATAGGACTGAGTAAGAAAAGTGTACTAGATGTGCAAGTATGTATATTTGTGCTTAAAAATTCAAATAACAGAAGGGATGACATGACACTTATTGAGTTTGTTGGGAGCAGTCATGGTGATAAAGTCAACAGCTGCTGGGAGGAAGGATCTATGATAACGCTCCTTTGTGCAACAGTCTGTCACTGAAGGAGCTCTCCAGTTCTGCAGCAGCAGCATGCATGGGGTGGGAGAGAGACGCTGTCCAACAGTGATGTTTATTTTTGTCAGAGTTCTCCTGATTTCTACCGTCTGCACTCAGTTGAGGGGCATCTTAAATTAGAGCTGGCCTTCCTGATCAGCTGATCTAACCACTTCCTCTCAGCTATAGATATGCTGCTGCTTCAATAAACTATACCATAAAAGATGTCTGTTGACACCAAAGAGTCAAAAAAGATCTTCAGGGGCAGACCCTGCACTCCAAAAGACCTCCGTCTCTTCAACAAGTAGAATCTGCTCTGATGCTTCCTGTACATCAGAATCAGGTTTATTGCCAAGTCAACTGCTGATAATGGTTGCCTGCTTGTGCAGTGCTAAGAATTGGGAGAGTAACTCAATGATTATACACATTTTTAACCAATTCTCCTGCTTGATGTTTCCCGTTTCAGATGGGCTCTTATTGCATCACTTATCAGGTACCTTTGGTAGTGAGCGTGCTGCATGCAGGATCTTTTTTCTGTGGCTCGGATCTGTGATTCCAATCTCTCGCAAGTCCTGGTCCTCCATCACGTTGCTCCCCTTTCAAAGCAAAAACAAAGGAGGACTTTGAGGAAAAACATGCTGCAGCCATTTAAACCTGCTCAAAAGTATAATCCAATAAATTACATAATATAAAGCCTAATAATTGATGAAACCCTTAAGAGGACCATATCAATAATGGCTTAAATGATACCTAAGTGTGTAGAGAGAACTGACAGGACTGATGGTCCAACCAGTCTTTGGTTTCACAAAATATGACATCTGAGACAGTAAATGGATGAGAGAGAAAAGGAGCCATGAATAAGTGAAGGAGCAGAATGCACCCGATATGCATTTGTGGGCATAATTCATTTTACAGCCAGGTTAGCTGCACAGTCAGCCAAAAATAAATCTGTCTTTATAAAGGCATAACTCAAAGTGAGCAGGAAGATGTTGGTAAGCGGTTTGGTTCAGGTAGATCTGGAGGACTGGGAGCCATAAATACCAGCTGAACGAGGTCAGCACCAAAAGGCCGGTTCAACTGGCAGGATTTTTAAATTGTCTGCAGATTTCAAAACATAAGAGACCACACACACACACACACACACACACACACACACACACACACACACACACACACACACACACACACACACACACACACACACACACAGCGATAAAAAAAAAATCACAGAAGTTAACACTGTTGGTCCCACAGTGTGTGGCCACGTGGCAAAGAACACACCACACAAACAGATTTCACCCACGAACATTCCCAGGGCAGACGTGACATCTCGCACAACTTCTCGAGATCAAATGTAACTTTGACGTAAACCAACATGGCGGAGGAGGAGGAGGCAGATAGTTTACAGACTACTTCTGAGAAAAAAAACAATAGAAAAAGAAAAGATGGTTAAAGGAGTGGCGACAACACAAGTATCAGCTCTTCCTGCTACACTAAGATATGGAGGTGAAATGCTGTTTTTCATCTCTGAAACATCGCTGCACACCATGTTCAGATTGTTCTCTCTTCTGATTATTTAAATTTACTGATTAAATACATTTGAAATAATGTTCATAGATACATTTCTCTGTGTGATTTTTAGTTTATGGTGTTTCAGTTTAAAAGTAAGACTTGCATAACAGAAAACCAACTAAAATCCTCATTACTTAAAACCTCTTTCACACCATAAAGACCTCGCCACAATATTTTAAATCAGCCAGAATGTGGACGATTTCTGCAGAGTTTTAGTGTCCTGATGTGTCGTATGGAGATGGGAGTATTAGCATGAACGTATGTGGTAAAATCATCATGGATGGAATATAACGATTCTACCACTTAAAGCAGCACTCTGGAGGATTTCATCAAGAGAGCAGTTTTTGAATCTAGCGTCCAAAGGCTCCTCCTCAAAACATCTCGACACGCGCGTCGGGTCGCGTGTGCGCGCGTGCACACGGCGCATATACGTTGCGGGCATGAACTGTACAGCTCAATGTGTAGGGTTTAATCACTCACAGTTCACAATCTTATTCCAACAATACTACGAGGGTCTGATGAGCCCTCTCTGTCCCTGCTGCTTCTGATATTAGCTCTGTTAGCAGAGAGCTGCTGCTGGACTCTGAAGCTGAACTTGACTCGGCCCTGGATGAACTTTCTGACCAAAATAAACGCGTAACCCTGTCAAGCCTTGCCATTCTGTGAGGTGAAAGGTTTAAAAATACAAATAAATCCATCTTTAGCTGGAGAATGGGTAGGTTTTTAGTAGAAATGAGCCGTGAGTCCTCAGTGAACGAGACGGTAAACAGAGAAACACACGGAGCGTCCTGTACGACAGCGCCCCCTACTGGTACAGGTTTGGTCGATGCGCGTGCATGTTGAGAGAATGCAGACATTTGAATTTCATTGGCTAAAAAATGTCGGCGGCAAGAAATAATGGAAAGGGGTCTCTAGGAGGAAGGAGGGTCTTCATCAGAATGACAGATGTTGTGGAACTCAACCCATAGATCATAGTTTAGACCTGAAATATCATTTAAAACATTTAGAAAACTTTGATACAGAGAAAAATGCTCCAGATTGCCACTTTAACGTATAAAGTGTGAGGGGACAGGATACTGGGGATGCAGGAGTTAGGAAGTAATCACTTTATTAGCTAGAACTCAGAGCATTCTGGCTGACGGTTTTATTAATTAGCCATAATCCAGCTGTAATGTTCTAACAGGATGTGGAGAGCTAGTGATCATCTAGTGATGATTTGAAAAAATGACATGTTTTTAATCATTTCAAATTAAAAGGTGACATTCATTTGTTGTTTTTTGCTTTTAAAGTACAAACTGTTCAAAAACAATGCTTCTTTTTATGTTCATGAGGTCCTACTTAACCCAAACAGCTAGATAAAATAAAAAATCCACACCAAACAAGAGCCTTGACTCACAGGAGGTTAAATGTGCAACCTGTGGCTTTGTAAATGTGGATGTACTAGAGTTGTAATCATTGATATAGGTGGGATTTGTTGACCGTTGAGCTGCATATGTGGTTTAGTCTATTCTAATAATATTTTTAAAAAGACTGGAACAGCTGTGGTTGCAGTCTAGTTCTAATTTAGTCATTTTACTCAACATGTTATCTGTTCAGACAGACAGAAGACATCTGCTAAACAATGTCTGACAGATCCCAGATCCAGCCTGCTGCTTAGAATAATCAGTGTCATTTATTTATACTCTTCTTCTGCTACTTTCATGACATCATGTTTTCCCTGCCAAAAGTCCGCAAGAAAAACTGAATAGAAAGAGATAAAATAATATATTCAAATGATGTCTTTTTTTTAGTGTTTACACTAGACTATTTGTGTTGTTGTTTCCTGAAACGCCTCCCCAGGAAGGCATCCTGACCAGATCAACCACCTCAGCTGGCTCCCCTTGATATGGAATAGCAGCAGTTTTACTCCAAGTCCCTCCAGGATGTCTGAGTTCCTCCTCTTATCTAAAAGGCTGAGCCCAACCTCCCTGCAACTTATTCAAACCTCATTTAAGCTGCTTGTATTCACGATCCTGTTCTTTCAGTCACTGAGCTATTACATCAGGTTATAACCATAGCTAATGATTAGATCAACCAGTGAATTGAAAGCCTTGCTTTGTGGATCAGCTTTCTTCACCACAACAGACTGGTTCAGCATCTGTACCACTGTAGATGCTGTCCCGATCCGCTAGCTGATTTTCTGCTCCCTCCTTCCCTCACTAATAAGATCCAGAGATGGTTGAACTTCTCCACATGAGGTTGGATCTCTCCCTGACCCGGAGTTGGCAATCCACCCTGTTCTGGTCGAGAATTATGGTCTCAGATTTGATGGAGCTGATCGTCATCCCAGCTGCCTCGCACTTTTTTTTTTCTTCACACTTGGCTGTGAACCTCCCCAGCAAGAGCTGAAGGTCATAGCTTGATGAAGCAAAGACGACCATATCATCCACAAAAAGCAGAGCTGCAGACCAGACTCATGCTCCTTTGGTACAGGGACTGAATGGCCCTTAACAAAAGGCCACCCATCCCACAGGATGCTCCTGGGGACATGGTCCTAAGCCATCTCCAGATTCAGTCTTTCAGTGATGAGAAGAGATAATTTAGCAGGCAGAATCAAGTGAGAGGAAGCAACAGCCTGAAACTCACCAGAGTCGAGGAAAATCAGCCCAGACTGTTGAGTTAAATGTTTGCAAAATGAAACTGATGCTCATGGATGATCACGCAAAGAGAAAAGTACACCGCATGTCATGTGCTGAATCAATAAGACTGGAGTTAATTCAACTTCAGATCAAGTTAATGGAGTCATCACCCAGTTAATAAAGAACAACATTAGTTAGATTTATGTACAATGATGTAGGACAGCATAATATCAGAGAGAAAGGAAACAAACACAGTAGAACTCACCATGAAGTGCAAATCATCAAAGCCATTCAGGAGCAGTTTGCTCTCATACTGCGGCAGCCCCACATGCTCCAGCCAGTCCCCCACAGGCTGATCCAGTAGCCGTCCAGCTCCACCTGCTGACAGGGGAAAGCGCTTCAGGAGCGAGAAACCTTTCAGCCGGTAGCAGCGGCACTCTGACGATGAGATGTGGCATTGCCACATAATTCTCAGCCAGCAGAGCCGAGCACACTGGCAACAGGAGGGCGGTGGAGACAGTGTCCTCTGTGGACAGGACGTCAGCTCTCGCGGGGCTGCGAGGGCCGAACCACAGTAACCAGAAACCAGGGCAGAAACGAGGAGGGCGATGAAGGATGTAAACCGACAGACTAACAGCTGATATCCATCAAACTCGGAGGGACAGGTCTGATGAAAATGTAACCAAGTTCTCTGCCAGGAAAAAGTCAGCGTGTCCCATATTAGGAAAAATAAATGTTAAACTAGATTATTTGTTGAAGCTCCATCTTTCTGAAAACACTATGAAAGAGTTCTGAACTTCAGAGGAATCCTTCCTGTGATCTCATCGGACTGGAATCGGCTTGTGAGGTAGAAGTTCAGGAGAAATGCAGCAACAAAAGAGACTAAAGCAAACGTGTGAGCTGAGACTGATCACAAAGCAAATGACAGCTGTCAGCAGACTGATCTGAGACCAGCGACCATCTACAAAAACACACAACCACTGTTTTTACTGTTAACATGTTTCTGATCACAAATCACTCAGTTTTCTATTCTGAAACATCTCTTTATATAGTTACCTGTAAAACTGACTTACTATTTTGCAGAACTAAAAAAATCTAACAACCAACAGACGACATAATCTACATCACCGTGCACAAATCAGCACATGTCCGCTCTTTCTGCTCCTCATCCCATCTGTTAAACAGATCCAACTTTAGTCCAGATGAGCTCAACACGTTAAAGATCTGCCAATTGTTTTTATGTGGAAAAGAAAAAATATATTCCAAAAAGCCCTTTTAGCTGAAGCGTGCTTGAAAATATCTCCTCTGCAGACTTCTGTGCTGAAATTGTCCCAGATGTGATGAGCAGCTGTATTTGCTACTATCTGGTCTAAACCAGTGTGCACATTAACGCAGGCTCTAATCCTGAATGCTGAAGTGATGCTGTTCCTTTTCCCCTGCCTGTGACTCCCCTCCCTCCTTCCCTCCCTCTCTCTCCTCCCCCCTCCCTCTGAAATACTGCAGGTGGCTGCTCTTTGTCATTTAAAACTCCCATTTCAGTTTGTGACCTCACCTCCAGAAGATTTCATCACTTGCATTTGATGTTTAAAATCCTGCACCAGCTCCTTCCTACCCCCTCCCTCTTTCACTTGTCATCTCACTCCGAGTTAATCAGCTTAGAGTAGAAAATAGTAGAAACTGCATCAAGCCAATGAAGTCCTGGCATTGTTGGCAAGCACTGGAGATATCAGAGCAGGAGGAGGGATATAGTGATGCAGCTTCTTCCCCTGATCATTTCCTTAAAGGTCACATGTTCAGAGGGGAGGATTCATGCAGCCTGTGATGGAGGCCAACTACTTTACAGTAGTAGTGTCAGCTTTCCTTAAATCCATGAAGTAAAGTGTGCAGACAGCCCACTCCAGTGCACAGCATAACACACTGGAGGGTTAGAATGAAACAAGTCTGGGAACAGAACAGGGAGATGTGCTGCGTTGTTTAAATATATTAAAGAGAGGCTAAAGCAGAGTGAAGGCGAAAGCTAAGTGATGTGGGAGGGGGATGCTGAAGGGAAGGAATCGATTGTTGGACTACCATCCATCAACCTGGGTGACAGGCTTTAGAAAACAGGAGCAAAAAAAAGAACAGCAAGTAGAGAATCTTTAAAAGCCTACAACAAACATAACCACGCCTCGGAAAGTCTTTAATATAAAAAACTAAGTTAAAAGCAGATTAAAAAATATGCACATAACAAGAATTGTATAACTTTAACCCGACGTAGGATATAGAACATAAAATGAATAACAGTACATGGCTCCACTGAAACTATTAAAGCCAAGAGGTTCCTGTAATGATAAATGTACGAATCACATAGAGCAGCAGAATGGTTGGCTGAGGTTTTACAGATCTACCCTCAAACTTTCAAATAACTTGACTCACTTTCTATGCAGTAAATAAGCTGACTTCACAACACAAACAGTCATGGAGCTACTGTACCTGGTGTGGAGTACTGCTGATCTCTGGAGGACTCGATGCCAGCTCCAATCAGGGTCATAATCTTCTCGATCTGAGAACAGGAACAGAGATATAAGAGCCTAGAAGAGCATCACAGTTAAACCTCCACCTTCCAGCAGCAAGAAGCACTGGGCTCATTCCATGCAGTCTCACACAGCACTCAGTCCAGCTCAGAAATGTTACTGTGAAAATATATGTAATGTTTATCTGAAGAACTCAGAAACTCTGTTCCAAATACATGTTTTTGCCAATTTTTCACCACTTGTGCATTTTTCAGGATGAAAAACTGGTAAAAATTTGCTAAAATCTAAAGCACTTGTGTTTAATTATGAGTATGACACATGGTTTGAGATTCTAAATATCAGTCACAGAGTAGCCTCGCGTTCTCTGATCTGCTGTGTAACAAAACACAGTTGTTTGTGTATAAAATCTGCTAAATTAATCTTTTAAAGGTTAGATAGAGCTTTGTTCTTTTCTACCAGAAATGGCAAATGAAGCGTGACTGGATACGGGTTCACTCAGGTAAGTGGAGCTAAGGTTCTATCAGATGGTCAGAAAGGTTTTTATCCAATTTGCAAAAAGAAGTTTTAGACTTTTTTCTCCCTTAACAATTAAAGCAGAATATTAGAAAACTAGAAAAACATATTTTTCTGAAGCACATCAATGATGCAAAAACAACCATAAAAATTGGGTTGTTAGTTTTGTATTAAAAAATAAAATGTATTCGTTTTAGTGAAGAAGATTTACAGAAGGCAATGCAACCGTAAAATAATATATCCAATAAAGTTTACAGCTGTCAGACAGGATATCTAACCATTAGTTAAAGCAGCTCAGAAAGACAAATAATCACCAAGATTATTCGGTATCAAAGGGAGTCCCAAAGCCTGAGAAGACCCCACCAACCTCTACAAGAACACCCCAGAAGAGGACAAAGGAACCCCCCCCCCCATCCAGCAGCTATTCACAGTAACATGGACATCTTACACTGCCAGTGGAAATAGATCTTCGTAGTTTTAGGGAAGGAGGCGTCATCCATGTCTGCTGAGAGAAAATCCAGAATTTGGTTTCGACTTGTGTTGATGTGACTTGTGCAGTCAGTCAGCTGACTTCATGCAGGACTGATTCATTCATTTTAGTAAATAAAGTTTATTTATATAGCACCTTTTACAGAAAAAATTTCACAAAATGCTTCACAAAATAATTTTATGTATATAAAAAAGTTCAGAAGTTCACACACACTCATCACTTTGAGTAATTTAGGGCTCTTAATGACTGATTTGAACCATTTTCTTTCCAGGTTCAATGTTATTTAACATTAACTTTAATGATTTTTAACAATAAGAATTGGGCGTTTTTGTTTGAATTTATTTAGGATTTTTTTCTCCTTCACACACAATCAAAATCTGGGTAATTTTTCCCTCATCTTTTTTTTTTTTTTTTTTTTACTGTTTTTCAGTAGTTTTTCATTTGACTAGGGTCAGTGTCACTACAGGTAGCATGAGGTGATACCTGGACCCTACAGAGATTACACAGGAAGTCCAACTCCACCAGGATGACACATCAATATGTGTAATTGACAGAAGGTTTGCCATGTCTCCCAGCACAGTCTCAAGAACATGAAGGAGACTCCAGGACACAGGTAGCTTCTCTAGGAGAGCTGGACAGGGCCTTCAAAGGTCCTAAACCCATGAGTAGGACCACCATCTGCTCCTTTGTTCAAGAAAGAACAGGATGAGTACTACCAGAGCCCTATAGTGACCTCCAGTGGGCACCTGGTGTCAACGTCTCTGATTAAACCATTATAAATATTTTCATGAGGGTGGCATGGAGCGCCACTGGTATTTACCAGAGCATACCAGTACTGGTTCCCTGTGTTTTTCGCCGATGAGTGCAGGTTCACTTTTGAGCTCATGTGACAGACGTGAAAGGGTCTGGAGAAGCTGTGGTGAACGCTGCTGCAACCTGATGGGTTTGGTGGTGGGTCAGTGTTGGTCTGGGGAGGCAGATCCATAATGGACACGCAGATCTGTATAGGATAAACGACGGAACCCTGACTGTCATTAGGTATCATGATGAAATCCTGATTCGATGATATACACTTCATGGTGAGTTCCACTGTTTTTATTTGACTTTTTTTTGTAATATTAGTTGTATTTTTTTTTTTTACTGTAATTGGGGTTTTAGTATTTTCTATGCTCCTTTTAAAATGATTTCCTCGTGTGGTTTTTTTTAGTCTGCTGTCTCTGTACAAAAATCGTTGAAGTTGTATATTCCTTTAATCTTGGAAAAAGAACAGAAGTCAAATCTTTGACGTTCATAATGAGTATTCATAAACTTCTGATTGTAAAGGAGTTTACAATCGGCTGCAGGTCAGAGTGAAAACTTCAAACAAAACAAACCAAACCACCATGGTCACAAAGACTGAAGAGGTCTGTAATTTTCATCACAGGTAGACCTCAACTGTGAGAGACAGAATCTTTTAAATTTAAATAAGCAGGAAGTGCAGTCTGCTTTGGCCCTTTTTATACAGGTGCTGTGTGTCCAGTCCTGTTTGCTGTCCACTCACATCTACTGTATGTCAGAAAACTTGAAAAATCTGTGGTGTTTAAATACTTCATTTCCCCACTGTAAACGCAAGAACAAGATGCACACAGAGCATTCAGTTCAGACAGTTTCTCACTGTAAATTATGCCCATAACTAATAAAAACATAAATAAAAATTATCCTCTGAATTCTATGGTTGTGAACAGAGACACCATCAGCCATGAGAGGTTTAAGCGAGGAGGTAGCAGGGTGTGAACCACTGCAGAGTTATGGGATGGAAGGGTCCATTGTTAGAGGGACTCAGTATGAACAGAGCGGGCCCACAAAGAGCAGGGTCAGAAGTCACCAACAAGGTGGAGGTCAACAGCTGAAGAGTTGGCAGAGATGAGAGCCGGTTGGGGTTTAATGGAACCTATTTATCATGCTTCTCACAGCGGGCCTGCTGCTCAGAGGACGGCCGAGCACAATAACGTCACTCCCACTTCACAGAGACTGGAAGACGTCCTTTATCAGCAGTCTTCTTGGGCAACTAACAATTAAAAAAGTAAGGCTAGCTAAAGGAAGCCTGACATGGTAAACTCAGGGAAAAACAATAAGCTTCAGAGAGAGAGAGAGTCCAGATAGCAGGGCTCCAAATGGCAACAACACAAGTGTTGGCAGAAAACTGAACTAGTAGGTGGCATCGCAGGGAACACAAACACACCGTGTTCTGTAAAAGCTGCCAGCACCTCAATACAGCAGCAGGGTGAAGCACCGTCAGCAGTCACACCAAGGTCAGCCTCAAATAACCCAAAGTCATGTTCGCATTTTAAGACAACTTCACCCTTCAGCAGAAACCCCTCAAACCAAAAAGTGTTCTTTTCTCCAATCCAATGTAATCCCTTTTATACAGTATATAAAGTACATTTAAAACAGCAAGGTTGCAACAAAGTGCTGAACATTTAAAAGACAGGTTTAAAAAAACAGAGACATGAAACCAAGATTTAAAAATGGGTAATAACATAAAAGACAGATAAATAAGATGACAACCAACGAAGCAAACCAGATGATTGTGGCTGCATGTCTCAGTCAACTGTCGCTCTCCTCCACCGGAGCTGACGCTGACGCACACGCGCACGCGCACGCACACGCACACGCACACACACACACACACACACACACACACACACACACACACACACACACACACACACACACACACCAACAGTGTGGTTTGATTCCAGCAGGTCAGAAACACAAGAAGTCTCCTAAACAAGCAGCACAACCACAGAAAACACACGCTACATCAAACCTCCTCTGAGCTCCTGACTCTTCAGCACAAAGCTGCAAAAAGAAAAGCAATAAAACAATGTGTGAACTAAAAATACATCTGTGGATGACCTTTTTAGGAAAATCTTAAAAATAGCAACTGACACAAAGAGGAGGCAAAAGTTTTTACTCTTTTCTGCTTTGTAACCAATAAAGAATCAAACTTAAAACAAAGCATGGCGATCCCAAAAACAATACCTGATTCCTCGTTTGAGTCATTCATAGCAAGTGGATACGATTAATGAGGCTGTAGAAAATTCTATAAGTGAATCCATACTCACAAAAGCTGGTTTCATAGCAGTTACTCAATCAGTGGAGTTCAAACGGAAAGTGAAAAAGTTCTGTGAGGGTGAAGAAAGTGGCCTGCTCCTTCCGTCTTTGTCTGGAGCTCTGTGCTTCTTTCCTCTGAGAGTGCTAGCCTACACAATGCACCCCCTGGATAAACATCCTATGTCTGATTGCAACCTGCATTAGCATGCACTTTACACACCAGCACATGGCCCCCTCCCCTTGCACAAAACACTTGGAGCTTCTCAAATAAAGAAGCGCACAGGGCCAAGACCTCATGCAAGTCAAATCTCCTGAACCCAGCCAGAGCGTTGGACGAAGACAGACGCTCAAAAAGGAGGAGATGGATAAATAAACTGCTTCTCAACATAAATCCTAAAATAATGAAATTATGTAATGTAAAAGAAAGAATGAAATAAACAAGAAAAGCATCAGGTGTTTGTGTTTTGAGCACATTAGTCTCATACACCTGTATCACTGTGAGAAGAGATTCAGTCAGATCAAACATACTTTATTAATCCCAGAGGGAAATTAGATGTTAAAGGAACTCATTTAAGTTTTTTTCAAAGAATCATAATAGACTATTCTATCTGTGGACAGAAGGATCTTCTGTGTTGCAGCAGATCTGAAGAACCTCTGACTAAAGAAACTCTGTTGTTGAATTACTGTCTTGTGTAGAGGATGCTCAGGGTTGTCCATCATGTTCTTCATTTTATGAAGCGTCCTCCTTTGTCCAATCAGCTCTAAAGGCTCCAGAACAAACCCCACCTTCTTTATCAGCTTGTTCAACTTTTTATGATCACTGGTTCTGATGCGTTCTTGGTGTCTAAGGACACCAAGGAATAAATTAAAAACTACACAAGGCTGGGATGGACTACAGGACAACAGTCTAACAGCTGGGTGAGAAGAAACAACTGCCGGAGCAAATATTAGAAAATGGAAGAAACTCAAGATGGCTGTTAAGTTCCTTCTTTGCTCCAACACACCTGAATCAATGGTTGAATCACCTGTTCTGCAGGTCATCAAGCTCTGCAGAGGGTCTTTAATCAGCCACTAACTGAAATCAGGTGTGTTGAAGAGAAACCTCTAAAACATGCTGAACATGCCCTCCAGGATCAGGATTGGACACCACTGCACTACGCTAATCCAACATGGATGGAGCACATGTCCAGGACCGTCTGGAAGACGAAGAATGGAGGAGGAGTAAAACCTCAAAACACAATGGTCCAATGGCAACAGGACTGCACCGTATTGAGGAGAGGATGGATGGAACATGTATCACCAGATTGAATGTATTACCAATTAATAATTTAAAATCTTAAAATGTCATCTCCTTGAAATTTTTTAAATTCCGTCTTTCACAGTTGAGGTGTTCCTACGATGAAAATTACCATACAGACCTTTTCCTCTTTGTAACTGAGGAAAACATGAAAAATTGGCAGGGGGTCAAACCCATTTAGCTCTTGCTGTCATGTGTAAAGATGGGAGGCTTTGGTGTTGTGGACACACTGCTTTGCCCAAATTCAGTCTGTATAACACACACAATCCGTCAGAGCATGGCTGGAGGTTCAAGTATTTTGTTCTACAGCAGCACTAAGGTTATTTTTAATTTGCTAACATTCTAACCTTTTTCATGCTTGCTGGAAAATACACAAAAAAGCCCAAACAACAGAGGCCTGAAGCACTCTCTGCCAGCAGTTTGCTTTAAAAATTTATGATACTTTTAGTCATTCATGTGAACTTAAAGCAGGATAGTTCACCCGGCAACTCAATTCCACTGCCTGCATCAGTTAGAAGCCAATAATATAATCAGATCTGCAGCCATGTGGGAGATGATGTCAGTGCAGGAAGAACCTGATACCTCCTGATCTGTCTCCTCCTTCAACAGCTTTGCTCAGTCCATTTACTGTATGCATGTAGAACACAAAGGCAACAGGACAGCTCAGGAATTATTATGAGCTGCAGGAGGTATCTGGGAGGAGCAGCGGCCACCTACAGGCAAGTAATGACATGGCTGCCTTAACACAACAACACTCACAGAATGCACATACCTCCTAGGCTGTGTGTGTGTGTGAGTGGTTTATAAAAATACATCATTAGATTGTGCACCTGTCAAAGAGCAGACACATTTAAAATGGAGTTAAAAGTTTTAAGCACACATTTTCATCTATTCTATAACCGCAGTAAACAGTAGCAGTGAGCTACATTGTAGCCAAAGAGGCAGAAACCAGGCACCACCAGACCCACCTACAACCACCAGCAGGCAATGTGGGTGAAGTGTCTTGCCTGAGGACACGACAACATTGTGGCTCAACTGGAGCTGGGATTGAACCGACAACCCTCAGCTTGCAAGACGAATGCTCAACCTACTGAGCTACAAACTCCTTTACTGGCTATTAAAGCACTAAATTTATTTAAAAACAATATTATTAAATCAGAATAGTAATAGATTTTATTTGTAAGTAAGTTTCAGAGCAATTAAATAGAACAAAAACAGAAATCCTCTGTTAGAATAGCATTTGGCTTTTAACCAACACACGTAAGAGTCAGCACATTACTCCAGTTTTAAGATCCCTGCACTGGTTACCAGTGCATTTTAGAATTAATTTTAAACTTTTAGTTTTTACTTTTAAAGCCATACGTGGTCAGGTCCCTGTTTATATCTCAGACCTTTTAAAACCCTACAGTCCTCGTAGTCTGAGGTCTGCTAGTCAGAGGCTGTTGGAGGTTCCTAGATCACATTTTAAGTCCAGGGGAGATAAATCTTTTAAAGTAGTGGCTCCAAGATTATGGAACGCTTTACCTCCTCCTCTGCGTAGCCTGGATTCTGTTGACTCTTTTAGGAAACAGTTGAAAACTCATTTATTCAGGCTCGCTTTTTACTGATTTTAGGTTGCATGATGTTTTTGCTTTATCATGTTTTTATTTTGCGTTTTATCATGTTCTTATCATGTTTTTATTTTGTGTTTTATTATGTTCTTATCATGTTTTTATTTTGTGTTTTATTATGTTCTTATCATGTTTTATCCTTTGTGTTTTTATAATTGTTTTTATTGTAAAGCACTTTGTGGCCATTGGCCTGAGAAAGGTGCTATATAAATAAAGTTATTATTATTATTATTTTTATTATTATTATTTGATGTTGCACTGACATGTTTCTACAGTAGCCCACAATGGACAAACCAAACATTCACCTCGTGTTTTTCTCATGGTGTTTCCTTTCCATTGGACACTCAATGCCATCGCTTTGTAAAAACATTCATAAATTTAAGGATTCCTAATCACCCACCTCCTTTCACACCAGAGTTTCTTATGCTGAAACAGGTGGAGAGAAAACCTTTCTGCGTAATCTCACATAATTTTGCCAAATCTGGTACGATCTGTTATCCCTGAAAGTAGTCGTTGGGGATCAAATTATAGCTCAAGATCTGTAAAACAGATGTTTTTTGACCGAGTTGAAGTCATTTTTGTATTTGCTGAAGTTTATTAGCTGTGAAGAACATCTTGACTCCTGTAAACACGTTTCTTCAACAAAATGTATATAAATGGTCTGTGACTTTCTGCAGGGAACTGCAGGAACATCATCTGGTAATTTATGAGTGATAAGTCATTGAGATTCTTATACATAAATGTGTACTGAAGAGACCATTAAGCTGCTTGTAGCATCAACTAAATTATGATCAACAGAGAACGGTCCAGAGCTCCAGAACCTCAACATCACCAAAAAAGTGTTCCAACGGTAGCTTTAGGGAGCATGGTGAAAGAACAGACCTCAGAGGAATCAGGATTATAATAATACAGCTAGCATTAAATCAGCTCTTATTTGGAAATCCTTACCTCGTCCCATTCTGAGGTGAAGGAAGGAGATTTCTCCAGCCTCTTCTTCCCGGTACTACAGTTAGAAACAGATTCACTCCGGTTTCCCAGACCCCCCTCTTCTTCACCAGGAGGTGACACCAACAAGTCAGAGTCTGACTTGGAGAGGCTGCGTGCCAGCTTCAGGTCCCCAGGTGGGCGCATCCTAACTCCTGCCCCCAAGTCTCTTGGCTCTTTGTGCACAGTGGCATAAATCGCTTTTGGATCACAGTCGGTCAGGATGGAAGCCATGCTGGGTCGGTTTGGTGACACTGGAACGGCTGATACTTCCTCCTTAGCTTTGGCAGATTTCTTTATTTCTGGCTGACCCTGGCTGGGAGGCAGAACACCCGGGAGCCTGAAGGAGTCGATGACGGGAGAGGATCCGTGGAGGAGGCCGGTGAACTGCTCTGGGACTCCCGCTGCCTGCTCTTGACTGAGGTGGGAGTTATCTGGAACACAGAGGAGAGGAATGAGAAAAAAGCTGAGTGGGGAGAGGAAAGCAGCTTGAGAGAGCTAGAAACTGGTACTTCTATCTGAAGGGCAGATCTTTAGAGCGGGGCTAAAAGGAAACCACACACACACACAACCTAACACAGATCTACAATTGTTTCGAACCAGAGAGAAGAAGTAGTAGAGAGGAGAGACGATGCAAGAAAAGGGCATCTGTTGGGGTGAGTTCCAGAGCTGGCTTACAGCCATCTAACAACTATCAGCCTGTGCTTCATTTCAGGGAGTTGAAACAAGCCTCTAAGGCTCACTTGGCTGTGAGGTCCCTTTTCCCAAGATGATACAACACCATGAATATTCCCAAGTTACTAAATAAGCTTTTATGCAAACATAAACCACATGCAATAAACGACAAAGTAGTGACAGATGGAAACTTACATCAGCAGCGTACTCCTATGATACAAGTCCTTAAGAACAACTAGACTCCCTCGATCGGAGGAATCACCCATGCTTCTTTTCCAGAATTAAATCAGCTCCATTTCTCTCCAAACTTTGACTTCAGAACATAAAATCCACTCGCCTCGTCTGCTTTACGACCCGCAGCCTTCTGCGTCTTCTAGTTTCTAATTCTAGACCCACTGGGTGGCTCAGAAATGGAAATTTGAATAACCCGATCCTCCAGCAGCCAGACTCCTGATAATTAGTCCTGTGACACATGCTGGAGGAGTGAGTGTGTGGGCTCTGTGTGTGTGTGTGTGTGTGTGTGTGTGTGTGTGTGTGTGTGTGTGTGTGTGTGCGCGCACAGCCGGGGTGACATGGTGTTTTAAAAGGAAAGTAATGACCTGTTGCAGCGTTTTTGTTTGTCTTTCACACATCAGAGCTACAAGTGCAGCTGCTTCCAACCTGCTACTTAACATGAGGAGGGGAAAAAGGAAAATTCACGAAGAAACAAACTAAACAGCCTCTCTAATGGAGGTCTCAGGGACCATTTGCTTTGAGGGAGGGAACCAAGCTACACCCAGACCACTCTGACACTGAAAAAGTGTGTGTGTGCGTGTGTTACATAAGGGGTGAGTGGCTGTTATGTACACATCACGATCACCGCAAAACACCCACACTCCTCTTGAGAGTTGGAGAGTGTGAACGCCCTATGAGAGCATTGTTTTTTTTAAAGCAGACACAAATGATGTTGACTCGTGTACAGATCTTATTTTATTCAGCTCTGGTGTCAGGAAGTGACTCAATCTGGTGTCGAGGAAAGGACTCATACTACTCACATACTGTGTCACACTGTACGATGCCTTGCCATGTGTTGTAAAAGTATTGAATGCAATAAAGTTTATCCATATTTTAGGTGAAAAAAGAAGTCTTTTAGGAGATCTATAACACTCCCTGAGAATGCCAATTGTTCATTTGATGGCATCAAACCTAAATGCATCTCTCCAGTTTCATCAACACGCCTTGATCGTGACTTTAAAGACCAGTGTGCTGCATCTTTCCTCACACTCAGTACGACCACCAGAAGTTGTGCCTTAGTGACTAAAATCAGAGAACTCACCTCCTGGTACTCGTGGGCCCAACCGTGCAGGAGGGCGTAGACTCTCTCTCATCTGATTATGGGGTCTCAGGTCATTAGGAAGGGCAGAGGGTTTGCGCTAACAGAGGGAACAAAACATAATCAAAGTTTACTCATAGTGGTTGACCAATCTTCCTATCATTTGCTGCAGTGGGACTCTAAATGTTTACATCCATTACTATAGAGATGGATGGGTTTTTTTTTTTTTTTACTACTTTACCCCAAAAAGGCTGATTAAAGCACACAAAACATGCTGCTTGTGTATTATAACCATAGAGCTGAAAAACACACATAATTTAATCAGAATTGACATTTTTAAAGGTTTGATCAAACTGAATCATCCGTAGCCACCAGAATTCAAAGCTTTTTATAATCAGAAAATCCTGAAGCTCACTCCTCCCAGCACACCACACCAAAGAGCAGGACACTGACCACCACAGTCTGATAGATGGAGCATTATAGAAGACTGCAGAGGTCGAAGGAGCTCAACTGTCTTAAGAAATATAGACAGCGTTGTCCTTTCTTTTACAGCGTCTCCATGTGAGTAGTCCAGATGTACTGCCAGGTACCTGGAGCTGGACACAGTCTCTTCATCATCTCCTCAGACAGCCACAGGAACTGGTTTAGACCTCTTCCAGCCCACACCTGTTTCGCTCTATCCTGCAGCAGTTTTTGTTCAATCTAGTCTTCATAAGCCTGTTTTCCCTCCTTAATCTTAATCTTCAATTCTTATTAAAGTGATTGGACCCTGTTATCTGTCACTGAAGGTCTTCTTTTTCAGGTTTTCAGGTGTCTTAAGGCTGCTGGTCACCCAAAGTTTGTTGTTAGGGAAGCACTGAATATTTCCCTGGGTATAAAGTCATCAGCACAGAACTCACTCATTTGCTTCCTGGGATCAACACGTCACACTTTTTATAGTGACAGGAAGTCTTATTATTCTTTATTAAAGGTTTATTCATTCATTCAAGAAGTACTGAGGGTAAAAAGGTCTCCAGGTCTGACTCCAGTCCTCAGCTTAAAGAAATCTCATGTCATGTTAAGAGTCAGGATTAAATATAGGAACAAAATAGCAATAAAAAAGAAAACAAAGTAAAATCAGATAAAAAGAGGTTATATAAAAGATATAAAAACTCTATAAATAAACAAAACACATGCAACAGGCTGCCGCTGCACCAGAGCCTCGCAATCATTAAGATGTTTGGGTTTAATGTTTGGTTTTTTTGTTTTTATGGCTTTTATACAACTTTTAACTTAACAATGTGAGTGGCAGGCAGCCATAAAGAACAATGAAAATCAGCATTTTTCATTTAAAAAAGAAAGAAAGACAGAAAAATGCGGATTGTAGAACGTCATCAGTACCTGAGGTAGAACGCTGTAGGAAGACTGTGAGGTTTTTTCATCTGAAGAGAGAAGAAAAAGAGGATGGTGAAGGACTGTTCATGATCCATTCTTACATACAATTTATAGTCAGCAGAAACACCAGGCTGAGAATGAGGAAGTGATTTATACTGATCATCATATATTGACATAATCAACCTTTAGACCAGTCGCTCTGCTGGCTAAACAGAACTGAACAGACTGAAATGATGAAGCAGTCCTCAAACAGATAGGGAAAAAAAGATTATTTCAACAGCTGGGGATTAAAAATTACCTCTTAATTGAATCATATTTAATCCAAACACATGCAGCTGGTCGTAAGGGACCAGTAGAAGATAAAAGTCAGGATTTAAATGGCTGATAAATGAGCTTGTCTGAGAAAACAATTAAATTTAGTTTCAAATGTGCAAAAAATACATTTACAGAAGTAAAATTTGGTTTGATTGTTTAAAAATGTATATAAAAATAAAACTTAAGGAAGACTTAAAGGGACATGAGGGAGCTTTTGAAGAAAAGTAATAATTGCATGTTCAGTTTATTTAGGTTAATAAGTGATGAAGCATTTTAAATCAAAAAGAATGAGGCCACCCATGTATCATTCCATTATCTTGAACAGGCTGTGAGCTGTAAAATGTTCTGCAATTCGGGGTCCGAATTTCCCGCGCTGTCCTACGGATGTGACGTCAACTGACGCTTCTGCGCGTTCTCGGGCTAAAAAAGTAATAATAAATGTATATCCAGTAGGTGGCACTGGATTGCACCTTTGTGTAGTGTTGCTAGTCAATGGCGGACTTCCTTGTCTAAACCAGTGGTTTTTTTCATAAAACTGGTGTTATTTGGCAGTGTTTATAGAGCTGAAAACCTCTCTGAT
The DNA here is from genome assembly GCA_006937965.1 of Callopanchax toddi. Classification (NCBI taxonomy): domain Eukaryota; kingdom Metazoa; phylum Chordata; class Actinopteri; order Cyprinodontiformes; family Nothobranchiidae; genus Callopanchax; species Callopanchax toddi. The sequence continues at coordinate 1,733,836 of SSNR01000048.1, read as the reverse complement.
GGATTATAAGGGTTTCACAGAGCTAAAGGTGCTGTTATAGGCGACCGCACAGCAATCTGTCGATGTTTATGGTCTCGGCACTGTAGGCCGCAAATCCCCGACCTTTTCCTGGACCTCAGTCCGCTTACAGTGCATCTAAGGCGGCTCTGCTGCGCACGGACCTCCGGGTGCTACGGAGCTCCACTCCATGATGTGAATTTGAGAAATCTAAGGTGATATACGCGGCAGGGCATGATTCTATCACGCTAGATTTCTCAAATTCTCCTCCGGATGTCGGAGAACACCGGCTGATTAAAGCTTTTAGCATACAGGTAGCTGGGAAGGACTGGAAAATAGCAGCTAGCGAAATTAGCTCTGTTAGATCGGCTCCCTCAGTCTGATCGTGCGTGTGTGCGTCGCGGGGCATTGTTTTACTATATTTCCTTTTGTATTAATAAAATGTATTTTTATTTATGGAATCGCCTCCGGCTGCCTTTGGTTGAACCCTTATGAACTAGTGAGAAGTTTGTGCGCGCTCACGTTAAAGGCTGCAGTTATTCGCAGCGCCAGGCGCAGCGCTCATGAGGTTTGTTTTTCAAAGCTCCCTCATGTCCCTTTAAGTGTAAAGTATGCTTAATCTTTCTATTACTTCCTCCCTGAAAGCAGTTACCTTTATTGGTCTGGGACTCCTGGCTGGGTGGGACTTTGGTCTGTGCAGTCAGTAACAACTCGTATGTGTGATCCTCCTCTTCCTCCACTGGGTCTCTTCTTTTGTCAGTACTGCTGCTTGTATAGTGGGCCTGCAGAAAACAAATAAACAACCAGAAATACCATGTGAGGAGATATGAATTGTTTAACATTCAGCTAGTTGTTTTCTTTCAGATTCAGATCAGACTCCTTTTTATTTTAGAAGAATTGTTGAACAGTATACAAAAGCAACTCAAAGTCGAGATATGAAACAACGAGGAGGCATACAGGATAAAAACTGAAGACCAGATTGCAGCAGAACAGCTTCAGAGAGATGTGGTCATGGATGGAGAACATTACTGGCTTCAAGCAGAAGGGGAGAATTTTGCGACTGATCTGATATGCCGCCATGTAGATAGTGATTTAAAATTTGTAAAGAACAGATGGCCTGGCCAGATGATACACACATTGGTAATAATTATGTGAGAGGTGTAGTTATTCTGACTCATAGCACCACCAATAGATAATAAAAACTATAAATGCCTTTCTGGTAGGTATGTAATCACCCAGGGTACCATTCTCTCTATTACTTTAAAGGGTTCCTATGCAGTTTTGCTTGCACCGGACCGGAGAATCAGATCTTGCAATCGTGGTATTCCGGATCCAAGCACCAGATGGGGCTAAGTGACTTTTCATTAACCCTGTAAAGGGTCATATTAGCACATACTGGCTCAAGAAAGAGATTAAATAATATGAAAAAGTTGCAAAGTATGCCTTTAAAGTTAGTGAGCTTGTATTGCTTCAAAAAACCCCTACAACTTTTGAAGGTCTATTTCTTACAGTATCTGTTTTGTAACGGCTTTATATAACCAGGTAACTAATTGCATTCTAAATCTGAGTATAGATCGCTCAACAGGCTCAGATATTCATAAAGCACAAACTAAACAACTAATAAGTCAATATACCAGAGATGTGGACTCAAGTCACATGACTTGGACTTGAGTCATCATTTTTGATGACTTCTGACTCGACTTGGTAAAATCTAGAAAGATTCGCGACTTGACTCGGACTTTAACGCCAATGACTTGCGACTTGACTCGACTTACATCTGTTGACTTGATGCTGACTTGACGATATTTTAGCACTAAAAAAGGCTCTAGATGAGACTTATTTGGCACAAATGCGGCCTCATTTCTCACTGGTGCTGCTAAAAAAACTCCCTCGCATCGCAGTGATCAGGTGTTCGGAGGAAAAACTCTCCGACGCTGAACGTGTCTCTGAAGTTCAGCAGCAGACACACATTAGACCAGGAGAACTCAAATTCAGATCCTGAAATGATCTGTTGCTTTGTTCAGTGCTTTGAAATAAATTTTAAAATGTTATAAATAAACAGACAACCCATATAATCTATAATGTTGGATGGATGCTGAATAGTAATAGTTCTCATATCGTTGTGGCCTCACCTCTGAGCTCACCTCTTCATGACCAGGACCAGAATGGGACGACTGACCCAGACGATCTTTCTGTAAATCAATAAATCATATTGGTTGGCAATACTTTCTTATAATTGTAAGTTTATTACAAAGAATCACTGCAAATCATCTTGGAAAGTGAAAGGAAGATGCTGGAGGTTTTTGTAGTTCTGTCTCATGCAGCCATCTCCCTCTAGTGGGGGTTCTGTATCTCACCTCCCACTGAAACCTGTGTGTTTCGGTCTTGTGTTTGTTGTGAAAGAGCGAGTTTTAAGTGGAGGATCTGCCAACCTTTCCAACTTCACTATCAGGCCGTCCTGAGTCCCTGTCCGAGGACTTGCCACTGGTGAGGCTGTCCAAAGAGTGGCAGGAAGTGGCTTCAAACAGAGCTTCGTATGGACTCTCCTCCTCAGGGTCTGGGGCCATCCCCGAGATCAGCTCTGTCACTTTCTCCAGGTCACCTATAAAGGTCCAAACACAGGAGAACTGAATAACAGACTACTTATGTTGCATTTTGTTAATAGTGGGACATCTGGGAGATCTCACCCTTCTTCTGTGGACTGGGACTCTCCTGAGGTGGAGGGATGGGTGGAGGAGGAAGGTCGATTATGGGGTATTTTCCAGTCATGTGACCTGCAACAACAACAAATATAAGTATCTCAACTAAATTACAGCTGCAGCTCCCTGTTAGATGTTGTTATTAATACATATGTATATATTTTACCAAGAATGAGAGCAGCTATTTCTCTGCTTTTCTGGGAGGGCATGTCTTTGACGATGTCCAGTGCTGTCAGACCCTTCTGGTCAGTGATATTTACATCTATACCTGTAAATATAACAGAAACAAGTCAGGAGAAATACATGTTTTTCCTAATGTGTTGATTATGAGCCTCCATTGATCTGTGCAGCACTGAGTTCGGACCTTTACTGAGAAGTTTCTGTACCACGTCGGTTTTCCCAAATAGAGCTGCTTCATGGAGGGCGCTGCCTTTCTCAGTCTGACGCAGAAAAAAAAAGATCATAAGTAAAAAGCACAATGACTTAACAGTGAGAGGCAATATATCCTGAATATGACACAGAAATGTATAATAATCAGGGTTCAGCAAGGAAACAGATTTTTCATTTGTTTTTATTATTCTCCACTAAAACAGAACGTGATGGAAAAAATCTGATGAGAGTCTGGTAGAAAAACCCAACTGCAGACATGAATTCATAAATTCATTCAGTGCATTTTGACTGACCCCCCATACGGTCCTTGGATGATTTTGCATCACCTGACATAGGCCACGCCCATTCTGCCTAACTAGATTTTTCAAAACAATCTGTTCTACATTTAATCTCAAAGCTTTGGTAGGAAGTGCTGCAGGTCCAGATTAAGTTCCTCAACATTTGTAGGAACACATTAGGAACCAAACATAAACTAAATACAGTATAATTAAATGCACAACAACACGCACCTCATAGTTGATGTCCATGCCTGTGTCCAGAAGCACCTCCACCACAGGCAGGTGTCCGTTTCGAGAGGCCAGGTGAAGAGGGGTGTGTTTTTTGGTATTGCAGTGGAGTAAGTTGGGGTGAGCACTGAGCAGCAGCTTGACCACCTCCAGTCGACCGTACAGTGCAGCCAGGTCCAGAGGGGTCTCAAACTTGTTATTCCTCATGGTGGGGTCGGTCAGTTCATCCAGCAGGAGTCGCACCACCCGGGTGTGGCCATACTGGGCGGCACAGTGCAGCGGTGTCTCGTTGTCATTGTTCTGTTGGAGGCCAATAGCAAGATCAGAGGCAGCATGGGGTAAAAAGGCCAGGTGAACATCAGAAGTAAAATAGATGTAATAAGCAAGAACAGAACAGAAAGAAAGTTCATCTGATACAGAGTAAAGAACAGAGGTGACGAGACAGTAAACCAACAGATGGAGCAGATAACCCACCACGTTAGCACATTTGAAAGGTGAAAGATTACAAACCACTATAAAAAGAGGTAGACTTCTGGCAGAGTCTAGAGCAGTGATCACCAACCTTTTCCAAGCCAAGATCTCTTTACATGTTCAAGGTGGAGATCTACCATCTAAACCCTGCAAATTCTTAAACCCTAAAAAATTTTGCTTTTTTAATTAACTGTCAATTTAAACTACTTTAATTGCCATTGCCAGCCAATTTAATAATGGAGGTCTTATTATTCTTCACCTCTGAAGTGATGTCTATATTAGTACCTGCCACTGTAATGGCAGAGGCCCCAATGCTCTTCACCTTCACCTTTCTCTATGACTTTATTCCTTTTTTCGTCACCGTTAATGTGGTCCAAACAAAAGAGCGCAGTCAGATACATGATAAATCAAATCGACTGGCTCAGTCATTTGAGCTGTTCAATGTTTAAATGGGTCACAAGACACTGAACTCTAACATATCGAGGAACCGTTTTGTCAAATAATGCGACTCTTATTTCTGTATGGTCAAGAATCGCCATAGAAGGTGCAGAGTACACATCTAAGCCATCTTTTATACTGTGTTTTAACTGGCTTCCCATCATTCCAAGCTGGAAGGAGAGAAGTTTTTTCCTCATCATAATTGGGAAACAAAATAAACCTTCCAATAAACCTTATGGATTTCAAACAGTCGCACATACAAGATAGAGTGGAAGGAAAAAGTGTGGTAAGAAAAGGTGCACCAGCATCAGGGACAACGTCAGCCTTGAGAGGATTGTCAAGCGAAATCCATTCAAAAATTTGGGGGAGCTTCACAAGGAGTGGATCAAGTCAGCGCAACAAGAGCCACTATGCATGAATCCTACTCAAGGGCTACAAATATCGCATTGATCATGTAAAGTCATTCCTGAACCAGAGACAATGACAGAAGTGCCATTCTTACCTGGGCTAAGGATATGGGCATTGCACCCGTGGGGGATGTGGGTGTTTATAGTGAAATGGGTAAACACTCAAGTTTCCCGAGAGGTGGTTAAATCATTTGATTCAGATGTCCTGGAGCAGGAAACATAAAAATCTTGCAGGATAGTAGCTCTCGACAACTGGACTTGGTGACCCCTGTGGATAGGGTTGATGAATACTAAAGGCTAAAGCATCTCCTACATTCTGAGTTTGTTCTTTGCTTTACCAGTTTTAAAAAACACCTGTCAGTTTTTTAAAGAACTCTGTGTGAATATGTAATACTAACAACTCTGTACCGATAAACTGCACTGGCTCACTCAAAGTAGGCTAAATAACTCTGTATATCAAATAATAGCTCTAATTCATGGGGACTGAATGTAAACAGCCAGGGGAGGATTCCCTTTATATATATATTTAAGCAATCAGTTTTATGTTACATATATATGCCCCATAATGTGTGTATCTTGTGTGTTTAATTTGAATTTATTTTCTCTCACTTTGCTGCTGTTCACTGAATGTCCCTGCTGAGGGATTAATAAAGGAACATGCTACTTTATTATAGTCATCCTGTCCAGATGCAGAAAATGATCTCCTGAGATTTGTAATAATACTCAAAAGTTGTTGAAGTTCCTCCAATATCTTCAGGGCATATATACAAGCAAAAAAAAAAAAACACACACAACTAAAACAAACCTGGTGTTAACTGGATCTAACAACTCGCATGCAGTGAAAATACGTGGCCAGCAGGGGGCAAACATGACCTGGAGGAAGCCAACAAGGACAGTTGTAAGGCTGAACAAGATTTTCTCATGTCTGTCTTTCTGTCTCACACACACACACACACACACCACCTACAAAAGGACTGACAGCTGGTGTGGCGCCATAGCTAACAGGCTACGCTAAGAGATGGGAGGGTACCAGGACAGACAGCAGTCAATAACCCCTTCACTGCTACTATCACAAAGACACCCGTCTATCAAAAGCTGGGACACACACACATAAAAGCTTTGCTTCAGCTAAAAGAGGGCACCTTTGTTTATCCTGCCTGGCTGACTCACTAGTCTATGACTTTAAACTCATCTTTGGCTCAAAACAAACATATCTACAGAAATGGTTTAGGCGCACATGAAATGAGCACAGCCTTTCATCTGTGACACATCGCTGAGCATTTGTCTCGGCTTCTTCAAAGAGACTCGCTGAGATTTTTTGACAACTTCAGTCAGATGAACATGGAGGCAGTGATTACATCAGCATGATTCACCTCCTGCACATCTTCTACCTCAATAATAACCCAAGTCTAACATACAAAAACATTATTTTCTCTCTCTCACACACACTCACATCTCCAATGATGCTGACTGATGACCTCACCTAGTGCATCTGGAGATTAAACCTTAGTGTGTTATAGTGCTGCTGAATATTCTAAGGGAGGGAGGGTGGAGGGAAGGAGGGGAGGATGTTTCACACAACCTCAGGCTGGGAGATGGCTGGCATCAGGATGACTGGTGATCTGGGTCATGTGACTTGCTGGCAATAGAGATAAGTTACATCAGTCTGGCCCCTGGTGGTGGTGGTAGTAGTGCTGGGTGCCGGTGGAGGGCCGGACAGGGTGAGCAGCTGCTGCAGCTCCTACGGTACGCCAAAGGGCTTTTTGTGCTCAGTGCGTGTTAAAAGTCCAATTCAGCCATCTGAAATCTAGAGGGTTTTTTTTTCTAGCTCTAAAGAGAATTCTTTAAATGCATGGTTTCTGCAGAATTCTTATTTGTTGTTTTTAATGCTCTTTTAACTCTAGAAACTCAATGTATTGTAAAGTGATCTGAGGTAAATACATTACAGTGCAGATTGGATTTGAAAGTCCCATAAGAAAATTAACTAGCCATATTTAATAAATGTCTGCTTTTTACGGCTGATTAGTGGTTGTCTGAATGCATGTGAACTTTTAGAGTGTTGACACCCATTGTACCAAGCTTTATTTTTTTTAATCATTATTCCATTATTGGGGCGGCATTAGCTCAGTTGGTAGAGTGGCCGGTCTGGCAACCAGAGGGTCGCCGGTTCGATCCCCAGCTCCGGCTGGGTTAGATTGTCGTTGTGTCCTTGGGCAAGACACTTCACCCAACTTGCCTACTGGTGGTGGTCAGAGGGTCTTGGAGGGCGCCGGTGCATGGCAGCCCCCGCCTCTGTCAGAGTGTCCAAGGGCAGCTGAGACTACAACGTAGTTTATCACCACCAGTGTGTGAGTGTGAGTGTGAATGGGTGAGTGACTGTTCGTGTTGTACAGTGCTTTGGGGTGTTCTGCACTGTAGAAAGCGCTCTATAAATACAAGCCATTTACCATTTCCTCGTTCACCAGCCACTTTTGCTGGAATTTGGATTTCCCCACTTTCTGTCCAAATATTATCCCCTTCCGGTCCTGCTGCTTTCTTTCAAATGTCTGGTTTTATGAGAACTCTGCACAACCGGTTGGAAGCAATAGCCGAGACAGTTCCACACATTTACACAAATGTACATATCAAATACACAGTTTCACAGCAAATCACAACTTTAAAGTACATAAGAATCTTTCTTGAAAACTACAAATGGAACCGAGAATGAAATTAGATGCTTTTTAATGTCATTTAAGGCCTTAATTTTGGCTAAATTCATTAAATGACTTAATGCTTTTTAATGCTCTGCAGAAACCCTGAAATAAAAAATGTGCAACATTAAAGTGTTTTCTAAAACGGTTATAATGTCTGGAGTTTTAAACAGATTAAGAGCTGTTTTCTGGACAAAAACAAGTTTTACATTATCAATTCATTCTCTGACTAATTGTACAGGAACTTGAACTCCTATAACAGAACTTTATTTGAACAGAGAGTTGTGCATTCCTGAGCAAACAGGCCTTGCATTTCTGTTATAAGATGTATGTACGTCTAACTGGCTTTCTGCCAAGAATTACAATTCTCTGAGCGCTTTTTTCCTTCCTTTTACAGCAAAGATTAATTTATTCCTTCATTTCATTAAAGGGGACACTTTGAAACTGCATAATTTGAAAGCTTTAATACATTAGAGTAGATGCTACCAGTGTGTGCTGAGTCATAAAATTTACAGCTTGTTACAATGAAAAATGCAGATTTTTTGTGTTGAAAAAAGATGCTGTTGTAGCATGCCCTAAAAGAGAATTGAGATCAAACTCGGGAGCAGACAGGAGAAAGGTGTGTTGAAGGAGGCAGACTGAACGGACGCATGGCTGTGCTGTCTTCTGCAAACACTGAAGTCAGTGCGTTTACAAGCAGTAAATAAAGAAAACCGAATTATTGCCTTAAATCAACTTAAGTCGGTTTTTAAAAATGCATGTAAACACGTTAGTCCGGCTGAAGTCGAACTGAATCTAAACGAGTTAAAGCACCCAGATAATGCGGTTGGAGCTCGATTTCTTCCTCCATGTAAACAGCTTAGCCGAGCTAATGCCGGCTGGGCGCTCCTCCTCCAGGAGTGACAACACCGCGGAAGTAGGAATACAAACAAATCAGTAGCGGTAAAAGACAATGGCAGCAAAAACAAACGGACAGCTTGCCAGCGCTGGGTACACGAAGACACCCAATCAAATTTGTGACCGATAGAAGCGTTTAAAACAAGAGTTTTTAAACACTAAGAAAACAACCGGCAGAACACCGACATGAAAGGGCGCATGTCGCCACCTATCATAGCGGAGTGGAGCGAACTTCATTTGAGAGTTCGGTTTTCTAACAGACATGTAAACTAGGATAAAGACTCCCAGTTTATTAATATAAATTTGACCTAGACCGATCTAGCTCGACTTAGATGTGCATGTAAACGCACTGTGGTTGGAAGAAGGACCTGGAACACTGGTCAACTTGATAATGAGTTGATTTAGTGTGAAGAACAGCTCCCATCAGTATCAGGTGTGTTGGGTCAGCTCAGCTCCAAACTGACCGCCGAGGAGCAGGTTAAAAAAACAGTTGGCCCAGCACAGACAGCACAGATAACCCAGATGTGAAAACAATTACCCTAACAGGGCTAGATCGGCCGAGCCACATGTGAAAGTGCCATTAAGCTCTGCAGGTCTCATTTGGTTCAAGTTAAGGTCAGAAGTCATAATTCAGCAATATGAAATACACCATGGGAGAGTTTCAAGGCCAAAACCTCTCCTGACTGATAACACCAAGTTTTGCTAACCAGATGTGTTACAACCAGTTATTAAATTTAGGGGGCAATAACTTTTTCACATAGGACCAAGTTGGTTTGGATCGATTTTTTTCCCTTAATTAAATAATTTGAAAACACATTTTGCATTTATTCAGGTCACCTTTGTCTGATACTGAAATATGTTTATTGACCTGACAAATTTAAGTAAGCAAAAACACAACATGGTAAATCCTAAAAGAACACTGCTGACTTGATCCGATCTGCACAAACATTTAACCTCTGTCTTGATTCCAAAACAGTGAGTACTTTTGAGTGCGAGCAGGGTTATGATGAGCAGCACAACTGGGCTCAAAATCTAAACCTTATACTGTAGAGTAGACTCATGACTTTTATATTGTATAGGAACAAGAGGTAATGGGACACAAATACCAATTTCTTTAAAAGTTCAATTTTATTTGGACCAGGATCAGAGGGCACTGGACCGGGTTCAGACAGATTTATGTCTCAGAACAAGACTAAAAGAACTAACAAGACTAATGAGGTTAATGGGACAAACTGGGCTAATGGGGCAAACGAGAATAACTGGAATAGCAAGACTAACATGACAAGAGAGACTGTAAAAACACAGCATCAATCCACCAGGTGTGTGAGTGTGACTAAAGACAGAGAGAAAGAGAGAAGAATGACAGTGTGCAAAAATAGCTTTCTCTGCAGGTCCGAGTGAGTGGACTTTTGCCTCCACCTGCAGAAACATATCATTGAACAACACGCATGTTCACATATGAGTCGAGATACACTGCTGTAACTGCCATCCTCCACCCATAGAGAGGATGTGACCACTACTGCAGAATAATGAGAACTGATTCCATCAACACAGAGACAACGGTCACACCAACAGAGACACATTCAGGTACCGCTGAGGACATGCTCTATATGACAATATAATAATGATCAAATGACACATCTTAATTAAGGGGGTCCAATGTGTCCATTGAAGGGATTTTGTGTGGCCGGCGACTGCATTTCAACAACTAAATCATTCAAGTCAGACAGCAGGTTGTTGAAGCAAATGGACACTTTGAAAAAAATTGGGCAAGATTTTTACTAATGCAAGACCCAACAAAACAATCAAGACAAAAATACTCTTAAAATGGAAAAGTACAATACATAGTATTAGTCTTTTAATAGCCACATTTTTTAATTTAAACTTCCACTGATTTTTACAAAAACTTTTCCACAACCATTAAGAAAACTTGATATCGAGATACAACAAATAAAAATACTTTGTTCTTTAAAAATGAAATCATTGTTAGAAAGAATAAATAAATAAATGGATACAATTATTTTTGCATTAAAAAAACTATTTTGCAGCTCATGAGTTTGTTCAACTTTGGCTCGTGCAGCAAGACATTTGGACACCATTGATCTAAATAAACGACTGGAAGATCAGTGATGTTTTAAAAATCCTACAAATAAAACCTCAGATCTCAACCACGTGGAGAAATATGAGGACAAGACAGACTTTAACCTCTTCTGTTTTTCTTGATAGACATCACAGTGAGATTCATTTCCATGATTTCTGCCTATTGACTAGTTTGATCTGCTTGAAGAGAATGTACACATGCCTAACATTCTTGACCAAAAATAGCAAAATCAGCACCTCACATGTTTGGCTCTAATAGTAAAATTGGAACAACCCAATAAGATCCATTAAAACAACAACTTTACATGGTTTAATGTTTAAAGTACATTTGCATAAAAGAGTTCTAAATTAAAAATGCATATTAGAGATCATATGTTATGTAGCCTCACCAAATAGGCTACATCCTCTGACCTTTGACCTCTGTTGACCATCACAACAATAATTCATATTTTCCCAATAACTTGGAATACAATCACTCTTGGATTATGTTTAACCTGAATCAAGATCCCTACAGGTGTCCTACTGTCCACTTTCAGGTGTCCATCTCCCAGATGACCTTAACTGGACACTAGCTGGTCTAATAAAACACTCTCTGTAAAGAAGTATCTTCTTTAAAACCACAGACTGGTGTTCCAACTGTAATCTCTTGTTTACAGAACATTCTCTTGTTGTTCCTGTTCAGGGTCACCTACACACTCACACTCAAAGTGTTATAATATGCTTCTCTGCTATGTCATGCATTTCTACAATTATAATGTGAGTGTTAACGGGCGGAAGTCATGTGAGTTGGTAAACTCCCTCACGGTTCCCTTATCCAATCAGAGCCATTCACAACTCCACTAACTCAGTTCTGATTAGTACACTTAATATCTTCTGATTGGTTAAATTTAAGATAACTCGTCTCAAAACTAATACTCAGTTCCGGTACGAGTCAGTCTTGTCCGGCCCTCATAGAGTCTTATCTTGCTAGTCTTGTCTAGTCCTCCTACAGTCTCAGTCTTGGTCTGAGCTACAGCCTGAAGCAGTCAGAGCTGCTATGCTGCTATCTTAGCTGAACCTTCATCAGCTTTGAAAAAGGCCTCTCAGTCTCTCCCTCACCACGGGACTGATCAGAAATGACTTCAGCATGCCTGCTGAAATGCCTCCCTTGCTGACCGGGACGTATCCACGGACTGTCCGGCGAGGTCCTCGGCGGCCACGCCTTCCAGGACCACCACTCCGAGTCTGGGGACTCCAGCCTCAGCTCGTGGAGAAACCAACGCCTGCCAGATCCAGGAGCGTCCACCTTTCAGTGAGCGAACACCACTTTCTGATCGAGAGGTTTGCTTTGATAAAGCTTAATTCTTCCAAACTAAATTAAGCCAAAACTAAATCCCATTCCAAACTCAAATTAGCCTAAATTGACTCTTAAAGTCACAACTAGGTTAACTAAATTAACTAACTTCCCTAGTCATTAAAACATATGCTACGGTCCGTTAAAACTCACAATTAACTTATCTTTAACATCCTCAACATGTTTAAGAATATTAATTGTGTTTACATCAAACTTTCAAACTGTCTTATCTGTCTGTGTTCTTAGGTTTTTCAAATTAAATGCTTGGTCAATCCTTATCTGGTCTCAGTTCACGTTATTAATAAGGTATTTCAATTCACTGTACTCTTTCAAAGAACCTAGATACCTTCAATAAATATTAGCTATTATCAGGGTTAAATGACAGTTTATCACTTTTCATTATAAACCAGAAATAAGCTAATGTTATCTGAAGAGGGTGTAGTTAAAATAACTAATAGTTATTTCAAAACACTACAGTTACCATTCAAAGTACTAAAAAGTAATGAGCAGAACACAAAGCATTCAGTAGATATTTACTTTGTATTACCAAGCTCACCATAAGCTTCATAAAGAAATGATATTTAGAAGCTCTGTATAAACCTCAGGGAGAAGTGCTTCACCGGGGAGTGACTTTAATCTCTGGCTGGTTCTTACATAATATCCGACCAGTCTCATATATGAGCTGTTTTCTACTACCTCAGACCAGAAACCACTAATATTCACATCCTATTAATTAAGGTAAATATTATTCATGAAGGCCATTTCCTTCCTCCCAGACGAGCATCACATTTTCTTTAAAATAAAATTAAAAGCATTTAATTCTTTTGTGTGAAATTTTTTAGGCATCTGTGGGAACGTTTTTCTTTTTCAATATTTCTAAAGGCAGCTAAATCTGAAGATTCATATGAAAAACAATTAATAGCAGGAGGTTTATTGGGATAAATTTGAGGCTGTGTGGTTTTAGAGTGAACTTTAATGAAGGTATTTATTTACATTGTGTTATTTAAGCGAGAGGAACTTAACATTCATGTTGTAACATGTCACTGAGCCCACAGTGAGCCACTGATCAACCAGATCTCTCAGTTCCACTCATTTAATCCCAAACGACCACGGACAGTAAAACCGTGTGATTATGAAAGGGGGGCAATCTTGATTTTTCTGGGAAGAGGATATTTGTGTGAGCCAGATTAAGCAGAGAAAGAACTGCTTGTTGGAGATGAAACAAGATGATCAGTGGTGGGGCGTTTTTAATCTGCCCACTGAGCATGCTTTAAGCTTAGCAGTATGAACACGGCTCAGCTGAGATCAAAGTGGCAACGTAACTAATATTTTTATAGCAAGTTGTCTTGTCAAAGGACACTTCAGCACACCGTTGACATCAGGAATCAATCAACATAATTTTCATGATGGGTTCAGTTCTGGACCAACAACACTCCATTTGGCTCAGGACCAACATTGCAGTGATGTCACAAATCCATTCACTGCAGCTAACATGAGGGACAGTGAACGACGTTAGGTCTGTGTATTATTCTGCAACGATTCACACACAGGCTTACAACAGCTAAATGTATTTGTCTGATACTGTTTGGAAAAAATGACTTAACTTAATAAAAACATTTTGGGATAAAAATAACATAAATAAATGTAAACATCTTAGATTTATAATGTTATATAAAAACATGCTCTTGAGCATTGTTTTAAAATATTGGTCCACCAAAAACCTTAACGTCCAAAACAAATTTAGATAATAACTCAGGTCAAGTTAGTATTGTATGAGCTAATCCATCACATGTGGGTTAGGAATTTATGTTCATCATTTTCATGTGGTTTCAAACTAAATATAACCATCGATTAGGTTTTAAAACACTAACACTGGCAGGACCGCAAGCTCTTAAATTTTAGAATTAGTGCTAACTATTTTTGCTTTTACATACAAGTGGCAGCAGACCAGGTCCAAATAATAAGAAAATTTAACTGCATGTGCAACAATTTGGAAATATCTGTGAAATAAAATTGAATTTGAGCATTAAAGTAACAAATGCCAACAAGTAAACACAAAATGTAAAAAAGCCATTGCTTTGATTTGATTACGAATCATGCCAGTTGAACTCCAGACTGCTATTCATCAACCTCCTCCACCACGGTAAGGTGGCGGGTCAAAGAGGACCAGTCGTTATGATGGATTTAACTAAACTCCAATGGATGTTCAGTGCCTCATCCTCTGACTTACACTTTTAAATAACTTTTCCACAAATTTGCTTGGAGTGTTCTTGTCTTCATGCTGTAATGTTAGCCAGGAATACTGAGTATTTATACTGAGTATTTATACTACATTCAACTGGAGACACAGTCACTGCACTCAGGTAATCCTCATGTCACTAATTGTGAGACTACTAGCACAATTGGCTGGACCTCTAATGAATTAGGTAGGCCACTTTAAAGGTGGTGAATATTTATGCACTCAGTTTTATGTTACATATTTTTATTTGTCTTTATTTTGTAGAAATCAGTTTTCACTTTGACATTAAAAGGGTTCTTTTTGTAAATTAGTCAAAGAAGCAAAGATTTGTTGATCATGATTGTCTAAAAAAAGCAAAATAAGGGTAAAACATTCAAGGGGGTGAATGCATTTTATAGGCACTATATATAACTGAAGTTTAGAAATTCAGAGATCGGCCAATAGAGAGTGAAATAAAAAGCCTTCTCATATCTCTGCAGCAAGATATGAGAGCCCCCTGCAACCCCCCTGAGCAGCAGCAACAAGCACAGCAAGGCCAGCACAGCAGTTAAAGCACAAAGACACTTCAAAAGGAGATGCTTTCAGCAGCACTGAGTACACACCTTGGCATTAATATAGGGGTCAAATGGCCCACAGCGTTTGAACTCTTTAAGGTCTACAGAGCTCTGCAAGGGAGGAAGACAAGATAAGGGTGATGGTCTTGGTTCAGACAAGCAATGAAAAAATAAGTGATTATCACAAATGAGTCAAACTAAAGAAAAAGGAGAAAAATATTGGGTTAATGCACAATCAAATGTCATGAACAGGCAGAGAGAAATGACACAAAACGAGTTAAGGATTCTCATCCAGCTCCAGTTGAGGTTAATATAAATTTAGTTGCTCAATAAAATATTACATTACATAATATGGGATTAAAAACAGAATAAAAACAACTCAGAATGTGTCATTTCTTCTTAATTAAAAAAAAAACAAAGAATGGATCAGAGGAGGTTTCAGTCTGAAGGCCATCTGAGCATCTGGTGACCAAACAAAAATATCAAAGATGAAACTGTTAAAATGATAAGAGGAAACGAGACTAGCACGGTGTTGAAGCGCTTCAACTGTCGCATTATCAAAGAAGAAGTCAGCTTCACAATGCACTGGGGTTAATTCTCTCAACATTCATCCTGTTTGACTACAGATCATGCCATGCTCACTCAGCTAGGATTTTAAACCAAAGGATCTGAATAGGGCGTTTTATTACTAAAACTGCATCAGCCCAGATCAACAAACGTGTCAAAAGACGCTG
The DNA here is from genome assembly GCA_006937965.1 of Callopanchax toddi. Classification (NCBI taxonomy): domain Eukaryota; kingdom Metazoa; phylum Chordata; class Actinopteri; order Cyprinodontiformes; family Nothobranchiidae; genus Callopanchax; species Callopanchax toddi. The sequence goes on along the minus strand of SSNR01000048.1, from coordinate 1,718,381 downwards.
AAAATTAAAACTACATAGCAAGTCTGCTTAGTGGTGACCTCACTTCACAGCTATTTTCTAAAAAAAAACTTGGAACAGCATGTTCCAGAACTGTAAACGTGACCCAAACAAAAATGTGTAACACTAATCCTGAGGAGCGATGGTGGTGGCAGACCTGTTCGTTGAGTTTGGGGTGAGAAGGTCCTTGATGAATGAGGAGTCTCACGATCTGCTCGTCTCCCTTCCAGGCAGCCAGATGCAAAGGGTAGCAGCCCTTGTTGTCTGCGATGTTGGTCAAGGCCTCGTTTCGTAGCAGCACCTCCACCACATCACTGAGATCGAATGAAGAGACAGCAGAGGTCAGGATCATGACACACACTGATGAAAACACACAGCCAATCAATAGATTTACCCTCCCTGTTGGATGACGGTCTAGGAGGGAAGACCTCCTTAAAGGCAAACTCAGTAGCCAGGTAAACAATGTAGCTTTTAACGTTTTTTTTTTTAAAGCCTCTTAACAACTTTCCAACATAGTATAGCCATAAATATATTGTGGAGATTAAAAAAAAACCCGAAAGAAATCAATAAATTCTGATAAATAAATTCTAGTTCTCCAACTGCGGGACAACTGTCTGTCTGCCGCATTTCCACACTGCTTGGATTCACCAATAATCCGCACGGACACATTTTCCGTCTGAACATCCCGGAAGTGAAAGGAGGACAGAATTAGTCGGTGGTCAGTGCTTTCATTTTAAGATAAAATTACCAGAGTCCCCCCAAAAAACACCTTTTCAGCTAGCAGAAAACTAAAATCGTTTGGAGGTGAAAAGAGGAAAAGCTGGGGGAACGTTTCTACGGCTGAAGTTAGACTCTGCATTGTTATCGTCGCAAAACGGGATCCCATATCCGCGGGAAGGCTGGCGTACCGATTATACCCGACGGGAGGGGTGAGTGCTCCGAGTCGTGTTTCTGTTAACTAGCTAGCGAGACCTAGCTTGTTTACCTGGCTACCGAGTATGGCTTTAAACACACAGAGCAGAAACACTGGAGAGGAGGTGCTAGTTTCTCCCTTAATATTAAATATATTAGATCTTTACACATCACGTCAGAGTTTCTGTTTGTATCTAATATTGTTGAAAAAAATGGATAAACCTCTACACCCGAGTAACTTTTTTGGAGTCAACCCCATTCAGGTGCGGCAGTGGAAGTTACTGAGGCAAAATCTTGAGCATGGGAGGAGTTTGGTGAGGCCATGGAGAAAGACTATCCATCAGCTCCAAAGAGGTTCAGGCAAACTACCAACATCTCAGGTGAGGAAGGCAGCAAATCGCTTTACTGTGGGGAAGGGGAGCTGCTGATGTCAACTGGGGCTATAGTCAGGTTGTGGAAAGAATAGGAGCTCCTCAATCCCACCGACACTCATTCCAATGAGGAAGCAGAGCTGTGAGACCTGGGGATAGACTGTCCAATCTCTGGGGTCAAGTTGCTGAGGTAGTCAAAAAACTACACTGAAGAGGAGTCCCAGGGGTGGACAAGATCCTTCCTGGGTATCTCAAGGCTGGATGTTGTAGGACTGTCTTGGTTGACACATCTCTGAAACATTGCATGGTCATCAGGGGCAGTACCTGTTGGTGTTCCAACTATAAAGAGATTACACTCCTCAGCCAGCCTGGAAAGGTCTTCTTCAGAGTACTGGAAAGGAGGGTATGATCGATAGTTGAATTTTGGATTACGGAGGAGCAATGTGGTTTTTGTCCTGGCTGTGGAATTGTGTACCGGCTCTTTTCCCTTGCTAGGGTGATGGAGGGGGCATGGGAGTTTGCCCAACCAATTCACATTTGGCCTAGCCACCTGGCCACCGAAGGAGCTGGTGGAGGTAGCGGGGAGAGGATGGTCTGGGATTCCCCTACATGGGATGCTGTCCCCACAACCTGGATCCAGATAAGCGGAAGATAACAAGCCAAGGCAAGGACAACCCAATTCATCAAGTTAACTGTAAACACATAAATGGCTATACCACAGACACAGTTACAGATATTAGGCCTAAATTTTGTTTTATTGTTGCTAAGAGTCATCCCTGTCACATATTCAGAGCGACAACTGATCATGTCACATCCTTGCTTTAAGTTTTGGCATTCACTGTTAGAGTCGAGCTGTTTTTTACCTTAAAATCTCATTTATCCACATAAAATAAGTTTATTTAAGGGGTGATATGCATTCATTCATGCAAATTGAAGCCTTGAATAAACTTTCGTAAGTCAACTGCTTTTGAGTTTTTTGACCATTCCATTTTTAAACTGTAGTTTTTAAAATGGCATCTGACAAAATAATTTACTTCATTTCTCTGCACAAATCACTGTCAAACAAATGAAGTAAAAGAAAAACAAAGTATGAATTTCGGACGATTTGTAGCCATTTTTTGCAGAACGCTTGGAATGGCAGCAAAATTAAAGATTAACTGAATTTTAGATAGTGGTGATTTTTACAAGCAAGCTAGCTGGCAGCTTTTATTTTTTGTGTCAACTGATAAAGATTAAGATGTATAACCTGCAAAGATAGAAGAACCACACAGTACAATAGCATTGCCTAAAAGCTTTATTTGCCTCACTTGCCAAATATTAACCATAAAGTATATATAATGTATTGGACTCAGTTTTGTGCAAAAAAAAAAAATTAATACAAACAAAAAACCCAGACCTGGTGTGCAGAGAGTTATATTTATCACTGAAGTACCTGTGTCCATTAAGGGCAGCATGGTGCAGAGGGGTGTATCCAGTGCTGTCCACACAGCTCACATTAGGTCCTCTCCAGATGCTGTCAGGGACCAAAAAAAAACAGTTAGGCTTCTTTAAACACATGCAAATCACAAATTACATGAAGAAATGCAACAAAACCTAACACACACAACCCATCCCTCTGTAAAAACTCTGGGTGTGCCTTCTCCTGGTCTGATTGCTATCTCAGTGCTCTGGTTTCAGCCAGCAGCTAGATGATATCACTGCCAGCTCCACCTGCATACAGTTAGTGTCGTACATTCCTACACACCTTATCCTGTGAGAGGACAAAAAGAGACTCAACTGGAAGCACCAGAAAACCTGATGAAGAGCTGGGCTGGGTCCTGAAGTAGAACAGGACTCCGTTATGCAACAGTAACAACTCAAAGGGATAGTTCAGGAGTCAGATCAGGAGAGACGCTGATGCAAATCGGTGACAAATTAGCAGCTGACTTGTAATAAAATAACTCTTGCTTGGGAGAAAAAAATGGGGGAAAAAAAAACAAACAAAAAACAACTCTTGCTCAAAAAAGTCATGTCCATGTGTTAGATTGGTATATTACTGACAATAGCAACACAATTTAGCATTAGACTGTTTAGTTTATGGTGTTTATGCTGCTGCAACAGAACACAGAGTAGCATAGCAATTCAGACATTTAGCTCAAACACGTTGGTACTAGCAAACAATGTTTGGTTCCTGTTTCTAGAGACTCACACCGCCCACTTTGAGTGATGTCACCAGTTGGTATGGTCTTTACTCTAGATTAATATCTTCTAGAAAGCCCCTTCAAAATGACCAAAGTATCCCTTTAAGCTCAGAAATGGAGTAAGGTTGGGCAATACGCAACATTTTTCCAACTATTAATCATCTGTCCAACAAATGACGATGGGCGATATATTCACACAGGTGACATTTAACATTTTTGCAGATAATGCAATGTAAACATGCATGGACTAATTTACCAATTTAGAAGACAAAAGCCCCAAAATGGAGGAACTATTTGCCAAAAAACACAAAGTTGCCTATTTGGGGTTACTTTGGCTTTAAAACTCATGAAAGAGGTAAATCACAGGATGTAAACTAAAGCGGTTTGCTTCTTGTGCAGACGCATAGTGGTGGAAAAGGACTCAAACATTTGCATGTTCACCATCCGGCTGGGTATGCTACTCTATCACCAGGTGCACACATTCCTTGAAGGAGACGTTTCATTTAGTTTGTTTAATTTTGTATTTGTTGTTTCATACTTAGCCCAATCTGTAAGATAAACACTGGAACGGCCCATAAACCTGATTAAACATGGGAAAATGCCGGTCTCTGTTTGTTTCCCTCCCCATCATTGTAGTAATTATTTAAATAAATGCATTTTTTGAAGAAAGGCCACCATTCCTTCTTTCTGTCATAAGTTTGAGAAAATAAATTGCTGTTGCACTTGGAGGCACAGCTGGGGAAAAAAGCTTTGCTTGCAGCTGGAAGGAGCTTGTGTGTACCATTTAAAAACAGCAATATTTTTTTTTAAATTAAGAAACTAACTCATAGGTAAAAAGACCAGTGAAAGGCTCAGTCTATCGTCAACGCCCAAGATGGAGCTAAAAGGGACTCACTGGGTGAAGTGTGAGGCAGGCCAGCGTGAGTCCAACACTCATTCATTTCTGCTCAACTCAGCTGTTGGCTTTGAAAAGAGTGCTGTGGTGAGAAAGAATGGGAGAAACAATGACAGAGTAGAGAGGAAGAGTAGAGAGGAACAGTGTGAGATGGGTGAAGTGAGTTATTTAAGAAGCTAAAGATTGTCTGGTGAGACAGAACAGGATGTGAAGCAGCTCTCTGAAAGACCTCAACACCCAGCCTAAATAAATCATTCAGAAATCCCAGCGCGAGTGATCCAAATACCCCAGACCAGAATCATCTCCTATACAGTAAGAGAACTGGAGCAAAAGAATACATTATAAATGGAGATTTATTTTTAAAGGACAGCTTTTTTCTGTTTAATCTATTTTTCCTGATATATTTGAAAGCTTCTAAAACCTCCAACGATCAAATTCAGACAGATCATGGTTGCACAATCAGAGGATGTGATGACTGTTCTCACATAGTACCTCACGCATCAATGTGTGACTTTCACTCACACATGCACGCACTTACGTGCACACACACAGCTCTCTTTCTGTTGCAGTAATGGAGCGTTTTTGCCCCTCCTCATCTAAAATACATCTCCTACAATAGCTCTGGATGCAGCCTGCAATTACACAGTCAGAGGCGTCTCATTAGATAAGTGTCTTGTTGGGCTCTGTAGCCTGCAGAACAATGAGGCCTGACGGAGCTCAACTCAGCTCGGCTTTTCAAAACCTAAGCTGTTTATTTCTTGCAAACAGGACTTCTGTGTCCCATCTCACGAGCAATAAATGTGCTCAGAGGAAACCCTCCACTGGGAGAACGTGACGGGAGGAAACACTGGGACAGATACGTTTCTGCTGAAGACGGGGCAAACGTTTGATTATGTCAGCTCTCTGAGCAAAGCGCATGCTGTCGACATTTCCTCTGCTACTAGTTGCCAAATTTGAAGTAAAGAGTGCAGCGGCACTGCTTCTGTGGAGCACGTTGAAAAGGGAAAAGGAGACAGAAGCAGACCTCTGGTTGCTGGCCTAGATAAAACAGTTATGTAACTACTAAAAGCAAAATCCTCCATACACATTAACATAAACATGAACAGAGCAGTGACCGCAACAAGAAGCCATAGCATAAATCCACCATAAATATCTACTAGAGCAACACAAGGATTATGCAACAATACACAACCGATTACTTCAGACTGACTGAAGCCATAATTTCGTATTTTTAATATTCTGTGTTTGACTCACTGTATGGTACATTCCAGAAGAGAATTACTAGAAAAGGATTTGCATCGTTTCACAAGACTGACAGCAAGATGTTCCTTTAAATCTGAAGTCAGCAATTTCAAAGAATATTCAGAGAAGAGACTAAAATTTATGATGAACTTGCTCATTGGTCATCCTCAGAAGTCATGACTCTGATGTCACACCTGTTCTTAGCAAACAGGGGGGACATCCTGCTGCTGTAGTCCATCTGCTTCAAGGTTCAACAGGTTGTGGTTTAGAGATGGTGTTCTGCAGACTTTGGTTGTAACTAGTAGTTATCTGAGCTACTGTTGCCTTTCTATTAGAACTATTTATCCATTTTCTTAAAGTGCCCATGACATCGGTTTCCATGTTTTCTGACTTATCTATCATGTTGCAACGTTGAGTTCTCACCTTAAACCTGCCAGAAAGAGCAAAAAACAGCATCCATCGGTCTCCTAGTCCAGCCAGTGAGAAGCTCTTCAAGATTTCAGACCCAGGTTTCAAACAGTTTTTTTCACTCCAGCCCGCTATGAGGTCATAGTGATCCGGACTTGCTTATATGATAAATTCTCCGCCCACATGCACGTTCACGACAACTGGAGCGAGGCAGTGCCGCCGCCATTGCCCATAGACCGTGTAGTGTTTAGTTTCAGTTTCGTTTCTCTTTCACGCAACGGCACTGCCCCCTGCTGCAGCAGAAGTGTCAGGCTGCCAAATAAGGAGAAACCCAGCAGAACCGGAAGGCGGAGCTTTCTTCTGATCTCTGAGTTGCTCGTTAGGAAATAATTACAGCGTATTTTGAGTTATAATGGTGCAACGCTAATCTAGAGGCATCAAAGATTACACCTGTTTAATATAAAGTGATTTAAATATGGAGTCACAGGCACTTTAACCATTTCATCCAGTAAGGGTTTAAAGGGAGCTGGTGACCGTATATAGCAGCCATCAGACGAGATGCAGGGGACAACCTGGACAGATCTCAAGTCTATTGAAGGACCATAGAGAGACAAACAAGACACACAACCTTTCACACACCTACTCACACCTAGGGACAATAGAGTCATCATCATTTAACCTACCATGTATGTTTGGTCTGCAGGAGGAAGCTGGAGTACGCAGAGAAAACCCACACTTGCATGGGGAGAACATGCAACCTCCACACAGAAAGGAATATAACCTGTGAGGCAACGGTGCCATCAACTGTGCCACCATGCAGAATCATCTCCTCTGACCTCAAAATGACATTTTTATCCACACAGGTGCCGGTAGTTTTCTTCTGACCATTCTCTGCAGACATGAGAAGTGGTTGTGGGTGAAAATTCCAGTAGATCAGAAGTTTCTTTAACGCTCAGACCAGCCTGTCTGGAAACATCAACAATGTCACATTCAAAGTCTTTTAAATATCCAAACTCCATTCTGATGCTCATTTTAAAATTTTAGATAGTCGTCTTCAGCCACGTCTAGACCTCTAAATGCATTGAGTTGCTGCCACGTGATTGGTTAATTAGCTATTTGTGTTAAGCTATTGAACAGGTGTACCTAATAAAGTGGATGGCAAGTTGCCTCTGTATCGTCACCAAGCAGAGCAAGTGAAGGTCTCATTACATTTGTATTTTGACCTTAAACATGTTTCAGGTTGCTATGGATAGAGCTGCCAGCAGTGTTTCATTCTTCCAGTGTTTGTGGCAGTGTGGCACTCAGGGGCAGGAGTCAGGCTGGACTCCAGAATCCACTTCATCCTCTTACTACAGCTCACAGCTGACCCAACTAAGAGATGGGGGCTTAGGCCCATAGCAGGGTAACAGGCAAAGAGTTGAATTAGGTTTGGGGGTGCATTCATGGGAACTGACTGAGGAATTCCTGTTTGAAAGACTGAGCTAATCCTTAATTTGCCTGAGGGAATATCAGTTGAATGAAGCTGGAGTTTTGGAGGATGTCATTCTTTTGTGTTTACATATGACACTTAAATTTGCATTGTGTCTATCTGGATGTATAGAAGTCCAAAAATCCAATGATCTGATGTGCAACTAAACCAAAAATTTAAACAACAGGGAATCTATTTCACCCAAATGCAACAAACACAAAACCAAATGTTTATATGAAACCCTGAGGAAAAGGCTGAGGGGAAACTCCAACAGTGCCCTAAAGCAAATAAGAACCTAAGTGAGTATGAACCCAGTGTCGAATAATCAGCTTTCTCCTCCAGCCTGGCAAACATCCTGGCAGTGTAGTCAAACAAGGCGCTTACCTCGGGGCACCAAGCCCAGCAGGAAATTGGCTTAATTATGTATTCTGCTGACAGGTGCTGAACCCAGAGACCAGGCTGCCAAAAAGTCAACCTGAGCATCTAAATCTCAGAGCAGATTTAAGCACCTGACCGAGTCCCTGAAGCCTGCTGAGGAAAAGAAGAGGGACAAAATATCCTCGTCCTGGTGCAAGTAATACAAAAATCTATACGCTATAGGGCCACCTGATTAGGAAACAAAAATGATAATCTAGATGATTATTAATTATTTAACACAATCCAGAGGTCACGGTTTGGGGAGAGTGAAGATACTGATTAAAGCGGCTCTCTGGATTATTCTTCTCTGTATCAAAGTTTTCTAAATGTTTTAAATGATATTTCAGGTCTAAACTATGATCTATGGGTTGAGTTCCACAACATCTGTCATTCTGATGAAGACCCTCCTTCCTCCTAGAGACCCCTTTCCATTATTTCTTGCCGCCGACATTTTTCAGCCAATGAAATTCAAATTTCTGCATTCTCTCAACATGCACGCGCATCGACCAAACCTGTACCAGTAGGGGGCGCTGTCGTACAGGACGCTCCGTGTGTTTCTCTGTTTGCCACAGCTCGTTCACTGAGGACTCACAGCTCATTTCTATTAAAAACCTACCCATTTCCCAGCTAAAGATGGATTTATTTTTATTTTTAAACCTTTCACCTCACAGAATGGCAAGGCTTGACAGGATTATGCGTTTATTTTGGTCAGAAAGTTCATCCAGGGCCGAGTCAAGTTCAGCTTCAGAGTCCAGCAGCAGCTCTCTGCTAACAGAGCTAATATCAGAAGCAGCAGGGACAGAGAGGGCTCATCAGACCCTCGTAGTATTGTTGGAATAAGATTGTGAACTGTGAGTGATTAAACCCTACACACTGAGCGGTACAGTTCATGCCCGCAACGTATATGCTCTGTGTGCACGCGCGCACACGCGACTGGACGCGCGTGTCGAGATGTTTTGAGGAGGAGCCTTTGGACGCTAGATTCAAAAACTGCTCTCTTGATGAAATCCTCCAGAATGCGGCTTTAAAGTCCGCAGGCTGTGCTGTTAAATGGTGATTTAAAGTTATTATGAGACCCAAATTACTCTTCTAACTAGGGATGGGAATTGATAAGATTTTTACGATTCCGATTCCATTTTCGATTCTGTATAACGATTCAATTCTTTATCGATTCTCTTATCGATTCTCATTTGAAAAAAAAGAGAACAAACAGATCTATTAGCTTAAAGCTGGTTTATATCTTATCTTTGAGTAAGATACAAGTTTAGAAGTAAGATGATGACCTTATACATCCAACAGTGAGGTCTTAAGAAAACCAGAGCCTAGGGTCACAGGGTGCCCAGAAAAAAAAGTTTCTAAGTATAAAATAATAATAAAATATTATTTTTTAGAAATAACATAAAATACAACATAAATTATTCTGTGCAATCCCACAAGAATGTAACATTTCAACTCTCTTTTTAAAAAGGATCTGAGCTGAACACACAAAATGACGTCAGCCAGCAACAAATACAACTCAAGTCAAGTTTAATGGAACTGTGCATTGTGCAATTTTGCAACCATCAACTATGGAAAATTAACAATTCTTCTGCAGAAAAATGAGCATATCTGCTTTTTCAGGAAGGATACCTGATCTTTCTGGACTTATTGTGTCTCCAGCTGGAGAACACCATAGGGCTGTGCGTTATGACGAAATATTTCGTCTGGACGATAGAAAATGTCTACTGTCAGATAAAAAGCTCTATCGTTTAAGCCACGATAGAAGTTTTACAGCATAATGCACTTTACGGGATGTTCATGAACGCACCGCGCAGCAACACATAAACAAACATGGAGGCAGACGGTAGTGGACGCGTTTTAGACCAGAGTCAACAGGATAACCAGCTAACCCAAACTGAGGAGCTTGTAACTAAAAGAGGGACAACTTCTGTCTCATCGATGTGGATTAAATATAAAAAGACCGACGTGGACCAGACAGCAGCTGTTTGTAAAGTTTGCCGGCTCCCGGTCCCAACAACGGACTCCGACGCCACTAATATATTTTATCACCTGCACAAAAACCACGTTGAAGAATACAGAGACAGTCAACGAGAAAAAGCAGCGTCGAGTGTTCGAGTAAGAGCTCAGAATAAACTCCAGACGCTGCTACAGGTTTTTACCCGCAGCACGTCATGTAGCGTCTAGCTGCCAGCTGAGCGGAATGGGAGGAAGGAGGAGGTTACTGCTGCTGTTACCAGGTACATCTACAAAGATATGGCTCTAATCTACACGGTGGAGAAACGTGAGTTTAGTGACTCGTGGTGACGTAGTCGCGCCGACTGGAATTTTTTATTTATTTTTTTTGCGCCGACTGGAATTGATAAGGGAATCGTTAGCAAAAATGGCAAACGATTCCAAGGGATTGAAACACTGGGAACCGGTTCTCATTAAGAACCGGTTTTCGATTCCCATCCCTACTGATGGGTAACAAAGGTAAGTCGCTTTGGATACAAGTGTCTCCTGAATGAACAACCATAAACTCTAAGTGTTGTTCCACCTTTTGAGCCTGCCACTAAGATCTTTCTTGCTCATTCTGTTGATTCAGTGAAATCTCACATGACTGCATTGATAGCAGTTGTTAAGCATATGCAATCCATTCGCACCTCCTGCTGTAACACAGATGCCCTGTGAAACGCTCACTGTGGACTTATGAGCTGCAATCAGGCTTTAACATGTTAAAAGTCTGAAGGAGGGGAGGCTGGCCCCAGCAGGTGGGCTAGGAGGCTGCTGAGAGAAGCAGAGTTGAAAATAAAAGGAGATGCCAAAAGGCCAGATGGATGAAAATGTCTACCTACTCCGAGAACATGTGTGAGGATGCTCAGGATGAGAGAGATGACATCTCTGTCTGCTGTGGTGCCTAAAAGGGTTCAAAGATTTGCCACAACAACCTGACACAACCAGAACATTTCCATTTGTTAGAATACAGCTCCGGAAGTGGGGAAAATCATATTCCGCTGACAGTAACTGCGTGTTGCACTTAACGTTCTTTTTTCTACATAACAGGAAGTGTAAGAAAACAGAAACTGTAAATTGCAGCATTTTTTCTTAGAAGCCTTGTGTATTATATGTGTAAAGAATAAATCTTAAAACACGTTCTCTCAACAACACGACTTGGCATATTTACAAGATTATTCCTCATTTATACAACTTCAAAGGAGCTCCCCTTCGAACTAATCACCAAAACTCTGACCCACTTGGATGAAATCTATTTTTAGCCCCCATGGCTGCTGAGATGACTACAAAGTGCAAACATGCATGTGTGGAATTCATCCTCCCACCAAGAGCCTTGCTGTCCATGAATACGCAAACATGAACTGTAAACACAACATGCAGAGCAGATCATCCTAAACTCAGACGCTCATGGATTGCTAGCACAACAGTGTTAGATTTCCCAGCTACCACAGCTCCCTCTTGAATGCACCTGAGGTCAAAAACTGATGCACCACAGTGCATGCATTTGCTCATCTTCTACCCCAGTGCAAGCTCCTTTCTTGAGACAAATGGCTTTATCGTGTACTGTGAGACAAAATTATGAGTTTCTGTGAGACACAGCTGAGGATTTTGAGGGTCTGCAGCCCTGCTGTGAGCCTGTCATTACAACACACATCATCCCTGCATGGCAACTTTACATACTCAAGATAGATGCCAGGGGAATGTTTTCATTTGGGTTTTGTTTTGTTTTATACAGGATAGTGTCTGCTAGTTCTCAGGCAGAAGATACTCTCTCAGCTGACAGCATGAGTCTGTGAATGAAATGGGACCGGACAGAAAAGGAGCCTCTTAAAATGTCAATTAATTGCCAGTCATCAAACTAACAAACACTTCTCTGATTAGATTTGAAAGGGATACTTCTGATCTTCTGAAGTGACTTTCTGTGCAAAGATTATGAATATATAACGTCTTGATGATAGCTCTTTGAACAATCTCAGTTTGGAGAAAGAACCAATTTGGTTTTCTATAGTCAACTCAGAGTGAGTTACTAAGTCACAATAAACACCTCTTCCAGGTGATCATTGATACTCTGTTGTTCTCTGAATTCTGTAGAGGATCACAGTGTAGGGAGACAGTTTATCTGCACCGATTTGTCACCATTTGTCTTATTCCTGCAAACAGATGCCTATTGTTGTCCAGTTGTCCTATTGTCACCAACCACTCATCTGGGTCCAGGTCGCGGGGGTAAGCAGACCAGACCATCCTCTCCCCCAGTCACCTCCACCAACTCCTGCAGTGGGACCCCAAAGCAACGCAGCATGTAGTTTATAAACTCTGAAACAGCAGTGTGTTTGTGATTGCTCTTTGATTTCTGATCAGGATTTATAAACGCCACTGTGAACAGAAATCACGCCCAACATTTGAACCAGGATTTTTAAACACCAGCTGGCAATATTAAATGAGCCGACAACTTTAATGAATGGCATTTCTAACAGTATTCACAGTGCCTATAAAAAGGATTTGCCCTCTTTAATGTTTTACTCTTATTGCTTTTATTAAAACAATTATGAATAATTTGGCTTCTTTGACCAATTTTTACCAAAAATCCCTTTAATGTCAAAGTAAAAACTGCTTTCTACAAAATGACAAAACAATATATAGCATTAAATTACTGATCACATAAATATCCTTCCCCTTCAAGTCAGTATTGATGCACCTTTCACAGCATTGAGTCTGTGGATAGGTTTCATATCAGCCTTGCACATCTAGACGCTGCAATTCTACCTTTCAAACTGTTCAAGCTCTGTCAGGTAGCATTAAGTTCGGGTGTGAAGAGCACTTTATGTCCAGCCACAAATTCCCTAATGGACTGAAGTCTGGGCTTTCATCCGGCCACTCCAGAACATCCAACGTGCCTTCAAACCATTTCTGTGCTGGATGCTTTGGGTCATTGTCTTGCTGGAAAATTAATCTTCTCAAAAGCTGTGGTTCTCCTGCTGATGGAATCAAATAGTCCTCCAGGATCTGCCTGTATTTTGCTGCATTCATTTTACTTTCTACCTTTACCAGCCTTCCAGGGCCTGCTGCTGAGAATCATCCCCACAGCAGGACGCCGTCTTCATGCTACTGATTAACGAGTGAATGAACCTGCCAGACAAAGGTGTCTTTTACACTACAATCACTTGACACAGTCAATGAACTCAGAGACTATCAGCACCAATTGGCTGAGCCTGGACCTCTGTTGAACTAGGTCAGGTTTGTTTTGTAGAAATCAGTTTTACTTTGACATTAAAGGGAGTTTTAGTAAAAAAAATGTAGGTCAAAGATGCCAAATTATTGATTTATAAAAGCAATAAAAAGGTAAAACATCCAAGGCGGTGAACAGATGGAGGGCTGACAAGAGTAAATTCCCGAGTCCCTTGGGATCTACTGGGATCCAAAACACTTTTTATAGGCACTATATGAATTCATCTGAAAAATGCTTGTGAAGGTAGCTCTATGCAGTGTTCTGACCTGCATAGAGCAGGTCAGAACCTGCTCTATCCCTAACCAGGGATAGGTTAGGTTACTCCAACTATGGAGTTAGTTGTCCATAAACTAACCCTAACCCTAAGGGTTAGGGTTAGTTTATGGACAGTTTAGACTGTCCATAAATAAAATACATAAACTGTAGGAAGAGAGGTGATGAGCTAATGTTATTCCACCGCTAATGCGAGTCCTTACTAAAATTTGAGTATGTCTTAAATTAAGAAGATTAAAAGTGAAATTAAAGCTGGGATTTAAACACGTCACTATAAACACTGTGCAATATGACAAAAATCTCATATTGATAGAAAATAATTTAATTTTGATAAATATATATTGAAATAGTGCATTAAACCAGTGTTTTCAACCTTTTTTGGGCCAAGGCACACTTTTTTATTGAAAAAAATCACAAGGCACACCGGGAGGCAGGGGGTCAGGGAATCCAGTACTAACACCTGTCAGAACCTCCCAGACTGGAGTCACAAGCCCACCCAACATTCACCAGACCAAATTAACTCTGAGCTCATTGATGGTTGATAAAGTTATCAGATGAATTTTGTCCAATCAAACTTTTTTTTTTAACATTTATTTATAAATTTTGTTAATTACACACAAAATAAAAAAACAAGAACAAACACAAGCAAAAAGAACAAAACATGCCAGTATTCCTGTAAGGAAATGACAGTAAACAATTTTCACAATCAGTCTAGATTGCCAGTTCACAAAAGTAAAGTAAAAATAAAAAAATGATCATATATATGAGATTAGGCAGGGTAACAGCTATATGTAAAAAAAAAAAACCACGATACAGTGGGTCCAGAAAAGCAGGGAACAGGTCCAGGAGGAAATCAGGGTCTGGTAATGGAATAATGTTCATGTTACAACAAAATATTAAGGAATGAACAAATTAGCTATGCTGTTCCCATGTTTATGTGACTTATAAAGGGGCCCCAAATTTCAGCAAATTTAGAATTGGCGTCTGCCAGTCCAATCAAACATTTTTAACACTAAAACAAATTAATCTGTCAGGACTGCATCTGTTTTCAAAGGCTCATCCTGTTTTAATAGTTTTACTGTAGAAACTCTCATCTCCTGACAATAAAGGATTAGATTTAGTTTACAGGTGACCAGATTAAAGTTAAACTGTCTTTTTTTTACCAAAAACTGTCAGGCTGAGAAACTTGTGATGCACGCTCTCATTGTGACGACAGGCGCGAGCACAGCTGCTACTCACAGGTCTGACAGGTGATCAGAATAACGGGGCCTTCAGCCAAAGAGAGGAGACATTGAAGAAAAAAACCAGTGAGTCTTTCAGACCGTTAAAAAACGAGTTATGCTGATGGGTTTTTACTCCGATTTATTTATTTTATTTTATTTTTTTGCCAAATGCGCATCACTCAGGATCAAACCGAAATGATGACGACCCAACCCAGTGTCTGTGGACCCGCTGATCTGTTTTCATGGACCGGGCAGATCAAAGTATGAATTTTTAAAAGTCAGGACTGTCGTTGCTGCTCCACCAGGAAACACCAGAAAGCCAGTCCATGACTGGTTGACGCGGCGGAGGCAAAGGGTCTGCGACTCAAGTCGTGAACCCGTTGCATCAAGCAATCGTCTGCCTCCCCCTCCTCCTCCTCCTTTTCCTCCTCCTCGACTAAATCCGAACCACAGACTTGATGCAGTCCAGTTTGGCGGGAGGAGGCGTGCCGGTGCTGAGCGTGTCGCAGGCTGTGGCGTCTCAGAGCGCATCGTGCGTCTTCCCAGAGAGCACACTAACCCTGGACCAGGTCCAGGACAGGTCCTGAATTTGCTGCGCGGTCTGACTCCAAACAGAACCAAAGTCTGCCATTTAGTGATGGCTGGCACAGACGCACGACAATGGAATATTATTTGCAGATAATAGTTTTCAAAAAATGTTTTTTTAGACCAATAGGTGAAATTGAATAATTTCCCGCAGCACACCTGATGATCTCTCACGGCACACTAATGTGCCGCGGAACAATGGTTGAAAAACACTGCATTAAACAGTATGCTAGGTAAAGTGAGGAAAACGCTGGTTTGTTTCATCTCTGTGTTTGAGTTGTCATATTTTCTTGTAGTTCAGGAGCCTCATTTATAAAGCCTGCTTACGCACAAAACAGAATCTGAAAGTTGTGAAAGTCACTTCCTATGCAAATTCTGTGATTTCTAGAAAAATAATCTGACTTAAGCACATTTTGGAGATGGGGAAACTGGCAGCGCAGCTGGTGAGATACCAAAAAATGGTGACTTTGAGACACATTTTCAGACTTGATGTTGATCCTGACACACACACAAAGCCAACAGTCAGCCCTAACCCCACCTCTAAACAGAAAAATGAGAATCTGAACAAAAACATGTTGCATTTAAGGGTTATATACATCTTCAAATTATATACAGACTGCACTTATTGGGGCATTGATTAAAATGAAGGTGACAAAGCTTTTCGGTTAAAACTTGAATCATCTTCAAATAACCAAAGAAGTCCAGCTGACATCATTTGAACCTACTAGGATTACCATGACCTGGATGACTGAGAACCTTCACCAGCACTGAACTGGAACTGGTTTTGGTGAAAAAATTTAAAAAAATCTAAATGTAAAGAAATTCTTATGCAACATTTACTGCAAAGGTTTAAAGAATAGTGCTCAAACGAACAGCTATGATGTTTTTTTAGAATAAAGTAGTTTTAAGGTGGCAGTAATGCATCTTGGTCTTTGCCATATTGTGACCAGTCGTTAGCATATTGATCCAGTAAGAACTAATCTCCATTTCTCCAAACTGAGGTTGTTCAAAGAGCTTTCTAAAACAAGTGAAGCATTAATTGTTGAACTGTCACTTTAAAAAAATGGATTAAAGAGAAAATATTATGAAAATAAGACTTTTTGGAATGTTTGAAACATTTCTTCCAACAGTGTAAAAGCCTTTTAGTTTGAGTCTAAATCTGTAAAAAATACACTAGTCTTTATAGGTGGTCCACAAAAAGTGTTTTTTGCAAACCTAAAATGTATAAAGTACCACAAGGATGGGTTTTTGGTAACAAATATGATGTGCATGTTAGGCTTTATCAGTGGGACAGTGAAGATGACTGTGAAGCTGGGAGACGAACCCTCTTCTGGCTAAGCTCTCACAGTGTCTGTCCAGGACTTCATGCATTCCTCTGTTAATTTCCTCTCAGTGGACAGGAACTCTTCCAGCCTAACTGCAGCAGCTGCCTGAGTTAGGACGATCTGGACCAGACAATGACACTCTGGCATGAAACGTGGTGATGGGAGAGCAAAGCAAAAATAAAAAAAACTGATATTCACGGGACCTAGAAACTGCATTCATTCAAAATTGCATCTGCATCAACTGCACAGCACAAAGAAGGTTGTGCTCTGAATTTACTACTTAAGGAGACCCCATCAGGCTGGTTTAGCAGAACAAACATTTGAGAAGACCGTGGGTAGGATGGATGAGTGTGGCCTCCTGGGAATGCAGAAATCCTGCAGAGCAGAGCTGCACAACGGCCTGGTTACGAAAACACTGCAAGTCTTAACATGCGCTCCATTCCAGGGGAAGAACACCAAATGTCTAATGGAAACACAAACAGCACACCTTCAAAGAGCAGAGCTGAAGCCAAACTAATATTGTAACATAAACCTGGAACAAATAGGCCCAATAAACAGAGAACAACAGGTCAATGACCTTTGCTTTATCACAGTGGCAACACTTTAATCAAATGACGAAGTTAAAAAAAAAAAAAACCCAATTGTTAAGCTTCAGACAAAAAGGGGAAGTTAATATCACAGCTAAGCTAAAATTACAATTAACATCAGCTAAAACTGACCCAAAAAGAGCCTACTCTTAAAGAGGAAATCTCCAGTGACAGGATTACAGGCCTACACTTTCCAACAATGGATCAATAGGTAACACACAGATAAATAAAAAAGAAAAACACAAAGTCTTGACCTGTTCTACTTCAGCAATTCACCTGTAAACACAGTCATTTTCATCATGCAGACTAAATTACATACAGCAGCATCAACAATCCCCTCTGATGTCAGTGCTCTTCATACTCACAGCCCGTCCGTCTGATGAGATCAGATGTTCACAGGAAACACACATTTTAGCAGAAGTTTATTCATTTCCTGCACGTTCTAGTCAATTATTTCCCAGAGTTCCCAAAAATTGATTGCACAACATACAATAGATGACACAATGTGCACTTCAGATCAGAGAGTGAAACTTGGAGCCAGCATCGACTGCCTGACATTTCTGAATTGAAAATACAATTAGAAGGGTTTAATGTAATTACGCCGAGTGCATTTTGTAGTGCTACAAGTAACGCAGCACCCTGAGCCCTCAGATGAGCAAAATACCTCATGAACCACTAGATGGATTTTAAGGAAACTTTCAGAAAGTCTTTATTAGATGGACATCTACAACTGGTTCACTTTTGGAGTCAACTAAATTCAGAAATTGATTGCCACAGCTAATCAACATCAGCAACAAAACAGCCATAAAATGGAATAGTTGTCCTGAAAGACCAGGCTTGGACACCACTGACCTCAGAAAACACAAAACTGGCTTTGATTCAGTCAGTCGTATAGATATTGAGCTAAGGGGAGCTTTCAAAAATTGACATACTCGGTATATACCTCCATTATTCTCAGCATAATTCTGAGACCCCTGGCATGAAAACAGCTCTACACATCTACAGGTGATTATTGGGTAATTTTATCATATGTACAGCACAGTGGCAAAGAAAATGTATAAAACACCTATTTTAAATTCAGAGCAGGAATCCCCCAAAAAACCAATTCTGTTCCTGTAAATTCATAACTGAGATAATATCTGTAGGACAAAATGAAACTCGGCTCTTATCACATCTTATCACACACAGTTCTTTAATATAAACCAACATCTGCTCTGATTTCTGAGTTTGGTTCATTAGAAATAACTCATGAAGTGACGTGTTGATGAAACTCTGAGTCAGTGTGGACTCACAGCTGGAGACTTACAAGGAAAATGACATCCTGTCCAAATCACAGACAGACAACAGAACAGGATGCATGTAGACAGACACAATTTTATCAGGCTGAGTTGACAGATTGTTTATAACAAATAAAGAGGTGGGTGGTAAAGCCTCAGCAGATTAATTCTGTAACATAGTAAGTAGGTCTAGAAAACCACAACAGAGGTGTGGACCTCACTGTGGGCTTCTTATTAAGACAACTAAAAATGTAATTATCCTTAAGATTGAGGGGATTTCCTTTACATGATGGGGCTCTCCTTAACATTAAGGGGTTCTCTTTTATGTTAATGGGTTCTCCTCAACATTAAGGGGTTCTCCTTTATATTAATGGGGTTTCTTTAACATTAAGGGGTTCTTCTTTCCCTGAATGTTTTTTTACTGCTAAATAATCCAAGTTGAGTTGAATGAGAAGCCTTTTATGGACATTACAGTAGAGGAAGAGCTGTAAGCTAACAAAGAAGCAGCCTCTGCTCCTGCTGCCTTAAGGTTGGGTTGTGTAGTAAAATAAACTGCAGCTAATGTTTAACTGAACGTGCCCCTCTCCGAGTCCACCGGTAGCTGTAGGATGTCTGACTGGAACAGTCGGGGCTGGAAGATGGCTGAAGCCTACCTGAGCAGGCTGGAGAGCGGGTGAGAGGAGGCGCCGTGGCCGCTGCTGTTTCCACCTCCAGCGGTTGCTGACGAGCCGGTTGACTGTCGCTTCCCGGACAAAAGCTTCTCCACCGCGGCCAGGTTCCCAGTTCGCGCCGCCTCGAGAAGCTCCTGCTCCTTCCCCATCCTAATCCCAGAAAAACAGCGGAGGAGGCGCGGGGAGCAGGAGAGGGGTGGTGGGGAGGGGAATTCCTCTGCGACCTGCTCCTTCTCCCAGACTCTACTCCTCAGAGCCGCTTTAAGGTGGTAGGGAAACGAAAACCTCCTCCGCTGCTGGATCCGTCCCGACCCGATCCACGATGCCGCCGCTTCTCACGGAGCAAAGTTTGGTTCAGCAGCCCGGAGCCATTATGGAGACTACTTCCTCTGACCCGGTTCAGTCCGTCACTTCCTCCAACTGCCCTTTCTCTCTGCATCTCCAATGAAACCTTTCAGACACACACATACACACACAGCCGCCCCGTCCCGAGCTAAGTGACATGGACACTGGATGTGTGAAAGCAAGATGGCGGCGGTTGTGAGAAGCTGGATTAGTTCCATTCAGCTCTTTACAGATCTGCTGTAGTATTTCAAAACTCGACATAAATATTCCAGTGTGCCTTTGGTAAACTAATTCCTATGGAGGAAGTGACAATCAATCTGCAGATATGCAAATAATAACTAGGTCCTAGTTAGCTAGCTTATACAGCAAGTTGTTTTTTTTGTTTTGTTTTGTTTTTTTTTACTGTTATTGTGTTAGCTATTTCTATCCTTCTGTCAATGCTAGGTGTATTAGGGCCCAACTCAAAAAGGAAAGCTTTCTTTTTATATTGCCAAAACAAAGGTGCTGATTTTTCTTTTATTCAGGAGATCCGGGCATCAGAAACTGATGTGGCATTTTGGAAAAATCAATAAGGTTGACAGATATGGTTCTCATTTGGTAGCAACAGGTCAATAATTATCAACACATATGGATACAATAATAGACAACAAAACATCCATCCGTCCATATTCTTTTCTTCCACATATCCAAGATCAGGTCACGGAGGTAACAGGTTCAGGAGAAAAGCCCAGACATCCCTCCCTTTACCCAGTGACTCCCCAGTTCCCTGGGGGACCCCAATGCATTCCCAGGCCAGCGAGTCATGGATCTTCCCAGAGGTTTCCTCCCAAGGAGATGTGCCTTTAAAAACTCCAAAGGGAGGCATAAATGAGGCATTCTGATCAGATCCTGAACTACCTCAGCTGATTCCTTTCGATGAGGAAGAGAAGCGGCTCTACTCTGAGCTCCCCCCAGATGATGGAGCTCTCACCTTACCTCTAACACTGTTTCACACTGTGGGGTTCTTGGCCGTTGTAAAGAACTTGTACCTGTCATAATGTGCAACTACTAACTGTGTCTCACTGTAAGACAGAAGACATGCACCACTGTACCTGCCATGTTATTGTAAACATAGCCTACTGAATGCAATAAAGTTTATTGGTTAGTGTATTCAAACATTATCAGGTCACAGAGTTACTCCACAAATGTGTGACAGAAATAACAGGATGCTTGCTTTTACACTATCATTGGATAATGTTGCCCAAATTCAATTATCTTGTTATTTGTTGTTCTCCGTCTGTCAGTGTGCTCCCTGTTTTGTTTTGAACTACTCAGCTCAGTCTCTGGATGTGATGACCCTATTGATTTGATGTAAATCTCTGTCATAGTAGCTCATCTTTGGTCCTGAGACTGCAAGATCATGCATCTATGATGTGGCTGGTCACACTGCTCAACCACAGACTGCAGATTTGAGCCCACAACCAGAGATTTTTCCCACAATGTTCTGACGACCAAAGACTTTGTCTGCGACGGCCGATCATCACACAGTGTGAAAAGGTCTTGGCTCAGTGGTGGATCTAGAAAAAAATTAGAGGGGGTGGGGGTGGGGGGTGGGGGGGGGCAGGCAGGGGCCAGCTACTTTTTTAAAGGGGTACAATCTAAAACACTAAGCACTTATGGTGCGTTCGATTTGTACTCGGAAGTCGGAAATTCTGAGTTCCGAGTGGGAAAAATCAACTAGAACACCCCCCCGAAGTCGGACTTCCCACTCAGAAAGTCGGAGATTTTTTTGCGTCCCGACTTTGGGAAAAAAGATGGCGACTCCTCACAAGAAGAGTTAAAATGCAGTGAAAACACGTTTATTTTGCAAGATCTGCTTGTTTGGATGTATTTAAGTTCAGAATTACATGTAGTGCTTTGTATCTTCTGACTCTAAACATATTCAGAGTGTTTGCATGAGCAAATTAATTAAAGTCTAAAACAATGTTTTGGATGCATGCTGCTAACAAAGTCAACAATGGCAATGTGTTTGTGTGTGAACCAAACACGTACAGCAATACAACCATAAATTACTTTATACTTTGGTATCCCGATTTTTCCGACTTTGCAAACAGAACGCTGTAACTCGGGTGTGACGTCATTCCCAGTTCCGAGTTCCGACCTCCAAGGACAAATCGAATGCACCATTAACATGGGGCCACATGGGGGCCAAGCTTGTGTCAGATCCGCCCCCTAGATCTGCCCCTGCCTTGGCTGAGCCCAGCCACCATATGGAGGAAGTTCCCGCTATTTTAAAGATAATAAATCCCCTGGAAATGATAGCATATGCTGTGAATTTTATAAACAATTTACAAACGCATGTTTGAAGATGCAATTTACCCCAACTGTCTATCAGGGATTGATGAAATTGATAACAAAACCCAAAAAGGATCAAATGAGTATTGAAAATTGGAGACCAATTACTCTGTTAAAAAATTATGCTAAATTATTTGCAAATATATTTGTTAAACATCTAAAATTGATTTAATTATATTATTGAAGGATTTATACCTGGAAGAAACATTAGTAATAATATTATACTAATATTATATTATATTATATTATATTATATTATATTATATTATATTATATATTATATAATATTAGATTGACTAGTGAACTTATACTTGATGACAGCTACAAATTGTTTGATTTCTATAAAGCATTTTAGTCAAATTTATGCTCAAGGTCGTTAAAGACTTGAGAACAAACATTTCTCTCTGGCTATATATGACATCTGGAATAACAGGTATATTCTGTGTGAGAATAAATCACTTTACTATAAGAACTGAATGAAAGATGCTGTCCTTGTACAACGACTCTTAAATGATCATGGAATTCTTATGTCATACAACAGATTTCTGTCCAGATTTAAACAAACCTGTAGCACATAAAGTATTGCATAGGTTTTTGATGCTTTACAAAACATTGTTTTGCAGCTTATTAAAGGAACAAAATCTATTATTTCAATTAGGAACCAAATCAGTTACATAACACTAGGTGAAATGGATGTCACTAAAAAGATCTAAAACATGTCTGCAGGGGATTACTTTACCTTGTGGGAGATTAGTTTAGTCTTCTAAATTTTAAGATGTTAACTAGAGTCAGATTTTGTTAAATGGGAGAGAAAATTTTCACAACAAGCAAAGCTAAAGAGGTGACTCATAAAATTTACTCCGCAAAAAACACTTGAGAAATTTAAGTGTGATAATCTTGTATGTTCTGTGAGTTACACATGGAAACAACTTCTTCAATGTAGATACACAATGTCATTTTGGACAGATGTACAACAATTTATAAGATGAAAAACTGGACAATCAGTACGACTTACAGAGAAAAACATATTATGAGTTGAAGATAAGGGTAGATATAGAAAAAAAACCTTCATCTACTGCACCCAAAGGCATCTCCTTCTGGGAAAATGTCACATTCACAAGATTAAATGGTTAAAATTCCAAACCAAATATGATCCCCTTTTATAAGGAACAGCAACACAATTAATGAAAGTTGACAACAAAAAAGCAATGAAAACCATTCGTGTTTTTGACTAGGGTGAATCTTAATACATAACTTATTTTTGTTCCTTTTGTATATTTTGTTATACCTAGCAACAAAACTATCAGGATTGTGTTGTTGTTTATAATTTTTTAAAAATTCAGTGTGTTTCTCTTGTCTAGTATTTCGAATCTTTGTCAGACACTCACCAAAATTTTTGTTGTATTTACACTAAATTTAATGTTAGATATATTTGATATTTTTATTTTATTGGTCTAAACCCTCTGCTAATATTACCCTTAAATGCTTCTCCTGATTGGTTGCATGTTTCTACACACATATGTATTATACATTATTATCTAATAGGAAAGGTTTTAAAAATATATTGGATGCAGTATTTGGCACATTCATAACTTTATCAAGTCATTTATTTATTGCCAATTTTGGAAGGATTAGCATAGAATACGACTGTTTTTGTTCAACTTTATATAAATAATAAATATATTCCTTTTGTTCGTTTGTTTTACTGTATTTTGTAAATTTGTCTTCTGCAACACCCTCCAGTCCAGTAGGTGGCGATCACGTACCCGGGTCATTTCCAACCATCACTCTAATGAAGAAGAAAGTGACGACCCCTGACAGGAAATGCCAAATAGAAAACACAAAAAAAAAGGAGGAAAAAGACTCAAGCCAGCTTCTTGATTTTCGTGCAGACCAGGTATGTAAATAGTATTTTTTTTAACTCAAAGGCGCATATTATGAACGTGTCGCGTGTAAGCCGTTGTCTGATAGTAGCTGACTAGCTCGTGTCTTACTCACTTGGTTGTTTTCTGTTATTGTTGCTGTCGAAGGTCTGTGTCCTTATATTCAGACGTGTCCAGTAACGTTTTTCTGCTGAGCCTTTGGACCATAAAGTAGAAAATTTAAATATAATTGTTGACTGATGAGAGCAGCATGTACTGATGTTTACAGAAGTAGGCCAGAGGATCATCAGAGCATGGCAGATCCCGCACGAATAAAACAAGAAGATCCACTGAACGAGACAGCATCTACTAATGAGGACAATGTTATAAAGACGGACCAATCTGAAGATGTACCAGTCCCAGAAAAATCTCCGGACCAAAGCCAGGATCAGCCCAAACCACTGGCTAAAGCTGTGAGTGAATTTAACCCCAAAAACACTGGCTGGAGCTTAAAAATACTAATGAAAACTATTTGTTTACTTAAGTTCAAAAATGTTTAATAAAAAATATATATTTTGGGCAGTGATGTGTCTACTGTATTACATTGTTTGTAGGAGCGCTTAAAATATATTTTTCTTCCACTGTAAAGGAAACCGTCACAGGAGACGATGAGGACGAGGGAACCTCCGGCCAGCCGGCCAATAAGAGACTGAAGGTGGAGACAGAGAAGAAAAAGGAGAAGCGCCACAAGGTTGATGAGGATGAAATACAAAAGATGCAGTAAGACCTTAAATTTTTACCTTCACAGGGAACCACTACTATTAATCTTCAGCTAAAGTCCAATTCTGCTCATCGTCTTCTGTTCCTCCTTCAGAGTGTTGGTGTCATCTTTTTCTGAAGAGCAGCTGAACCGTTATGAGATGTACAGACGCTCTGCCTTCCCTAAAGCGGCTATTAAAAGGGTAAGTAGGAAAAATGAGCTGATTTTTTTTAACCCAATACATTTACGTTTCTAATCTGTGTTTTCTTCTTTTATTTATGTACTTTAGCTGATCCAGTCCATAACAGGATCATCAGTGTCCCAAAACGTGGTCATTGCCATGTCTGGTATTGCTAAAGTTTTTGTTGGGGAAATTGTTGAAGAAGGTAAGTGGAGAATAATAAAAAAAAAGATTAGATACATGAAATCTGATTAATCTAATAGATCTATGTTTGTTTGCCTTTAAATGTGATTTCCCTTTTCCAGCCCTGGATGTTTGTGAGACGTGGGGGGACACGCCCCCCCTTCAGCCAAAGCACATGAGGGAAGCCGTGAGGAGGCTGAAGAGCCGGGATCAGATTCCAAACACAAAGTACAAAAACATTGTGTTTCACTGACTTGAAGAGGACACCAGGGAACCAGATTGTGTTGAAATCGTCCCATGAAGCAACTGCAACCGTTCTCTACTGACTGACAGAGCTGAGTGTTTTTAAATGTTTAAGAAGGGTGGCTCAAAGTTGGAATGTACAGCCTTAGGTGTAATGGTAAACATGTAAATACTAGATCTCTTTTTTGTTTTTTACTCATTTTGGGCCTCATTTACTTTGTGTTAGGAAAAATAAGAAATAAGTACTTGAGCATTTTCAAGTTGTAATATGGTTCATGGAAATAAAAGTTGATCACTTAACTTACTGTGGAAATGTCGCTCTGCAGTTGAACTTCATGAATGCAGCAGGTGCTGCTAATAAAATAAAACAAAAGGCTGCTAAAATGTGTTCAACAGTTTTTATTTTCTAGCTTTGGTTCACAGAACCAGTTTCCTATTAGTCTTGATGAAGTGATGAATACAAAATTTATTGTTACACAACTGAAAAAAAATACAGTCCAGTTTTTCTGCACTTCACATCTTCACAATGACTTCTCTGCATTCCGTTGAAGTGACCTACATTACAAGTGCAAGTTCCAGTGAACTGACCTCACAAAGTGCAAGTAATCCACAAGGCCTCATCAACACATGCATCTGGAGCAGACAGAGCACCTTGCAGTGATTTATTTTTAAATTTAAACCTTTATTTTAGTTTGCATGGCTCAGTGGGTGGGAGAGTCATTGTCATGGAAACCCCAAATTGCAAAAGGAAGTCTGGTATAACAGGTTATGAAGAAATAGAGGCTACTTACAGGGTTCTTCATTCAAATTCAAGTGCTTTTAAGGAGACTTTTCACAATGTTCCACACAGATAAACATGAACAGTATGCACTGGAAACAAAGTCAAGAGAATTGATGGAATTTTCTGTTTCACAGGTGCGTTATGCATGATTTGAATTAAAATCTCATTAGCAGAAATAGAAATGTCCTTTATGTGTATGGGAAAAGTCGTGGCAGAGTACCAGGACCACCATGTTTTTCTACAGACATTTACAGTACGTAGGTTTACGCTCAACTATTTCACTTCATTGTCTCAAATGGTTTGGTGTTACGAACAATTTGAGTTTGTTTCAAGCACTTTCAAAACCTTAAAATGTCCATATTAAAATGTAAGGATTTCAAGCCCCCATAAGAACCCTGTACTAAACACTGAGACCTGATGGAGGAAAAGGAAGCTGAGGGAACTTCAGAGCTACATGTCTACATTTATAAAAACACACCTTTGTCTGATTAAGGCCATGCATAAATAAAACAGCAGAAACTAGTCAAAAGATAAAACAGAGATAGTGAGGTAAACAGGCAGCATCTGCTTTGTTACACATATGTACTGAGGAAGTTCAGAGTTTGCATGCAGCTTAAAGTCAAAAAGTCAAAGTCAGCTTTATTGTCAAATCTGCTATGTACAGTGCATACATTTACAGATTCGAAATTTAGTTTTCTCTCAATCCGCAACAACAACATTAAGAACACAAATTTGAGGAATAAAGAGGTAAGTAACTGAATAATCTTAAACTGATGATAGATACAGATTATATCAGGAATTAGACATTTAAACCTGTTTTCTCTTGTTATTTTAAAATAAAAGGTATCATATTGCTCAAATAGATAACAATCCTCTTCAATAATGCAAATGATTATTTATAGTTACTGAGCAGCTAATATTGTTAAAATGGAAACAGCTGTGACAAGTCTCTGCCACCAGATGTCTCCCTAGCATTTGTCTTTGTGTATAAATAAAACATTTCTAACAAACTAAAATAAGAAACCAACCCTGATTCAATAACATAACACCTGATAGGATTATTTTTTCATTTCTTTTTGATAAATCCATCATTGTTTTGATTTAAGCATGTAACAGTGGTAAAAACAAAATAAGGTCAGCTGCAGGTCTGGAGTGAATCGAATCCTTAAAGTTGTAAATCTGACAACTTACAACTAGTAAATCTGATTTAGTAAAAAATAACTAAAAAGTTCAAATATATACACACAACAAAAACAACAAAAGTTGGTCTGGTGGTTTCATCTAAAACCGCTTCAGACCAGATCATTACAACTCAATGTTCTCAAAGCTGAGACTGTGAGGCCTGTTGTTCTAGTGGATTTTCACCCACAGATCAGATTATTTTACGGTAAAAATAAATAAATAAAATATATCAACTTTTCAAAACTCATAAAACAACATAACCCCGGAATATAACTTCAGCCTGCTTTGTGAGCGAAGTAAAAACTTGTTAACTAGTCCACCTGCTGATAAAGCAACAAAGGTGGAAACAAAGTCTTCATGAACAAGAAAGTGCATATTTTTTTCTTACCTTTCACAAGACACTTTTCACCATTAATACTTCAAAATAAATAAAAAATAAAGAGACTTGTTTTACACTACAAAAGTAAACTGTGTTGATAAGTTAAAACTGAAAAAATAAAATAAAAAACTGCTACATTTTTATTGAAATCTCACAGATCACTAAGCATGCTTTGTGAAAGAACAAGCCAATGGACTAGCAGCTGTCTGGCAGTGACTGTGCAATATTACCATAACACAAAGATCTAAGTGGAGAGAATTAAAGCTTGTTTGTGTTGCATGCTGAGTTTAACACTGAAACCACACTATGATACTACACTCCACACTGATCTGTATGAGATATAAGCTGGAGTCTGTTTAGTGATCATCTGACAAAATACATAAAGTAAACAGTACCTTTAACGTACCTAAAGGTTAAATCACTGGGTTCCACTTTTAGTAATAAGCTTACTGGATTTTTTGGGGTTCTTGTGAACAGTGTGAACAAGCTGGAAGTGATGGTTTGGTTCCATTTTCTTGTATTTGTTGTTCAGAGACAATCTGAATGAGCCAGTGTTCACCCAGACTCACCCCATCTCAGAGACAAAGAGGGTCACAGAGTAAACGAGGGGTTGTACCTCCTGACCTCCAGAAGGAGGCGCTCTCTATCTCTGAGGGCTTGAGTGAGGGCAGTCTGCGCCTCCCAAAGCTGAGACTCCACTGTTGCTCCCTGCAAGGAAAGGATTATGGGATTGGTTAGTGACAGGTTACGCTTTGACCTGGTGCTGTGTGCAACTACATGAGCAGGTGTAGTTATAACACCATCACACAATACTGTGTACTCAGACACACACTGCTTTGTTTTTGTTTAAAACATCTAACGCAGAAATGTTAAGTCCTTTAAAATATTTTAGTGTACGGTAAATACACCACCAAATTCACATCTTCATTTTAAAATAAGTAACGTGTTCATAAACGCAGAAACTGCAATGCAGGGAGAGATGAAGCTTTTTCTCTGATCAATTTTTGAAGAATGATTCTGATTATTATTATTATTGGTCTTATGATATGGACACATTTTTTTGTCTAGAGTCAAATTTGATTGATTCAATGATTGCAACTTTAATTACTGTAGAAAATGTGGCTCATGAAAAAGTCTGTAAAAATCAGTGCAGGGATCAACTCTTTAAGGGAGCTGCTATCTTGAGCATTTTGTATTGTTAATTTCTGCAACACAAATACTGTTGCAGCCACACAAAAATCTTGCATCATTCTGATTTATGTTTTTGCATGAAGTAAATCCTACTGGTCATCTTTCACATCTGTCTGCGCTTTTATTGATGACCATCCAATAAAAATATCTAAATTAAACTCGTGAACACAGTTTTAAAAACTATTTTCAAAGAAAGACTGCATTTTAAAATAGTTTTTAAAAACGGTGTTCACAAGTTTATTTTTTAATCTTTTCATCAGACCCTTCGCATCCCTAAGCCACCATGAAGAGGTCTACTCCAGGGTACTGCGTCCAGTCGATGGCTGAATCTCAGATTGAAACAAAGTGATTTTCATCCTGGCTGTGAAACCATGGACCAGTTCTATACCCTTGCTAGGGTGATGAGGGGTCATGGGAGTTTGCCCAACCAATCCACGTGTGTTTTGTGGATTTGGAGAAGGCTTTTGACTGTGTCCACAGGGCATGGATGGAGGCGATGTGTCCCCACCAATATTTTGATCCAAGGATGCAAAAATAGCGCTGCATCCCACCAACAATACATGTAGCCCAGCGGACCAGGTGCTGTGCTGATTCTGTGCGCGGAGTCTGTGAATGGACCTGTGTCCAGGGTAAGGAGGCATACGTGTCTGGATCGACCGGTGCGAGCTCCTCACGGCCCGCGCCCCATTTGGGGGGTATCTTTAGTTTTGAGTAAAAACATATTCATTAAAACAAAAATATCTTCCCTCCTACCTCACTGTGGTGTTGGACAGTGTCAAAGCTGTTAGAATCAGTCACATGTTCCACCACAGAAACATCAGCTGAGGGTTTTATGTCAGTTCTTTCGGCTGCAGTCAGAAAAGAAACAACAATTAGCACCATCGTGATGATGATCTCGACCAGTTGTTGAAAAGTCGTGCTAACCTTTGACCCTCATTAACCCATCGTCACTTCTCTCGAGGAGCAGCTGGTCAATGATGAATTTAGCTGGGACTGGTTGAGGAGCTGTAGGGTAGATTCTGGGACCATCATCCTAAAAAAACAAACAGAAACAGGACTCAGGATAAAATCCTTAATTTCTTTCTTGTGAAATTTCAGGATGATTGTTCGGTTCTAAACTATGATATATGGGTAGAGTTCCACAACATATGTCATTAGGGCGTGCTATGTGAAGCAATGCACACCTATTATTATGCACCTCTAAAGTGATGGGTGGGTGGGTAGGTAGGCAGTTTTTTAGTTAGTTAGTTTTATTTTTCTTCCGTCAACATTAATGCGGCCCAAACGGAGGGTTGCAGCCAGACACATGATACATCAAAATGACCGGCTTGGTCGGGAGATGTGTGCTATTACTTTTATAAGAATTCGGAGTTACCATGGCGACGCAATTCGCAAAAAAACATGCCAAAAAACGCATTGAAAATCCCATTGGGATCGGTGAAAAAAGCCAAAACCCACCTCTCTTCCCAAGACTACTGTGTGGACACACAATCACATAGAGACTCCATTCAAAGTTTAAACGGGTCACAAGACTTTGGACTCTAACATTTGGAATAATTGTGTTGATAGCTTTTACCATTTTCCTAAAATCGCGAGAGAAGTTTGATGAAGAAATCAGAGTCTGACAGAAAAAAATCCTCTCCGTTTACATGTAAAATGACAGGATTTTAGGGGGGGGTTCTGGACCTTTGAGGGCCATTTCTGAGAAAACCGTAGGTCCTAGAGAAAAGTGACTCCTTCCTCTTATAAACCCCTTTGAATTCTATCTGACCAGCGAACTTTTTCAGTCAAAAGAATTCAAATTTCCACATTGTTGGCTGTCAGTCAACGTGCACGTGCTTCATGCAAATCTGTAGCGGTGGGAGCCACGCGCTCCCAGGATGCTCCCTGTCTCCTGTTTACAGTCTCAGCCAGTCATGGAGAAGTCAGAGCTAACTTCTACTAAAAAGTTATCCACTCCCCGGATACTGAGGGCTTCACTTTTATTTTTACACTTTTCTCCACACAGAATGCCAAGGCTTACCAAGTATATGCGTTTATTTTGGTCAAGCATTGACTGAGTGTCCCCTCATTTCCGGGTTCTGCAGCTTCCCTGTTCAAGAGCGATGAGTTTCACAAGCACAGTGTGACAGTCAGGTCTCATCAGAGCATCACAGTGTGAGAACATGATTTGTGAGCTGGGGTTTTAATCAGTGACAGCTGTTTTGGTGTTAATGAAATTAACAGCAGGTGCAACAAAGGAGCAATGATGAGATGGCCCCCAAACAGGAATGTTGTTGCAGCTCGAAGCCACAGAATCTTTCCCTCCTCATCTTTTTTTTTTTTCTTTTACTGATTTTTAGTTGTTTTGCATCTGTCTAGGGTCAGTGTCACTATTGGTAGCATGAGGAGATATCTGGACCCTACAAAGTTTGCACTGACAATCCAACTCCACCAGAATTGCACATTAAGAATGGCCAGAAGGTTTGCTGTGTCTCCCATCACAGTCTCAAGTGCATGGAAGAGATTCCAGGACATGTGGTTACTCTAAGAGAGCTGGACAGGGCTGTCTGAAGTCCTTAAAGCGGCTCTCTGGAGCATTTTTCTCTGTATCAAAGTTTTCTAAATGTTTTAAATGATATTTCAGGTCTAAACTATGATCTATGGGTTGAGTTCCACAACATCTGTCATTCTGATGAAGACCCTCCTTCCTCCTAGAGACCCCTTTCCATTATTTCTTGCCGCCGACATTTTTCAGCCAATGAAATTCAAATTTCTGCATTCTCTCAACATGCACGCGCATCGATCAAACCTGTACCAGTAGGGGGCGCTGTCGTACAGGACGCTCCGTGTGTTTCTCTGTTTACCGTCTCGTTCACTGAGGACTCACGGCTCATTTCTACTAAAAACCTACCCATTCTCCAGCTAAAGATGGATTTATTTTTATTTTTAAACCTTTCACCTCACAGAATGGCAAGGCTTGACAGGATTATGCGTTTATTTTGTCAGAAAGTTCATCCAGGGCCGAGTCAAGTTCAGCTTCAGAGTCCAGCAGCAGCTCGGTGCTAACAGAGCTAATATCAGAAGCAGCAGGGACAGAGAGGGCTCATCAGACCCTCGTAGTATTGTTGGAATAAGATTGTGAACTGTGAGTGATTAAACCCTACACATTGAGCTGTACAGTTCATGTCCGAAGTATATGCGCCGCGTGCACGCGCGCACACGCGACCGGACGCACGTGTCGAGATGTTTTGAGGAGGAGCCTTTGGACGCTAGATTCAAAAACTGCTCTCCTGATGAAATCCTCCGGAGTGCTGCTTTAACCCAACAGCAGGATCTCCATCTGCTCCTTTGTGAAGAAATGAACAGGATGAGTACTACAAGACGATCTCCAATGGGCCACTGGTGTGAATGTCTCTGACTGAAACAGATTTCATGAGGGAGGCCGGACGTTCTTTAGTGTATCCTGTGTTCACTATCCTGCACCGTGGAGCTCCACTGGCATTTACCAATGAACAGTGGGTCCTGGGATCCTCCTGGCACATGATAATGCCATTTAATATCTTAGAGCAGTGTAACTTAGGCTGAATTTTGTGGTGATATATGAAAGCTGTTCTGTAGATGCATGTTGAAAGAATGAAGCCCCCTAGAGGTTGGCACATGTTACTATTAGGTCAACACTGACCTACCTTCATAGTGATGGTGACGTTGTGCAAGTGGAGCCTCATTGGCTGCCCATCTACGCTAAATTCATCTTCAAGGAAAGGGCCGATGTTAGTCACTGTTGAGGCTAACACCTCCACCTGGCAGTCCTGAATTCTCACATCCAGGAACCCTGATGACTCAGCCAGAGCAGAGCTCTGAGCTGCAGACGGGCCCATTTCTGCTCGCATGAGAAACACTGGAGAGTCCCTGTTAGGTTGACGGTCCTGAACCAGGACTGAGTCATCTGGAACTGCAGAAACAAAGATACAGGAACATTTCTACTCATTAATTATTCTCTAAAACAGTCTTTAGTTTATAGGTGCACTTATTTACATAAAACATGGGCAACCCTGGATCAGGGGAAAAGAAGACATTTACCACGCCATGAGTCAAAGTATTCTTGGGCAAGATCCAATTGCCTCCCAGGTGCCATCAAAATGGCTTCCCCTCAGTAATGGGTCAAAAGCAGAGAACAAATTCCACTATGTTGCACTGAGGTATATATGTTTGTGGCAACAAATTCCCCTTTTCCTTTCCCTAGAAACAACATTCTGGATTTTATAATAATAAAATATTAATAATACAGACAGTGCCCAGGAGGCAACTTTGGGGCACGTCTGTTGTTAAACCACAGGGAAACTCATAATTCTTTTAGTTGCACCATTGAAATTAGAGTGACCAAAAGTCGATTTGACCAAATTGGTCGCACTCTAGAGCTCTGTTCCACAAGTTTGGCGTTAAGAAAGGGCTCAAATTAATTTTAAAAGAAAAAGTAGTAACTCTGTTTACCTTGTACGAGACCAGCCAGAACATCAGATTGCCTAACGTTGCCCATCTGAACTGGAGTCAGATTCTGTGCCTGAACAGCCACAACCTGGTCATCTCCCCGTAGCTCCATGGTACAAGCCGTTCCACTCAGAATCAGTAGCAACACTGAAGACTGGAAATATTTCATTACAAGTCACATTTCAAACCACTTTAAGTTATACTAAGTAATCTAATAAACATCTAAGAATTGCTCTGTAACCATTAACTCACCATGTCCTGGGACATATCCTCTGTACTCTGTGAGAGGGAGCTGCTCAGATCAGCCGACGAGCCTCCCTCCACCCCTGAAGCTGGGCTGCTTCGGTTGCCTAAAGGTGTGTTGTTGAGACGTGCAGACTCTATTCCTGATTCTGAAAACATTACACAAACTTAAGCTATATGTTCACTTCTATTAATCAGACATATTTTTGTACAAACATGGCAGGATTTACACACCTGAGTCCATGAGAATGACAAAATTGTCACTGAAATCACTATCGACAGATAGATTTTCATCAGGCAAGCTGCCATCCAAGATGGCGCTGTCAAAGGATTGCTGGGAGTGAGACTGCTTCATGGACTGGTGATGTGTAGAGGGAGAGGATTCTTCTGAACGTTGAATCAGTTCTCTGTGAAAACACAGTCTTTAGGAGGCACAGCATGACATCAAACACACAAACACTAAGAGGAGAGAACTCACCTCGTCTGGGCACTGAACAATTTGCTCATGCCTGAACCGCGGCTCAATATGCTGAAGGCATCCTTTGTTATTGAAAACGCCCCCTTAGTCAGGTCCAGAGAGGCACTAATAGCATCTTTGGTGACATCCTTGGTGACATTAATTGTGGTGGACAGCTCTCCCTCCAGGCTGAAGGAAGATGGCTCTCTGGAGATGACAGGAGAGGCTCCAGGTGAGAGGGGAGGTGAGAGCTCAGTGGTGTCCTCCTTTGCTGTCAGTTTGCTGACCACCAGCTCCTCCTCCACAGCCTCATACGCCACCTCCACCACACCATCTTGTTCCTCTAGCTCAAACTCAGTGACTGCTGTAGTGATGGAGCAGATGCCGTTTTCTAACCCACTGTCTTCCAGGACAACGTCAACAGAAGTGTGGGTCGGGGAGATGTCAGAGTCTGATATGCTGGGGCTGTCAGTTTCTGGAGAGTGGGGGACCTCTTCTTCTGGCTCAGAGGAGGCTGGTGGCAAAAGGAGACCCAATTCCATAGAGTCCACCAGCAGTGCTAGACAAACTGTAGATGGTTTTGTCTTCTGACCGTGAGCTTGTTTAATACCTCGTATGTCCCGGCCCAGCTCAGCCCCCAGCCGGGCCATGGCATCCTTCATCCTCAGCAGGGCGACATACTGGTAGTGATTAAGCCACATCTTCAGTGGGGTGATGGTGTGGGCCAGGAAGTGACAAGAGGCAAGTGAAGCTTCATGCTGACGAGGTTCCTGTTTTGAGGAGTTTTGGTGGTTTCTGCTGGGACTACAGGGGGACAACAAAGATTCCCCTCTGAAGGCAGAGGGCTGACAAATCCACACAGACATGGCAAAGGGTTCAACAAAAGGTTGGGTTTTGCCTTTGGGGAATCGCCTCGCTCCATCAAACCCTAAAGTAACATGAGACACGCTCAGAGACCAGACATCCTGAGATCGTAGTTGCTTCCTGTCCAAAGGCTGGGGTTCAGTTTCTTGAGAGTGCTGAAGGAAAAAGGAGGGAATGGGATGGAAGGCACTCAGGTCTCTGGGGTACAGACAAGGAGGGGTAGGCTGGAAGAAAGGGCTGTTGGCAAACTTCTCACAGGTGCTGCTGAGGTCCGATCTGGAGCCATGAGGGCAGTGGCGGGTGTTGCTGAGGACCATTTGGGGTAGGACAACTGAGAGGGACTGTGGACGCTCTGGATGGTCCAGTATAGATGAATCAAGAGGAATTATCAACTAGAAAAAGGAACAAAACATTTAGTGTGAAGGTTCAAAGTAAAGTGAGTGAAAGAAAACACTATTAAAGAGTGAGTCAAGTGCTCACCTTCAGTTGAGCTGCATCCAGACGGATGTCCACATGCTCCTCAGCCTTACTACTATCCTGCAAATGGTAGAATGCTTTGACCTGGTCCAAAGTATGCAGAAGACCCCTGGAGAACAGATTGATCCACACCATGCTGGATGGGTCCACACATAGTTGGAGACCTTTTAACTGGGAATACAGGTTTGAAGTGGGAACTGGGAGAAGATAACAAAACATACACCAGTAAGAGACACTAAAAAAAAAGAAAAGTTATGATCATCAACAACTAAACATTAAGAAAACTTACTGAAAAGACTGTTAAATGTCAACACAGATAAAGTAGATTGGATGAAAAGTGAGTAAATAAGATTCATCTGATGCAAAAAATTACAGGACAAAAGTATTCAAATACTTTTGTATTTATAGTCAAAATTAAATAAAGTGATTGTCCTGAAATAAATATAAGCTCACAAAGTAAATCTGGAGCAGAATATATGGAAGTTAATCATGCATTTATTACCCACTACAAATCCTAACAAACAAAAAAATCAGCAACGAAAATTAGCCTAAAAGTACCTGGTAAACCTGAGTTATCAGGAAAGTAGTACTCCGTAAACTGCAGATGAATTGCTGGTATGTTATCAGGCAGACACAGAGCCTTCCGGTTGCAGGATATTAAAGAGTGAGTCTTCTTGTTCTGACGACCTCTTGTAGACACCTGAGAGTGTGAGGAACCAGACAGTGATGGAACCATCATTAAAATTGGATGTGTTTTCCCACTTATCTGTCAGAAAAGGGCCTGAATAAAGAGAACAAAACTGAACCACCTGAGAGGAACATAACTGAGTTCTTGTTAGAAAGTGAAGGTGGGAATCACTGAGGTTTTTTTTTGCTTAACTCCTAATTTATCAAATAGGGAACTATTCTGTAAGTGAGTGTCTAAGACTTGGGATCCCTCTTAAAATATGTTGCCTCATGATGAAAGCTGATGAAATTATTCCCAAGTGGGAATGCAGAATCAGTGTACTTTCATGCAGCATTCATTGTTTTTTGCCAGTTAAAGATGAGATAGATCACAACAACACCAAAACTTAAAGAATTAGACATGATTTTTTTTCTCTAAGGAATTTCTCTAAAAGAAATGGAAATTATCACTTTGCTGTAAATACTTTCTACTACCACTGTAAAGCGAGAGTCCCATAGGAAATGTCAGAGCTGCGTCATGGAAGCGTCGCATATATGGAGAGTCTTCTGGTCTCACAGAACACGCTTCTGAAGCGCGCAGGTAAATGCTGCTTGCCCAAACGCGCATCAGTCACACTATCTCATGGGAACTGAGAACAGGAAGTATTTTCTGTATGTGGTCAGAACTACAGTCATGTTTTGTTGGATTCTCTTTTAAATTATTCAACAATGGGTAAGTACTCTATTTATTGGAATAGTTGGTTTAGAAAAGCACCATTCTGTAAATCTAAAAACACCACCCCAGTCTGCCACTACACAGACACTGCCCCTGGTTTTGCAGAGACATGTCCTGCAACACCAATGGCCTTGAGATACCCAGGATGGATCTTGTCCATTCCCGGGGCTCTGTCACCACATTTGACTACCTCAGCAACTTCTGCCCATGACATTGGACAGTCCATCCTAGGGTTGGGTATTGAAAGGGTTTCATTCGGTACCGGTGCCATTTTGATACTTTTAAAACGGTACCGATTCCTAAATGGTATTTAAATCGGTACTTTTAAATCCAAAAAACACAGATTTTTTGTTATGATCCCATGACTTTTTATTTCTTAAGGCAAAAGGCAGAGCCAATCAAATTGACCAACAATATTTTAACATAAAATTCTTCATAATATAAAGAAAGAAAATATTTACATTATACTGTACATTAATTCAATGTACAAAACATTAACTGTACAATTATTAACTGAACATCAACTCAATCTACTGATTAACAATGGAAATACAATCCTAAACACAGAACTAACACTCAGATTGGTGCTCTTTGGTGTTCTTGTTGTCACACAGTGAAAATTTGGTTTTGATTTTAAGTTTTATTTATTTGCATGTTTTTTCCCTGTTTTTAAACATTATTATTGCATGTTTTATACTGTTTTAATGTTGTTTGTTTTTAATTCTTTGGATCACTGTGGACTGATTTTAACATGACTGATAATCACTATCACCTGTTGTAAGTGGACGTGTCCAGGAGGAAACTTATTTAGGTGCCACTCAGGTTGGCAGAGCAACAGAGAGAGTGAACAGGACAGAAAAGAAAAGGACAGACAACAAAGGAAATGAAAGGTGTGCTGAAGGAAAAAAGGAGAAGCAGCAGGATGTGAGGAGGAGGCCAACCGATTGTCCTGGAGAGCGGTGAGGAGTCGAGCGTCTGTCCCCGCAGCTGGAGCGAGGATCGGTGGGACGCGCTTGCGAGTGAGTGATGGCCGGCATGAAGTGGACCTCTGCCCACACCCTTGAGACCAGTGCCCTTGCTCTCCGGGGCGAAGAGATGCGAGGAGCTGCTGCTGCCATCACCGCTGGACTGCCACACAAGGAGATGGGCGAGTGCGCGTGTCGAGGTTGTGTTTCCTGCGGCAGCCTGCTGCGTGCGTGTCACGTGACGTTTGTGTGCTACAGGCTACAGCTTATTAACGGCAAACACCAGAGGGCGTAAATAGGCAGCTACATATTTTGGGGCACCGAAATGGCGCACCGAAATTCATGTTGTATTTCGGTCTGGTTACTACTGATGATGTAACGGTCGGTTCCATACCCGGACCGAACTTCGGTACCCAACCCTAGTCCATCCCCAGGTCTCTTTGGTTCCTCATTGGAATACATGTTAGTGGGATTGAGGAGCCCCTTATAGTATTGCTTCCACAACCTGACTATATTCCCCCATCTGACTTGACATGAGTGAGTTACTGCTGATGGCTCCCCTGATCCCTTGTGTCCACCAGCAACTAAGCTGGAAATTGTGCCTCATAGTACAGCCCACCAGTCAATTAAATCAGATAAGAATGAAAGCTTGCCTGGTGAATGTCCACATCATCCATCCGGATCACAATGCAGCTTGATCGGAGCCTCTTCAGAGATGAATTTACTGGAGCTGTCGCTGAACTCTGCCTACTAGCCTGCTCTTTGTCAGAGGAGTTCAGCTTGGGACTGGCCTGTCCATCTAAAGTATAAACACAGGAGAGTAATCACTCAAATTAGGCTACACACACATGATAATACCACAGACATCTTAAACATATTTGTACATAGAGACAGACACTGCTGCTGAGATTTCCGTTCATTTAGACGGATTCAAAATTAAGTCCTTTGTGTAAATCACATGTACATAAGTACTGTATTCACAGCCTTTGCCATGAAGCTCAAATTGAGCTCAGGTACATCCTGTTTCCACTGATCATCCTTGAGATGTTTCTGCAGCTTTATTGTTTATGTGGATCAGGTGGATCATTGGCTTCAACTGTGGTCAATTCAGTTGATTGGACATGATTAGGGAAATGCACACACTTGTCTATATACAGTCCTGCAGCATGAAGTCAAAAGAATCATCTGTAGATCTCTGAGACAGGATTGTCTCCAGGCACAAATCTGTGAAGGTTACAGAAACATTTCTGCTGCTTTGAAGGTCCGAATGAGCTCAGTGGCCTCCATCATCTGTAAGTGGAAGAAGTTGGAAACCACCAGGACTCTTCCTTAAGAGTCAGGTGTCACATTTGGAGGAAACCAGGCAGCACTCATCACCAGGCTGACACAATCCCTACAGTGAAGCATGGTGGTGGCAGCATCATGCTGTGGGGAGGCTTTTCAGCAGCAGGAACTGGGAGACTAGTCAGGATAGAGGGGAAATGAATGCAGATTGGTGAGCCAAGCTGGAGGCATCATGTTCAAAAAGACTGGAGGCTGTAATGGCTGCAAAACGTGCATCAACAAAGTATTGAGCAAAGGTTTTGGAAACTGATGTACATGTGATTTTTCAGTTTAAAAAAAAAAAAAAATTGCAAATATCTCTCAAAAGCTTTTTCCACATTGTCATTATTGGGCGTTGCGTGTAAAATGAAAATGGAGAGAGATTACTCCCTTTTGGAATAAGGCTGTAACATGACAAATATTGAAAAAGTGATGCACTGTGAATACTTTCTGGATGCAATGCAACACTTTATGCTAAAGAGGGCAGACCAGCACTTGTGATTTTTCTATAGAGTTTTTTTTGTATTTTATTGTTCTTTTTCTGACATGTAAATATGTCTCTATAGCTTCAAAATTATTTAATTTCCAGGCCAATTTGCTATTCCTCCACAAACTTTAACTAAAGAACACGGACAGATAGTTTACTAAGTTGCCATGGAGACAGAGCAGATGAAGTGAGCTTAACCATTTTAATGATTCTCATTATACCTGAAATGAGAAACATGGGAACAGATGACCTGATGATGTAATACAGCTGAAAGCTCCAGAAAAAACATACAAAGTGACCAGTTTAGTGGAATAACTACCACCAAAGTTGTTCTTTTGTCTTCACCAAATAGAATACAAATAAAAAACCTGTGGGATGATTCTGAAGTCGTACTTTGAGCTGTTTTTGCAGAGAATTCCTTGGTGGATGGGGGGCCTTCAGCATGAGGTCCAGGAAACCCACAGGCCTCAGCTCTTTTCTGATACTCCTGCAGCAGTTTTCCAGCCCACTGGGCCTGCGCCTCCATGGCTCCGCTGTGGCGCTCCCAGTGTCGACACCCATCAGCTGCCCAGGAACAACAACCCAAAACACACTCAGTAAGTGTTATAAACTCTAATGTATAATTAAAATCTCACATTAGCTCTAGCTTGTAAATGTATTTATAAGGATGGAATAAAAGGAAAACAGGGTAATAACTCATAACATTAGAGTACATACACTACACAACAGTGTAGCTTTAGGATTTCTATTATAGATAATCTGGACCAGATTCGATAATAAAATACTTTACTTTGTTGCAATAATTAAAGAAACCATATAATTTTATACATATTTTTTAAATAAATGTACCTTCACAATAAATGACTTGTTTTCATTTTATACAAAAATGTACCTGTGTGTAACTTTGTATGTAACTTTACAACTACTTTTTTAATTAGCCTTAATTAAATAAAAAATCAACTCTACTGTTCATCAGTTCAGAGTATAATCCCACTGAATGTGCTCGCTCATGCCTTTAGTCGGCTTGAATTCTACAAGCAAGCAGTCTTGAATGGATGTGGTTGTTACAGAGTGAGCACACAGCCTCGGGGTAAAACTGCAGCTTAAATAGAGGGAGCTTGTCATCACACCCACCAGGTCTGTGTGTGGGATAGTAGTCAAAACCCAGTTTCCTGAAGGTCAGCTGCATGGCACCCTGCAGGCCCGGTGGGGGAGGCTCATCTGTTCAAAATCACATGAGAACTGTTAAAAACTTGCTCAACTCTAATTATCCAGTTTGTTGTGTTTTAGGTATTTATAAGGACGCAACTTCAGTTTAATGTTGAAATAAACCGGCACAAGTCGGCACATGTTTATTTACCACCATCTAACCTTCGTCCAGTGAAGAAGTGTCGTTGCATATGTGTAAGTCCAGGCGTGATATGAAGGAGTGGTAGGATGACTCTTTGACATTATAGAGATCAAAGTATTGACTTGTGTTGCTGGGGGAGCTTGTGGATGAGGGTGCAGGTTCTGTCCATGGGTTATAAATGCTGGGAGAGGGAGGAGCAGTCTGAAAACCACAGACGAGATACACAGAAAAATGACTTCAGTTATTTGACAGAAATTATGAAAAGATTATCCGGTGAGACAGACAGACACACACACCTACATAAATATTCATATATAAACCTATATTTGTGCAAGCCAAGATTCATCATTTCCAGATGTTATTAAAGCTTAAATACATTTTTATTAAAAAATTGAAAACATTCACAATCTATAATAATTTTTTGAGGAATAACCAATCATTTGTAATTCTCATTTTTACAAAAACTTGTTCCATATTTGTTATATTTGGACTTTTTTTAAACTAAAAAAAATCTGAATATGAAGGAGATCAGACCTGTAAGGACTCCGCCGTCATGCTTTTCCTCTGCTGTGCAGACTTCTCCATGGCCTCGCTGAGAGATTTGGCATAGTGAATGATGGCTTTGAGCTGGGAGTCTGTTAACACCCACAACAGGTCATCCAGAATGAAAAGCAGCTTGGATGCCAGCACGTTACAATCCTTAATCTACGGAACAAAGTCAGACAGAGTTGTGACAAATCATTACTAATGCTGGCAATGTCATAGTTGTTCTCTTCAAAAACTCAAATATGTCCTCACTCTACGTTTCAGAGCGATGCGGATGCGTCCCTGGTTGGTGATGAGACGTAATGGCGTGCTACTGAGATCCTGATCATCGCTCTCAATGGCGTCTGCCTCGATTCGTAAAGTCTGCCAGTTAATTTCTTTGAATGTCAGCACCTGAAACAATATTCATTTTAAATCCTAAAACGACGATCAGTAACAACATACAAAAATAAAGCATCCTGTTCTGACAGTTATGTGAAGTGGAATAGAAGAGAAGCAACACACATTCCTGTTTAAATGGATTACACTCTCAGTCTGAAAGGTTGTTCCAGTTGGAAAAAGTCCCTTCAGCTAATGAAAACATCCAACTTGATTAAATGAGTTCCTGCAGGTTTAATAAGTGGAAGGCTGTATTCAGTTGGACATTATATGACAGGAGAGTTTCAAAGCTGTGTGAGAAAAGAAATAAAAGCCTGCTGCGCCGTACCTCTCCTCTCTTAGGGTCAGTGACGCGAGTATAGCGGAGGTCACTGCGCTGCCACTTGGGGTTGAGGCTGTTGCCCTGTAGCTGCCAAAGCTCAAAGGAGGCATGGAAAGCACGAGCCTGGACCTTTATGGTGATGGAGTTGATCCTGACAGACATGCCCTCCACCACTTTCTCAGCAAAGCCATACTCACTGTAACACACATAGTACATGAAGCAGCACAGGACTGGAAGTCTGGTTTTTCTGTCTGAAGCCGACACGTCTGACAGCTTACCTCTGGCCTGCTGTTATAGCAATAGGAGAGGGGCCATTAGGAGGACGAGGCTCTTCACATGTCCTCATCTCAACCTCTACCTTATCCAAGAACTGATCAAATACCAATGAAACACAACAAATAAACATGAACTAGTGTGAATAAAGAAATATCTTAATGTTTACTAATGATAGCATCAAGAGAAAGTACATTTAAAAATAAAATAAAAACAAGATACAGGTTAACAGTTATTTTAAAATATAACACAAGGGGAAGATTACTTCTTACCAAACAGATGGGGCTTGTTTTCAACTTCGTCCATTGAATCTGAAAAAACAACAGGGTCACCTGTGTAACTCTCAAACCCTTCACCAAAGTTCTGAGTCTGAGTACAGCAAGCTCTCACAGAATGACACAGAGGTTAGAATTGAGCACAGATGAAGTTTCTAGCTCACCTAACAGCAACATGAGAAAAAGCACTAAAAACACGTTATTTTTCTTTAACCGTCAAAACTTCATCTGATTTGATTAAAATGTTACAAATGGAGTATGACATGTTTGACCCTGAGCTACAACAGAAAGGAGAAATCAAAACTTCAAAACTAAACTTTAAAGAATAACAACAATCTATTTATAATAACCCTTAACCTATAAAGAGCTTCAGAATCTGAATCTGATTCTGATTCAGAATCTGAATCAGAATCAGTGTCATTGACCAAAATTATTGTACAACAAAGGAATTTGGCTTCGGTATCATGTGCTGACATCGAACAGACAGTATGGATACAAGAAAAACAGAGTGACAAAGGGAACAAATATGTACAAGCAATTTTATAATACTGGAACAAACATACATACATACATACGCGCACGCACGCACGCGCACACACACACACACACACACACACACACACACACACAGTCATCAGTCACATTGATCAGTCATCAAACTTGAGGAATTTTGAGTCTCATTTATAAAGTTCATTTACACACAAATTAGGATAAAAGTCTTTTTTAGTCAGTCTTTTTCTGACATTAGAATCCTCCTTAGCTGCATCATTTATCATATTTGTTACATTTATGGTCTTGTAGGTTTGCTAAAATTGGCTAAAAGTATGACCTAAGATCATAAGAACTACATAAACACCAACATAAAGGACAATTGTTCCTTATTCTGAATTGGAGGAACTGATCTCAAACATGTAGTATTATTTGAGATTGTTTGGGAACACAAACAGCC
This sequence comes from Callopanchax toddi, assembly GCA_006937965.1. NCBI lineage: Eukaryota > Metazoa > Chordata > Actinopteri > Cyprinodontiformes > Nothobranchiidae > Callopanchax > Callopanchax toddi. The sequence continues at coordinate 1,675,109 of SSNR01000048.1, read as the reverse complement.
AGTCTGACAGCTCAGCGTACATCAGCCAGCATATCTCAGGATCACTCCTGCCTCTGGCCTTAAATGTCCCTCTGAATCATGACTTGCCTGTCCATTATCAGCAACCAGTAGTAGTTTGAAGGATCATAACTTTCCAAACAGAGCCTCTAGCTGGGCTTATCTTGCTATTCTGCCACTGTTCATTTCCTCTGCAAGCGAACACAATCAAAAGAAAGCCACGAGGAAAGGGAATACTTTATTTTGTCCTGAAATTAACTGTGACACACAGTGACGTAAATTATTTATGTAGCTGATGTGTGCCAGCTCAGTGTTTGCCGTAAAGGGACAAAGACTTCCGTTTGAGCTGAGCTACACAATTGGGTTTCGTGAGTCAATGATGACGACATACCCTGATGGCAGCCTTGTTGCAGAAGACCCGAGTGACAGCCAGCCATGTGGGCAGGTCAAGCATGTTCTGTAGAACTTCTTCATCAAGCTCCAGGTTGGACAACTGCCCTTCCCCTTTCAGTGTACTCAAATTGATTTTGTCTGGGGAAAGGTTCTTGGTAAACCTGAAGGGAAAAAAAGAATAAAATAAATAACATGTTTAGAACTACTATTTATAGCTTGAACTGGTTTTATAATCTAAAAGTCATACCCTGAAATAGAGTCATACAGGCAAGCTGTTTGAGGAAGTGCAACTGAATAAGTTATTTTAATAAGCCACAGCTGCACCGCTTTAGTAAAAAGCACTATTTAAGCTCAAAATGCTGGGAACAGACTAAAACATGAGTAGATTACAGCAGCAATGGGTTCATCGACTTGTTTGATATCTGAGTTCCAACCCACTGAAGATAGACCCTGAAAAATCTCCAACAGTTTAAAACCAAACAAGACATACCAGAAAATGTAAACTGAGCCATGAAATGTAGTTTATATTTTAGACATAAAGTGACAAGTTTGACCTAAATCTGACCAGTCATACTGTAAGTTTTCTTTTGTGCAAATATCTATGGTATTGGAGGAATCCTGTACAACTGCTTCTTTAAAGTAAACCTGCTGCCCATTCCAGTGAATTCCTATGAGTTCAAAGTGTTTCCGTGTCTAAGCATAATTTTTTGCACATTTTCTTCAAAAGTTTTTATAAAATGATAGTTAACGCGTGAATATGAGCTTTGGTTTTAGACCAAACACCCATTAGATCAAAGATTATTGTTGGGAGATTATTCATAGAATGACTTGTAGCTTTTGGGTTTAGCACGGTTTAGAGATGACAAAAATTCAACAAATTAAAGGAAAGAAAGGAGTCATTGTGCAAAACTCAGCCAAATGAAAAGGATTATTTCTGCTTTTTTTTTTTTACAATTAATCTCAAACCAGCTCAGTCATTTCAGTCTTGTATATGTCAAAGCTGTGGGTTTTAGAAAATTCTTTCATATCAAAACATTTCAAGAAATGTAAAAAAACAAAACAAAACACAGGACACAGGACAAATAAGAGGCTGAAAATAACTGATTAGACTGAAACCTATTCCCCAGACTTCAGCACAAAGAGCTGCAGTAAATCAAGTTTCACCACCGCTCCCCAACCCAAAATAATCACCCAACAGCCATCAGCAGTGTAAATCTGACTGTGAAAAATACTAAATCAATACAAGAGTTAAGAGACTGCACTGAAAATAACAAAACTTTAAACATTAGGAGACAGATTTCTATAATGAGAAAATTCAATCAAAGGCAGAAAAACATTCAGTTCTGAATGCTTAAGTTAATTGCAGTTCATTCATAAAACTACTGTTATTGTTGTAAGACTGATGAAGGCAGTTCATTCATTAAGTAATATGCAGTGAAATGAAGATTTTACACCTAATTCTGCTCTATAAATGGAGTTACAGAAAGAACAGCATTTTACAACCCTGACAAATCCGTGCAAACACATCTGCTCTCCTCATACCACGGCATTAATATCCCTCTGAACTAAACTTTCGCTGCCTTGGAAGATAATATATTTATTTTGTTAAAGCTTAATATGTAGGATTTACTACAAACAAATTTTTAACACGTGAAACTATATAGCAGCATCAGTCCCTGTCGTGCTTCTTGTTGACCCTACTTAAGATATTAAGGACAAATAAAGACAAACTAAAGAGCGTTTTACAGGCAATGCACACTAATGCTGTTAAAAATAGCCAGATAGGTCAGAGATAGAGCTGACGACGTGAAGGTTGAGGGGTATTCTGCGTTCACTGTCCCCGGTAAGGCTCCTATTATTGTTATAAATTGGAGCACAAAATAAACTGTAACCATTGTAAATAGTTAGCGAACAGCCAATAAATGACGAGGGGCAGCATTTAAACCACCGCCCAGATGAGCTAGCTCTGGCTAACACAGAACCAAACACTTACCTTGACAAATGTTTAAGGATTTGCTTTTTAATAATCCCAGCCATTTCCGCTAGTGTCCGTTTCGAACAGTTTCAGTGGCTTTTCTACCTACACAATCACACACTAGCTGGCAGGTGCTTCCACACTGAACTGAGCGCTGTCTGTGTGCATCTCGTTAGCATCTGTTACCTCCTCGGTAAACACCGGACAGCAGCTAACCCCCCAACCAATCAGCAGCTCGCAGATCAAACACAATACTGCCACCTGCCGGAATATTAGTGTAAATACACCCACCAATTATAAAATAAATATAGAAATATATCCAGTTTACTGCCTGACTTTATGTTACAAAACTAACTTTATCACAAATTTTACAATAATATACTTTTATTTGATTAGTAAAACATGTATTCAACAACAACAACAAAAACGTTTCTGTTTTTAAGATGTTCCTAGTGTTTATTATAGTAATGTCCAAATGTTTTCAAGACACAACCAAATGGATTTGTTGCTTTTTTCAGCGCTTTGAGAAGATTTGTGTTGTGAACTGGTGCTTTATAAATTAACTAAATTGAACTGTATTATAAAGATACAATCAAAGTGGTCTTAAATGATAACTATTAACATAACAATTACTTGAACAGATTATTTAAGGCAAGCTATTGAAATTTCACACAAAATTTAGTCTTTGTGTAAAAAAGCCATTATTCTTCTGGGGTTCTACTCATATTTGCAAATTACTGTACTGTGCAAAACTTATAAACCATCCTAAATTGAAGTTTTGCATCCAATATGCTGGGATTTCTCATAAATCTTTCTTAATGTGGTGTTGATTCATGGTTTTCTGTGTCCTGAAGTGTCAGGTCTAAATGATTGTCATAATATGGGTGCTGTTTGGGAGTTTGCTCTTTTTTTTTTTTTTTAGTTATGTTTGTTTCTTTTTGATGATGAATGGTTTTCTATGTTCAGTTTTGGTTTAGTTCCCTGCATCATCTCATATTTGTTTCCTTAGCTTTACCTTATTCACTTTACACTTGCATGTTTTCCATCTGTCAGTCAGCCCTGCTGTCCTCATTTAGGAATCACTGTCCCACCAATTCCACATTGTTCTTCGTGATTCCATTGTGTTCTTCTGGCTCACTGTAAATGTGCTTTCTCCTGACAGGAAAACCAACATTCCCAGTCACGACTAGAGAGGAAATCAGTGAATTAATACCTCCTGCTGTTTGGGTCAGAACCATCAGTGACTTTTATTTCTACACTCAAGTTTATTTATCTCAGACTATGTCCTGTAAATCTTATCAAATGACTGAATTAAGTGAGCATTTACTAATTCATCTGTGATGTTTATAAGCATGAATGAGTTCAGTAAAATTAACAGATAAACTTCTCAGCAAATCGGGACAAAATACTAAGAATACCTCTATTTTAATTTGTAGTTCTGATGGTTTTAACAACTGACATGCTTTTCTTTTTATATTCCTGCTGTAATGTGGGGTTTTGAGTGTATTTAAACTTCAAAACATTTTTCACTTCTCTGATGCTGAGAATCGTGTGACTTAATAAAAAGAGTTCTATTTTAAACAGGGTGATTACTATATGCTTTTTATTTAATCCTTAAATTTCCTTTAGTGCATTCTGTCTTTATTTTGGGGTCTATTTAAAAGGTAAACATTAAAACAATATGTGTATATATACTGAAAATCGACAGTATATGATTGTTGACCTAAAAAATTGAAATAAATACAGCAAATACACAGGACATGAAAGGTTCATTATTATTGTATCATCAGATAAATAAATAAATAAACAAACATGCAGTTATTGTATCAGGCTGCTGGTAAAAGATTACCTAAAGATTTGATCTATTTAAATCACTGGGGTTACTGAAATAAAAATGAGGATATATGCTCAAGTAGCCAGAGTCCAAATGAAACTAATAATAAGAGATGTTTTAAAAGGCTGATCAGGACCACATCAGAAGATTGCAATAAAGTCTTGCTCCTTGGAAGCAAAATACATGAATAAATGATGGGATACCCCAAGCTTTACAGTCCAGTATATTATCTGATAGTTTATTTAAAGTCAGAGCTGCAGCCTATGGTGAAAAGCCCTAGCAGCCTTCATCAGTCCCAGTCATGTGACATGCGCACTCGGCCCTGTTGTTGAGTTTGTTATGACAAGTCGAGGCCTCGGAGTAAATTTAGTGTGTCTGCCAGGGCGAATCATGGAGGGCATGGACCTGGACCTGGACCAGGAGCTCATGCAGAAATTCAGCTGCATGGGAACGACGGACAAAGATATCTTAATATCTGAATTTCAGCGGCTTCTGGGGTTTCAGCTGAACCCCGCTGGATGCGCCTTCTTTCTGGATATGACCAACTGGTGAGCCCGGGGTCTCGTCCGGCCTGCTAGAATTTATATCAGTCAGATAGCTCATAGTTAGCTCTGTGTATAAGGTTATGTTATAGATATTATTCATATACAAGAAACAGAATAATAAACAGTTGACACTTTTAGCCAGTAAAATGCTGAACTTTTGACGTTTGGAAACATTTACGGAACACGACAGCTTACGACGTCGTAACTAGCTGTGTCAGTGTGGCTTCTGATTAGCTGGCAGCGGAGGGCGGTTACACATCACTTTAAAATTAGTTTATTTGTTATTGCGCTGTAGGAAGATGGTTTAAACATCAGACATCAATTCTTTATATTCTGAGCAGAACATGTACTGAATATATGTACTGATATATTGAATATTTATGTGATGAATGCTATCCCAGCTATGGTTTCAGTTTGTTACATAATCTACTGCTCAGCCGACCTGCTACTAGCGCGCTTAAACAACTTAGTGCGGACATAGTTTCAGTATAAATGTGTAAATTATTTTGTTTGAGATCAGGCGTTTGATAAATCCGTTAGTTTTTGTTTGTTTGTTTGTTTGTTTGTTTGTTTCGAACCGTAAAAACATTCCGGTCTGTAGTTTCGTCAGAACCGGACTTCCGGTGTTGTGCTGGAAAAAGGAATCCCCGCCGTAGAAACACAGTTTGAAGCCAGCTGTGTTTTGTTCACGAGGTTGTCATTAGAAAAACAAGGCTGTGAGTTAGTCTACTGTTTCGAAATATTATATTTTTCCAAAAAATACTTTATTTCACATTTGATAACAGAGACAGCAGCATAATCAGAACTCTTATTAACTACATAAACAAATAAGAAATATATTTTTGTATAGTTTTTAGCTTTATTGAACAAATAAATGAACATTACAATATGACTTTAATAAAATAGTATATACTGAATATATTACAGAGTTAATGTAAGCTAGGGGATGAAAAAATTAACGTCAACAATAAAATAATGAAAAATCAAAGGGTGGGAATGTGAAATACAGGGTTATAAAAAATTATTGGGCACTCGTAACATTGCGTTGTCTAATGTAGAATAAGTTTTCTACTGTTTTTTAATTATCACACACCATTTTCATAGTGATGACATTTAAATTCCTTTACATAGGATATGCTAAGACCTTCGTAATCCTGAGGGTTTCACTGTGAAAACAGTTCAACATAGCAGGGTTTTCTTCCTACTTCTTTTACTACAACAATGGTGGGTCAGGTGTTAGTTTGTTAATTTAGGCTTTCAGCTTTAGTCTCAGTTATTTGCTTTTTTGCTCAGAATTGACTAATTTAACAAAAACTTTTACAGAAGAGAAGAAAAAACTATCTGCTCTTCTCAAGACTTGATTCATAAAAACCAGCAGGTTTAATTAATGGAAAGTAAAGGAGATCAAAACCCAACAGAAAAACCAGTGTTCCCAGTTTGAACCAGAGAGGAATGTTTCAGTAATTCAGTGACTTAATTCGTGTTGCTGTTTGGGATGGGTGAGAACCATTTTTGAACTTTATTTCTCTCTGATTCCGTCCCATAAATCCCTTCACTGATCAAATTAAATACATATTTATTAAATCTTCTCTGATGTTTAGACTCAAATAAATCCAATCTGACATTAACAGTTAAACTTGTCAGCAAATTAGGACAAAATACTAGTTACATCTCCAGTTTCATTTGTAGTTCTGGTCATTTTAACAGTTCACACATTTTCATTCTTACTTTACTGCTGTAATTTGGAGTTGTGAGTGTGGAAGAATAAGTTTTATTTATATAGTGCCTTTCTAGATATAAATTACAAGGTATTTGCAGTCATGTCCAGCAGAATCAGAACAAAATATTCTCCTGCATCATTTTGAGTCAGAACGTCGCTGGAGACTCTGAGAGGAGCAGTTTCATGGAATAAGCTCTACGTAAATCTGACTGAAATCTATCAGAGATGTTTTGTTTGTCCAGAACTGCTGTGAGCTGTTTAATCACAACCTTTTCCAGGATCTTGGAAATAAACGGTAATTTAGAGATTGGTCTACTCTGTAGCTGCTGAAGGGTTGAGATTGGGTTTCTTTATAGTTGGATGGATTACAGCATTCTTAAGTAGGAACTTGACCAGAAACCAGTGGAGCATTGATTACTGTGATCACACTGGGACAAACGGACTGAAAAACATTGTGTATTTAAGCTTTCAAACATCCATCCATCCATCCATTTTCTTTAGCCGCTTTTCCTCCACGGAGGGTCGCGGGGCAGCTGGTGCCTATCTCCAGCGGTCAAGGGGCGAGAGGCGGGGGACACCCTGGACGGGTCGCCAGTCCATCGCAGGGCCACACAGAGACGAACGAGACAAACAACCACACACCCACTCACACCTAAGGACAATTTACCAGCCCAATTAGCCTAACAGTCACGTCTTTGGACTGTGGGAGGAAACCGGAGTACCCGGAGGAAACCCACGCACGCACGGGGAGAACATGCAAACTCCACGCAGAGAGGCCGCAGAGCCGGGACGCGAACCCACGACCTCCTTGCTGCGAGGCAACAGTGCTAACCAGCTGCGCCACCGTGCAGCCTGCTTTCAAACATATTTTTAATATTTTTTATATTTAGAATTATGTAAGTTAAAAAGAGTTTGAAACAGGCAGATTTTTTATTTAGATCAGAATGAACAGGCGATAAACAGTTTCTTTAAATTATTTAATCATTGAATTTAGATCTGTTCCTGACTGGACTTTGTGTTGTGATTAAATAATACATAATTTGCCTGTGCTGTAGCACAAAGCATCTTGAACAAAAGGTAAATTTTATTGTCAGCTTCCTAGAGGAACCTTTTTGGCAGCAATTTCAAAGTGACTTTGATTGTTTTACTGATAATTGTGATTTAAAAAAAATTAATGTCATTAGTGTTTGACTTTCTTTCTTATCTTGCCGTTTAATCCTCAGCACACAGTGTTGATGGGCTTAGCTTTGTATTGATTTCTTGCGCTAAATCTCAATAGTTGCTTATCACTATACATGTATTAAATGTTAACCTCATCAGGTTAACAATGGAAACAAATAATTAAATTTAAATGCATAATTTATTGTAGTGAGCTCAGAAAAAAATGCAATCAAGTCATGTAATAGGTGTGAAAAGTTACAGAAAGAATGTTTTCATTGGACTGATTCTGATTCTGAAGATGTAATGTTGAGGGAAAAAATCCACAGAAGTAGATAAATCCAGGACAGGTTGCTGTGATTGAACTGAATAAACTTTTATTATCCCACAAAGGAGAAATTTAGGTGTTAAAGAACAATAGAGGCTATATGTGAAGAACAATTCAGTTATCTATATACACAAATTAAATCTATAATCATGATCACCTGAAAACCAGATGTCAATCAAAAATATGATAAATGGCATAACCATTGTAAAGCCAGACAGATGCCAGTAAGAATATCATGCAGTAGAGCTTCTTTTTACATTGTGGGTGTAAAAGTCTACTGCTGAACAAGCTGCTCAGTGCTCCTTGTCTCATGCAGGGAATAGGAGGTGTTCTCCAATGGATGTCAGCTGGACAACATCCTCTTCTCCCCAACCTGCTCGATAGACCTCTGCGGACAGTACAGGACAGAACTGGCCCTCTAATCCACTTTATAATAAAGTTTTCAAAAAGCAGTAATTTGCATTGAAAATAAGCTTTAAGAGCAAACAAATGAATGTGTTAATTTATGTAAAACTAAAACAAAATGCTACTGTTGAAAAAAATAATGCACATATCTGGTTTTGAAACTGGATTTTGAACTGATTATCTGGATTTCTGCTTTTTCTTTCACTCTTTTTGCATCCCAGGAATTTACAGGCTGCTATTGGAGCTTACTATGACTTTGAAAGTCCCAACTTCAGTGCACCGTGTATGTCCTTTGTGAAAGATGTGACGATCGGCGAGGGTGAATCAGTTCCACCTGACACACAGTTCACAAAGACCTGGAGGATACAGAACACTGGTAAACTACCTGGAACAGTGATGAATAAATTGCTTGAAAGAAGGCAGAGATGATTCTAAATTAATATATGAAAACAATTGGGTCGCATGAAGTCAGCATATTTGTTTGCATGTATTTCAGGTGCAGAGTCATGGCCTCCGGGGGTTTCTCTGAAGTATGTGGGAGGAGATCAGTTTGGTCATGTAAACATGGTGATGGTGCGTCCCCTCGATCCCCAGGAAATGACTGACGTCAGTGTGCAGATGCACAGCCCGGTGTCTCCTGGCATGTTTCAGGGTCAGTGGAGAATGTGCACAGCTACAGGACTTTATTTTGGAGGTGAGGACAATAAATATGTGCTAATTCCAATGGGCTGTAACTGATTGTTAAAGTGTGAATTTATGTTGTCGGGAACTTTTTGAGGCTTCACTCTAAAGAAAATGAGTTAAAGTGGCGATTTAAGTTCAGTCTACAACGCTAACTTGTCCTTGAATAAACCACAGAGGCGGGAAAATTGATCTGAAGGAAGTGTGCTTGTTTTGCTTGAAGTTGTTACGACAAGTCAAGATGTGTGTTACTATCTAAAACCGTACCAGCACTGAATTTGCTTTAATTTGGATATAGAGATAATCCCAAAACCAAAAGTATTAAATATTTGCAGCATAGACATAAAATAAAATTTGACCCAATACATAAAGTAGCAGGGCAAGGAACTGTAACACAGTTTTGTGTAGATATCATTTAAATCTAGATGTGTTAGTTTTCTAAACACAGTGAAGTTGGAGTGAAACCCCTAGTGCAGTGATCAGCAACTTCAGTCCTCAAGGGCCACTATTTGGGAAGTTTGAGATGTTCTGGCCCTCAAGGACTGGAGTTGCTCGTGGTTTTTTTTTTTCTGGGAATGACAATGCTAAAGTTTATTTAACTGTGATGCAGAGATAGAACCAAAGATAAAAGAAATAGCTTAAAAGTTAAAACTAGAAACATGCATTCCAAGACTTGGTGCATACACAGTGGAGACTACAATATAAAAATAATTGTGAGACCAAGATAGTGTCAGAATATAACTGGTTTGTTGATGATGCTATCCGTTTTGAAACTTTTTACAAAAAGAAAACCTTTTGCTTCAGCATATACATCCGGAAAGTATCCACAGCGCATCACCTTTTTCACATTTTGTTATGTCGGAGCCTTATTCCAAAATGGATTAAATAAATTTTTTGGCAGCCATTACAGCCTCTAGTCTTTTTGAACATGATGCCAGCACCATGGCTCATCTTTTCCTCTATCCTGACTTGTCTCCCAGTTCCTGCTGCTGAAAAACACCCCCTTAGAAAAAAAGAAGAAGCTGTAACATAACAAAATGTGGAAAAAAAGTGATGCGCTGTGATTACTTAATAACTGGTACAGACTTACTGGAGTAAAGTGATGAAAACAATTGAACTTTTTTTTGACAGATGTCATCTGGGTGATCCTGAGTGTGGAGGTTGGAGGTCTACTCGGTGTCACACAGCAGCTGTCCTCTTTCCAAGCTGAATTCAACACCCAGCCTCATCGTAGCCTGGAAGGAGACTACAACCCCTTTGGGTCACCAGTGAAGAACAAGTGCCCGAACAGCAACAACAACCACTTCCACAGTGACAGCAGCAATAGAGTCACAGAGGAACATTTGCGGGGAAACCAACACCAGCTTCAGCAAGACCAGAATGGACTTTCACACAGCTCTGTGGATATAGTAGCAAACCGCCTACAAAACAGTTTATCAGTAGTCTCGTGTAATCAGGTGAGCTACATCAGAAAGCAAGGAGATTACTCATACTATTAATTTCACAAAGCTTATTTGAAATTTAAAGATGACATTTTAGTTCTATAAAAGGAGTATTTTCTGTTTGATCAAAACTTGTGATTTGCCATCTTTTAAATTCCTTCTTTTCATTACAGATACAGGAGACTTCACCTTTTGGGAACTCTTAATCATGGGACTTTTTACTCTAAAGGCAGCACTAAATCAAACCTCTGGAATCTGTCAAACCACTAAAATAAACAAGAGGCTTTATAGAACGGATCTCAAAAACACTCAGCAGAGTTCAGTTGCCCTTTGAGAAGCCAGATGCTCCTGATGTGCAGCTGAACCAGCGTCCCACTGTATGCATGTATGAATGCTAAATTAATCTAAATGAGAGCTGAGTGAATTCTTTTATTTTTCAGATTTTATTTTTGGTTGTTGTCATTGAAAAGGTGCACTTGGAACCGTGATGAGTGGAGTGAGTGTTTTGAGAGCTTTTAGTGTAGATGTGTGCAACCTGGAACAGAGACTTTGGAGTTTAAAGCCATTCATATTGCCAATTGATTCTCCAGTTTCTGCTCTGACTTCTGGTTTGTTGAATGGGTTTATGGACTCTCTGGTTGCTCCAGCACCAAATCTAATTGTAAGGACATCACAGAAATATAATTTTTTGTTGTTTTTTTTTACTTTAGTTCAGTAATTTAAAAAGAGGAACCATTTCCCAGAAGCCCATTTGAAATCTAATTAGCTTTTCTTATTTAACCACATGAATAATGCAATATTGGCAGTATTTTCTTGTCACACTACCTGCTATTTTAGAGGCAATGCATCATCTTATTTTTTCACTGAAAGGAGTCAAAGATTACTAGTTGGAGGTAGAAATGCATACAGAACACCTGAGTTTATTCTGGAATATTTTACTGAAATATTCCTTCAGTTATGTGTGGATTAACATTTATTTTTGTGAGCATATGGTGGATATGTTTTATAAATCTTGGCCAAACCATCACAAGACAAATTTAAAATATGTGTAAAGTTTAACTTAAAAAGACTGAACAGAGGAGCTGTCCCCATTGGAAGCAAATTTCAGAGAATTAGTTTTTGAGTGTTGTCTGGTTATGTTTATGACAACATGAACGTTGACTTAAAAACAGAATTTGGAAGAAATAAGTTTTATTCACATAGATTCATATTACTTGGACTGAATTGACAGTTTTCAGGTTATGTACTTTTCTGCATATTTTATTTTCCCTGTTAAAATGATGCCTTTTCCCCACCCTAAAAACCACCAACTTATATTTTCTAACTGGCCAATCTATGCACCAAGTAATACAGCCTCCATGACAAAGGCTTTATTTTCTTTCCCCACTAGAACTGTGAAGTCCTGTAAGTTTTCAGCTGTTTTTTTTCTCTATCATTCACAGTCAGCTCATTGGACCGGCCATCTAAAGAACACCTTGAGCCTTAATAATAGTGTAAACATCAGGGGTGCTGAGACTTGACGTGACAATAGCAGCTAATACAACCTGGGCTCATGTGTTGAACAATAAAATGTATTTTCTGCTGATATACTGAACGATAGGTTTTTCCTGCTGTCAGAGGTAGCCACTTTGTTTATTGTGTGAAGTCTGTTTTCTTTGTGTAGTGTCTGAAGTTTCCACTGACCAGAATGCAGGGTGAATCAGCTGGCATTAGACGTGCACAGCAGCACATGTATGCAAGGGAGGAAATGTGAACAAATGAAAACTCATTTATTATATGTTTGATGAATGTTTGTAAGATTAAATTATCACAAAGCTACATTCTGTTTTGTTTCATGCTTTATTATGAGTTAATGCAAATGATAGAATACATTAACTGGGGTGCAACAAAACTGAAAGCACAGCGGACTCATGATGTAGTTCAAGAAATACAACCCAGGCACCCACTCTGACACGTCATCACTAGAGCAGGTGTTTACATGTTTCAGATCAGCAACCATTTCCATTTTAGACAAAGATAACCTGAGAAAATACAATGTAGCTTTCAAATGTTTTCTTTATCGGGGGAAAAAGCTATCCAAACCAACCTGGTTCCATGTGAAAAGAGCAATTGACCTCTTGGCTGGGAGACGGCTGCTCAGTGGGAAGACTCATGGTCATTGACAATTTGGAAGGTTGGTGGTTCGATCCTAGCTTCCCCACCACATGTCAAAGTGCGCTTGGGCATGAACCACATGTAGCTCCCCCAATCCGCAAATCAAGGGTGACTTTCAGTGTAAAGCGCTTTGAGTCTATTTCCATTTAAACTTATAACTGAATTTGTTCTACTCCATACAGATTTTAATTCAGTCACATCAGAGAATTTTTCATAATGCCTGTTTGAGGTCAAAGGTCAGACATTAGGATTTTCTGGTAGAGAGTAGATTGATTGATTGACTTTATTAACAGACCCCCAGGTCCATAAAAAAGAAATACATTAGAATTCATGGTTCCATCAGTTACAGCAGGTGGTCCAGGTCCTGAAGCAGCTCCAGACCATCACACTACCATCACCATGCCTGATGACTGATGTGTTGTTTTTCTGAATTATTGTTTTACTCCATGTGTAACGGGACACACACCTTCCAGAAAGTTCCCCTTTTGTATGATCACTCCATAGAATATTTTCCCATAAGTCTTTGAGATCATCATATTGTCTTTTGCAAATGTGAGAACACTTTTCCAATTTACCTTTCAAACAACACATCTACCCTCTTTATCCTTTATTTCTTTGATTTTTTTTTTCCAAAGAAGACAGAATCTGAGACCAGTCTCACTACTTCCCTTTTGGCACCCTCTTTGTTAAGAACTAAAAAAAATATTTTTATATCCAAACCTGCCCAATTTATCATGCTTCTGGGAGGACAGGCTGGTTTCCTGAAGGTATATGACTCGAATATTTTCTTTTTCATTTTGGATGCTACCTTTCTTTTAATGGTATTATTTAAGCCATTTACACATGGACACTATTGTAACTCCATTAGGGTTTATATTTATGATCTGCAGATGCCCTGGCTGTGAACATAGTCGAAACTGATGTGAAAACTATAGCAAACAGAAACAAATAATATACAAAAAACCAAAACAAAAACATTATTTGAACCCTGCTGATTTTGTAAGTTTGCCCACCAACAAAGAAATGATCAGTCTATCATTTTTCAAGGTTTATTTGAACAGTGAAGAGAAAAACATTAATGAAACCAATTTTTTAAAAAGTTATGAATTAATTTGCATTTTCATGAATGACAGAAGTGTTTTATCTCCTATCAATCTGAAAGTTTTCTGGTTCCCAGGTGTGTTTTATAAAGGTAACACTGAGTGCCTTCTCAACTCATTACCTGTATAAAGACACCTGTCCATAGAAGCTATCAGCCTATCCAGATCACAAACTCTGCACTATGACCAAAGAGTTTTTCAAAGATGTCACGGACAAGATTGCGGACCTACACAAGGCTGGAATGGGCTACAATACAATCACCAATCAGCTGGGTGAGAAGATGACATAAAATGACTGCCATTCTCCCTCGGCCTGGAGCACCACGCAATATCTCACCTCATGGAGTTTCAATGATAATGTGAAAGGTGTGGAACCAGCCCAGAACTCCTCAGGAGGAACTTGTCAATGGTTTGAAGGCAGCTGGGACAATAGTAACCAAGAAAACAGCTGGTAACAACACACTATGTCATGAAGACTGAAATCCTGCAGTACCCACAAGGTCTCCCTGCTCAAGAAAGCACATGTAGGCCCATTTGAAGTTTGTCACTGAACATCTAAATCCAGTGACAGGCCGTGCACCTCACCCCTAGGCCTTCAGAGATATCGTCCAATCTAAATTTGTACACCTCATAATACCACCAATAGTTTGATAACATGGCTTGAGAATCCATACAGAATCCAAAGGACACATTCTATTGCTATTAATATAAGCTGGACAAGCCACACTTAATTACCAGCACATTTAAAAACAATATGCTCATTTTCACAATTAAGAATAGGAAACTATGATCATGGATACTGTCAAATCTTAAAAATTAAAGCTGATTGTAAGAAATTAGTCAATAAAGTTTTAAGACCACTAAAGTATGATATGTGAACCTAAACAAGTTTGTCAAAAAAAGTGCATTGTTACCATTTCATATACGACACCAATGAGGTGATAAAACAAAATAAAAAAGTAAAGCAAACACATTATTTGCATTTGTTTTTGAGAAAATGACACTGCAAAACAGTTGGACATGTTGTCGCAGGTGCGACCCATTTTATTAACATTATAAATTGCTGTGGATTAAAAAATGCTTGCACTCTCCTCCACATTGCCTGCTTATTTGAAAATAAAATCTGTTCTTCATTTGTTTCTCAAGAAGACCTACATGGCATAGAACCCAACACCAAATCGACTAGTAACAAGCAACAGGCATTCCCAGCAGTGTTGCAGCATTTCTCTGAAGCTGGTAGCCACATGTAACGTTCCTTGTCTGAAAATGATGGACAAACCGTTTTCCCTCCTCCTTTAGCCATCGTGGGTTTAAAAATACAGTGATAGTTGTCGGTAGCTAATAAATCTCCGGGTTTAGTTCAGATAATTTGCGCAATTTTGCCATTAAGGCTAAAACGAGAGCGTATCCATCACAGGACCTGGGGGCCTTGGCCACACAGACTCAAGAACTGATTGGCTGTCACAGCTGCCTGTGTCTGTTCCCTTACAGTGGACAACGGCCTGCTCTGTTGATTCTGAAGGCCTGGGGCAGATTTCATAGAGCTTGACAACAACACAAGCTAGCTGAAATCTAGAGTGAGGTCACTAAAGGTGAACTGGGAGGCTTTATACAGATAGAAGGCCAATTTAGATTCATTAGTTTGTTTAGACAGTTTGAATCATGTCTCTCTTATGTGATTGATGCAGTGACTCTGTTACGACAGGCTTTTTAGAGCCACATTTCATGCATTTGTACCATTTATATGTAGAACTGACCTGGGAGAATAATTTTATTTAAAAATATTTACCAAAATAAAAATACATTTAATTTTCTGAGTAAGTTTAGGCCAGAAGAGAAGGCCTTGATTACCCACGACTACTGTCTATATCAGGGGTAATACAAATAGCAACATCCACAAATGGGTCCGGTCCGGGTTAATCTGCTAAACTCTTGCTGCAATACGAGAGACACAGCAGGGGTCACCTCCAACTGGGAAAATTAAACTTAAGGACAGCAGTGGCTGCAGTGCCTCATCGTGTCAAAAGCAGAACTAGAGATGATTATTCATGCTTTTATTTAATCTCGTCTGGATTATGGTAACAGCCTTTTTACATGTTTGAATAAGAAAGATCTGTCTCGCCTCCAGTCAGTTCAGAATGCTGCTGCAAGGCTTTTAACCAACACACGTAAGAGTCAGCACATGCTCCAGTTTTAAGATCCCTGCACTGGTTACCAGTGCATTTTAGAATTCATTTTAAACTTTTAGTTTTTACTTTTAAAGCCATGCGTGGTCAGGTCCCTGTTTATATCTCAGACCTTTTAAAATCCCACAGTCCTCCTCGTAGTTTGAGGTCTACTAGTCAGAGGCTGTTGGAGGTTCCTAGATCACATTTTAAGTCCAGGGGAGATAAATCTTTTAAAGTAGTGGCTCCAAAATTATGGAACGCTTTACCTCCTCCTCTGCGTAGCCTGAATTCTGTTGACTCTTTTAGGAAAC
Organism: Callopanchax toddi; assembly: GCA_006937965.1. Lineage (NCBI taxonomy): Eukaryota > Metazoa > Chordata > Actinopteri > Cyprinodontiformes > Nothobranchiidae > Callopanchax > Callopanchax toddi. Next base: position 1,658,898 of record SSNR01000048.1, on the reverse strand, counting down.
AGTTGAAAACTCATTTATTCAGGCTGGCTTTTAACTGATTTTAGGTTGCATGATGTTTTTGTTTTATTATGTTTTTATTTTGCGTTTTATTATGTTCTTATCAAGTTTTTATTTTTGTGTTTTATTATGTTCTTATCAAGTTTTTATTTTTGTGTTTTATTATGTTCTTATCAAGTTTTATCCTTTGTGTTTTTATAATTGTTTTTATTGTAAAGCACTTTGTGGCCATTGGCCTGAGAAAGGTGCTATATAAATAAAGTTATTATTATTATTATCGTGTAATGACGAGCTGTGTAGGCACCACGCAGACTAACGTATTCAGTGAAAGAATTACTGTCATGTCCCATGCCTCTTCTTCCCTCTGTTCTTCCTCCTGTCACTTTAGCCACTCCTCACAGCAGTTCCGTATTTTCTGTCTGTTTGGTTTTACCTTGGTTTATTCCCCCTGTGTTTCAATGTTCATTTTTCCACGCGTGTGTTTTGCCCTGTGTGTGTGTGTGACTGTGTATTATTGGTTCCTCTGTTTTCTCCCTTCACTATCCTCCACAGGCGTTCCATGTTAGTAATCTAGCCACCTGTTCCTTGTTTCTCCCGATCACCATCCTCCCTATAAAGATGTCGGTTCCTGCACTCCCTGTCGGATCCTGCTATTTGTCATGACCTGTTTACCAATACTTCTAGTTCCTTCATCCATGTAAGTTTTTAAATTTAATTTAATTTAATTCATCTCTGTATTTATTCCTGTTTCCTTTAAATAAACTGTTTTCAGTTCCTCTACTTCCATCTGCTGCTGCCTGCATTTGGGTTTTACACACAATCTCAAACTGTGCCAATTGCAGCTTGGGGGACACGACTCGTGGGCTGGAGGAGAATGCTACCTCTGATTTCATTAATACCATCCCCACTGACTGTCAAACATGGAAGTGGAAACCTTGATGGTGTTTTTCTGCCAAGGGGACAGGACAACTGCATTGCATCAAATGGAGAATGGATGGGGCCATGTACCATCAAATCTTGGGTGAGAACCTCCACAGATTTAGCTGCATGATAGAGTTGGGTATTCCTGGAGGAAGCCAGCTTTCAGTGATAATCAAAACACAGCAGTCTAGAAAATAATGATTGAGAAGTTGAAATTCCAAGTCATCCATTTTGTATGACATGATTCCAGGGCCAAAATTAGGACGCAAATAGCCAATGCTAACACCAGCCTGTCCATGCCAATGCATGCTAGTCACTATCCTCTCCAATGCTAATGCAAGTGAGTACCATAGTCACCTTCTCATTTACCAGCAATGACCGACTGCTCAGTTACCGGTGCTGTCCTATCTGATCAGATCAGTAGCTGCATTCGGAATGGATATAGCCTTCTGATACAAGGACGTAGCCACAGCAGGGGGCACAATAATCTCATTTTTGGCCCTGGAACCTTTGTTCATAAGGGCTCTGATAAACATATATTCTATAGTTAACTTTACAGGCACCAGTATGGGGTTCAACTATAGTTTTCTCTGCCAAATTAGCTGTTTGCAGTTTCTTTAGCTAAACTTTGCTAACTACCGGTAGTTGGAAGCTTCCTCTGGACAAACTCTGGTTTGTCTAGTTTAACATACAAAAGATCAGACCATACCTGAGACAATATGCCACCCAGCTCCTGGTGCTTTCTATGGTTATGTCCCGCCTTATTACTGCAATGCCCTTCTAACTGGTCTTCCAGCCTGCACTGTGAAACCTCAAATAGTCCAGAACGCAACAGCGCGTTTGGTCTTCAATTAGCCTAAAAGACATGTCACCCCTCTGTTCATTGAGCTCCATTGGCTACCTTTAGCTGCCCGCATCAAATTCAAGGCGCTAAGGAAAGCATACAAAGTCCTGAAAGGAATGGCTCCCATCTACTTGAATTGTCTTGCTAAGGCTTAGGTCATGGCTCCATCACTCAGGTCATCAAAGGATCATCAGTAGTACCTACACCACACTCAAGACAATCCAGACTTTTTTCATGTCATTCTACGAGGGTCGAATGACCTACCAATTGCCACAAGAGCAGGGGCGTCCCTGTCCATCTTCAAGAAACTCTTGAAGACCCAGATCTGAACATCTTCTAGACTAGCTCCTACCTTAGGAATCATATTAACAATAATAATCTTTGAAGAAATTTATATTTCTTAGCGACACCGGAAAAGGGTGGCTTGCCAACTTCAGATTGGGAGAGAGGTCCTACCCCAAGTGGAGGAGTTTAAGTATCTCGGGGTCTTGTTCATGAGTGAGGGAAGGAGGGAGCGGGTGATTGACAGGCAGATTGGGGCAGCGTCTGCAATGATGTGGACGCTGAACCGATCGGTCATGGTGAAGAGGGATCTGAGCCAGAAAGCAAGGCTCTCGATTTACCGGTCGATCCACGTCCCAATCCTCACCTATGGTCATGAGTGGCCAAAATGAGTTCCCTTTGCAGGGTGGCCGGGCTCAGTCTTAGAGATAGGGTGAGGAGTTCGGACATCCAGGAGGGACTCGGAGTAGAGCCACTGCTCCTCTGCATCGAAAGGAGCCAGTTGAGGTGGTTCGGTCATCTAGTTAGAATGTCTCCTGGACGCCTCCCTTGGGAGGTGTTTTGGGCACGTCCTGCCGGCAGGAGGCCCCCGGGTCGACCCAGGACAAGCTGGAGGAAATACTTCTTCAGGGAACGCCTGGGTGTCCCAGCTGAGGAGCTGGTGGACTTGGCCGGGGAGAGGATGGCCTGGGATGTCCGACTTGGGATGCTGCCCCCGCGACCCGGATAACCGGAGGAAGGCGAGGCGAGCAACATATTTACAGTATAATAATTAGTTTACAAATGAATTTATTGTTTTATTAACTATTTTTTGAAAGCACTAACTTCTTTGGGAAAAACGCTCATGACTAATCATTTCATAAAACCCGTCTGAAAAAAGAGCCATTCTGATGAGTCCATTTTTGCATTTATCCTCAGGATTTACATTTAGATAAAGTGACTTTTTGATAAAGAAAATCACATAAAAAACACACACAGACAGAACCTTCTTTTTCCCAACAAATCTGTTTCCCTTTCAAACCAAAATTGCAATACGGACACCATCACAGCAAATTTGATTTAAGGTTGTTTTTTATAACTATTATCATTATTAACTGTGATATAATCACATTTTATGCATATTTAAATGAATGTCTTGTTACACCAAGATAAACAGGCACTACACCAGTTAGGAGATAAAGTACATCACTAACTATGAACACACTTCTTCTAGAACACTAATATGGGGTTTTCACATTGTGAGCTGCAGCCCCATGTGTGCATAAGGAAGAGAGCAACATAAAAAAATCATTTACATGTACACCTCTTTACTGTCTCAACATAGTTAGGTCTCATTTTCAACTCAACACAGTTGTACAGTTACAATAGAATAATATAATCTTTAAATTACATCATCATATACAAATCTGACAGCGTGGTATAATGTCACGCTTTTATGATACACTGACAATTCCATTGCAATAAAATCGATACGATATTGTACCTATGACTTAATATGTTTTTCATTTGCTGTCATTTAATGAAACACATTTACATGTATAACACTACATTTTGTCTTAATTACTTGCATTTTTTAAAATTTATGTAATTAATTTTTTTTTTTTGTATTTTCTTTACAGCTTTTCATTACATTTACACAACTCATACACACTGGATGATAAAGATGTTTTACCCCAAAGTAACACTCTGGTAATGTGGATTATGTTTGAACTTGCAGGCTTGGTGTGTGTGTATTGTTGATTTAAATCTTGTGTGTGTGTGTGTGTGTGTATGTGTGTGTATGTGTGTGTTTGCATTGAGGATGTGGGACAGTTTGACAACAGAAGTCTTTTTGCAATGCTGGACAGCTTGGACTCTAAGACACAACTTGTGAGCTGGTGATGTGTTTCTCTTCTTGAGTGAGATCTAAACCTGTGAAATCCCATCGTAGACACACAGCTAAACACATCTGACCTCTGCTGGTCCTGTGACTTTTATAACTAGGTTATAAAAAGCATTCCCTCCATCAACTTGGTAACAAGACAACTCACTAATCAGTATCTGATGAATGCAAATTCCTGCTATAAATGTCCTTTCTACGGAGCTAATTAAAGATTTGAAGACTGTGAGGAAAAATAAGTGATTCAGTGATGTGTTTTCACTAAGTCCAGCAACCTTTTATGTCTTATTTAAGCTTTTTGAACTTGTAAAATTACAACAGATAATTGACATTTCTTCAAAAATCAACAAACAGGGTCTTTTTGTCTCCCATGTTATTTCTACAAAAAATGGTGGCAGCAGTGGGATTCCTCAAGGTTCTGAGCTGGAGCTGAAGTTTATGTCAATAGCAGACAAAATATCTCCATTTCCTAAAAAACGTCAACATTTGATGACAATTCTGCTGTGAAGACACATCACCAAATCTTACTTTTCCATCACAAACACCAACATGTAATGCACTGGGTCAATTGTGAGCATATATATGCACTAAACAGATGTATTTCTTGTGTCATTTAGCGGTTTTTTTTTGCAGACAATAGTTGTCTGGGTGGCCTGGGAAGCAAGTGATATGTGTTATTAGTGCATGGGGAGAAAATTCTTAGCTAATGAGTCATTCTTTGGCTCTGAAGGGAAATGGGTCACGTACTAGTGCATTTTGCCAGGGGAGGGCTTTTTATGACCGTGGAGAATGATGTCTGAACAAAATGCCCTCTTTCAAGCCCAATCACTAGTACATTCATGTCCTGTTGGAGAGGCATCTATCTTCAGACAATAGCCTGTTCCACAGTGATGTCTCGACATGCTTCCATTGGCCTGTTGCTCTGGAAAAGAGTCTCAGGCATAGGTATTGTTCAAGACATCCCTCTTATCAATGTAGTAACCTCAAGGTGACATGATCCAACATGGCTCTGAGGGAACGTTTCTCTCACGGATTTTGTTGAACCATGAATGAAAGCTTCTGCTGTAGCTGTAAATCCTTTCCATGGTTTTGCATGAGGATGATACTGTCAAAGGATTTACGATGCTGAGGATGCACAAACGCAAAGCAACAAACTTAAAGAGTTGGTTCATTCTTGTGAAATCACAAGCACGTGCATGTCCAGAAGCATGTGCATGTCCAGAAGCATGTGAAGCTGCATCTGTAGTCGAAGTGTTGCATCGAGTTGGAGCCCAAACAAAGGTTGCAGGATTCAGGGTAATGCAAAGTGTTTGCATAGCGCATGCTGCTATGCAAGTTGAGAAACAGTTCAAAACACATAGCACTGCACACACCGGAAAAGAGGCTAGACCAAACTGCAAAGAAAAAAATGACGAATTAAAAAACAAAAAATAAATAAAGAGGATACTGTCTGTGGTACTTTTAACACTACACAGCATTCGTGGTTTAAGAATGACATACACAGCATTAACAATGCTACACAAAATGGCATCACACTGTATATATACAATGCAAGTTAGAGAAGCTCTTCTTTGTTAAATGGATAAAACTGTTTATATTATTTTCCCTTTTCCACAAGAGAACACACTGCAGTACACTGGGAGTTAGAACGAGCTGCGTTACCTAATGCTCCATAAAGAAACTGTGTCCCTGCTCGGGCTTGATGATAAAGCTGAGTGTGTTTACACTGATGTAAGTGCTGCTTTTTGAATGTGTAAGTCCACCCACCCCAAATGCTGGATAAAATATGTTTATGGATTCAGTGTCTTTTAGCTTACTAAGTTTTATTTAAGCAAGACTGCTTGGCGCTTCTGTTGGACAAGAGATGTGTTGCTCTTTAGTCTCTGGCTATGTGCGGTGCAGTTGGACGGGACAGTTCAAGCTGCCTCCAGTGGCATGTCTTTGTCCAGTTAGGGGACTAGATTGGCTCAACGTAATTGGCTGGGTACAGTCCCTCTTGGCCGCTGTCTAAACGACCTCTACACCAGCCCTGCTCGTCTTCGTCTTCGATTTTGGTCAGCTCCTCACCTGTGAAGGAAACACCATCAGGTCAGCAGCACCAACAGATATTTAAAATACAATTTACATTTCAAGACAATATATTTGTAGCAGTTTTCACATTTATGCTTTCTAGATTTTATGGAACATGACACTGATAGAAACTTTGTTTTACTACACTATCAGTTTGTAAGTCTTTATAATTTTTGTAAGTCTGTATAATTTGTACTTAGTTTATTGATAATAACAGGAAGAAGCATCATGTTTAGGACCATGAATTTACCTAGAAATTTTTAAAAGACACATATACTGTATGATCAAAATAAACACAAATTTTTTGTTCCCAGTTCATAATTTGTGCAACAAATGAGTAGCAAAACCCAAATTTGTAAAGCTATATTTGATTTTTTTTTTCAAATGTTCAAAATTTTTGTGCAAATTCTGTTATTAATAGTTTTCTAAATGGTTCCAAAAAGCCTGTTTATGCTTCCAGGCTGTGAAATGGATTGCTTTCCTTCCTTTAACAGTTTCTTTGTCCAAAAGCAGAATACACACAATCATTTCTACAAATTTACTCCTGATGGTTACTATAACCTCAAAGGTTAGTAAATAAAATACACAAATAAAAATAATAAATCAAACTTAGCGTAGCGAAGCATATAGAAAACTAAATGGATTTCAGTTTATTTGTCATATTTTAATCAGGCGTGCTCTTTTTCATTTTTCATTTGTATCATAAATGTAGCCAAAGCAAGTGAGAGGCTCCATAGAGGAGCATTAAGCTGGCACTCTGACAGTTCTGGCAAATGGCAGATGGGCCGTACCACATAGTGGGATGGAACGGCACCAAATATGGTAAAAAAATAATAATGACCAAGTGCCTGATTCCCACTCAATTCTGAGTGGGTCATAGCAACTCATACTGAGAATTTATAATGTGGCAGAAAGTGCATTTGAGACCTTCATGCATGTCTGGTCACATATCAAAGCATAGTTACAAAATAAAGAACAAAGATACAAATCTCAAGAAGGTGCAGAAAATATCTAAAAAGGCAAAATAAGTTATGCCACTGCTTGATAAAATGCTAACTTGGGTAAATGTTGACTTGAACAGTTCATCAGAGTAAAGAGGGGACGTGGGGTTGAGTCTGGATGGAGGAAGCATGAACTGGCTGCTGGTCCCAGAGGACACTGCATGTAATGCCACTCATGTCTCCTCTGTCTCATCCTTTCACAGAAGGAGGATGACCATGTGTTTTTCCTTACATCTTTACACAACATCCAACTCATAGAAGGACTTTGAATTAAATGCAAAACACAATTTGACAACTTAAGTTAGAAAAATGATTGAGATCATTCACCTAATGCTGAAGCTATCATCCCATCCCTCGGGTCACCTGGTACGTTCATGGATAATTACCTGCTTTGAAGGTGAGCTCATCCTGTTCCTGGCCCTCATAGTCGTAGAGGGCGCGCACGCGGACCCCCCCTCTCCCAGTGCTGGAATCATCTTCAAATGAGTTCCTGTTCCCACCGTTCTCATTTCCTGAGTATGTTGTGGGCTGCTCGTCATCGGACCACTCGGCTGAATAGGCTTGGTTCTTGTCGTAGCTGCTCACACTGGAGGAGGGAAACAAGCTGGGTGAAATCTTAAGATCATAGTAACAAATGTCTAAAACATGTCTAAAGACTAGATTCTTTCATTTGTCATTACTCCATTTATGATGTAAGGATGCAATTTAAACTATGATTAATGATTTGCTTTTCTTTTCTTTATTAACATGAGTTAGATTGTGACACAAATATTAAGAGGTGTCATGAACTAACCTGCTTCGGTCACCAGGTGGCGCCACATGGTCAGTGCTTGGAGTGGGTGGGGCTCCATCAGGTTTTTTCTTCTTTGGAGGAGCAGCAGCCTGGTCTGGGTTGTACTCCTGGTGAACATATACTGGTCAAACCAAGATATTGTTGGTTTTTTTACACATTCACTTTTAAGGTTTAGTTTTACCTCAAATGCAGGCCAGTTCATGATCATTCCCGGGCCGTGGTTGTTGCTGAACCACTTCAGGTCCTCTTGTGTGTTTGCAGACAGGACCGTGCGCTCCAGTTCTCTGTATATTGTAGCATAGCTGAAAATAGGACAAATAGAAACAATAAAATGGTCTCATGGGAAAAGGATATGGTGCCAAAGTGGCACCAGAACCCACTGAGACTGATTTTGGGCTGAGAGAGATCAAGGTCTGGGACAAAAGAGAGAGGAATTTGGGTAAATATTCCTATTTTTATACCACTGCTCAAGCTGCCACAGTTTTCCTAAATCACATATGTACGCTCCTCCTTGAACCGTCACCTTATCGTGGTGGAGGAGTTTGAGTGCCCTAACGATCCTAGGAGCTATGTTGTCTGGGGCACTTGTGCCCCTGGTAGGGTCACCCATGGCAAATTGGTCCTAGGGGAGGGGTGAGACAAAGAACGGTTCAGAAGACCCTTCATGGAGACACAATCAAAGAGTCTGAGTACCCCGCCCGGAGGGTTACCGGGGTCTCACCCTGGAGCCAGGCCTGGGGTTGGGGCCCGTGGACGAGCGCCTGGTGGCCGGGCTTTCGCCCATGGGGCCCGGCCGGGCCCAGCCCGAACCGGAGACATGGGCTCATCCAACTGTGGGCCCACCACCTGCAGGAGGAGAGTGAAGGGTCCGGTGCATTGTGGATCGGGTGGCAGACCGAGGCGGGAGCTTTGGCGATCCAATCCCCGGACGGGAAAACTGGCTATCGGGACATGGAACGTCACCTCTCTGGCGGGGAAGGAGCTGGAGCTTGTGGAAGAGGCTGAGCGATACCGGCTAGATATAGTCGGGCTCACCTCGACACATAGCGTTGGCTCTGGAACCCGAGTCCTGGAGAGGGGTTGGACACTTTTCTTTGCTGGAGTTGATCCGGGTGAGAGGCGGAGGGCTGGAGTGGGCTTTCTGTTAGCCCCAAGACTCTCTGCCTGTATGTTGGGGTTTACCCCGGGGGACGAAAGGGCAGCTTCCCTACGCCTTCAGGTTGGGGAACGGGTCCTGTCTGTTGTTTGTGCTTATGCACCAAATAGCAGTTCAGAGTACCCACCCTTTTTGGAGTCTCTGGGACGAGTGCTGGATAGCGCTCCTACTGGGGACTCCATTGTCCTGCTGGGGGACTTCAACGCTCACGTGGGCAATGACAGCGTGACCTGGAGGGGCGTGATTGGGAGGAACGGCCCGCCCAATCTGAATCCGAGTGGTGTTCTGTTATTGGACTTCTGTGCAAGTCGCAGTTTGGACATAACGAACACCATGTTCGAACATAAGGATGCCCATCGGTACACCTGGTATCAGGGCAGCCTAGGTTACAGGTCGATGATTGACTTTATAGTTGTATCATCTGACCTGAGACCGTATGTTTTGGACACTCGGGTGAAGAGAAGAGCGGAGCTGTCAACTGATCACCACCTGGTGGTGAGCTGGATCAGATGGCAGGGGAAGATGCCGCGCAGACCTGGTAGACCCAAACGTATAGTGAGGGTCTGCTGGGAACGCCTGGCAGAAGAGCCTGTCAAGATGGTCTTCAACTCCCACCTCCGGCAGAGCTTCGACCGTGTCCCGAGAGCAGTGGGGGACATTGAGTCCGAATGGGCCTTGTTCCGCTCTGCGATTGTTGAGGCGGCTGTTGCTAGCTGTGGTCGCAAGGTAGCCGGTGCCAGTCGTGGCGGTAACCCCCGTACCCGCTGGTGGACACCAGAGGTTAGGGGAGCCGTCAGGCTGAAGAAGGAGGCCTACAGGGCGTGGCTGGTCTGTGGGTCTCCAGAGGCAGCTGATAGGTACCGGCGGGCCAAGCGGAGTGCAGCAGTGGCAGTTGCCGAGGCAAAATCTCGGGCGTGGGAGGAGTTTGGCGAGGCCATGGAAAAGACTATCGGTTGGCTCCAAAGAGGTTCTGGCAAACCATCCGGCGCCTCAGGGGAGGAAGGCAGCAACTCGCTCACACTGTTTACAGTGGGGACGGGGAGCTGCTGACGTCAACTGGGGCTATAGTCGGACGGTGGAAGGAATACTTTGAGGAGCTCCTCAATCCCACCGATGCGCATTCTGAGGAGGAACCAGAGCTGGGAGATCTGGGGATGGACTGTCCAATCTCTGGGGCAGAAGTCGCTGAGGTAGTCAAACAACTACGCAGCGGCGGAGCCCCAGGGGTGGATGAGATCCGACCTGGGTATCTCAAGGCGATGGATGTTGTAGGTCTGTCATGGTTGACACGTCTCTGCAACATTGCGTGGTCATCGGGGGCAGTTCCTGTGGAGTGGCAAACCGGGGTGGTGGTTCCCATTTTTAAGAAGGGGGACCAGAGGGTGTGTTCCAACTATAGGGGGATCACACTCCTCAGCCTCCCTGGAAAGGTCTACTCCAGGGTACTGGAGAAGAGGTTCCGGTCGATGGTTGAATCTCGGATTGAGGAGGAGCAATGTGGTTTTCGTCCTGGTCGTGGAACTGTGGACCAGCTCTTTACCCTCGCTAGGGTGATGGAGGGGTCATGGGAGTTTGCCCAACCAATCCACATGTGTTTTGTGGATTTGGAGAAGGCTTATGACCGTGTCCCCAGGGGCACCCTGTGGGGGGCGCTCCAGGAGTATGGGGTTGGATGGTCTTTTGTTAAGGGCCATTCAGTCCCTGTACCAGAGGAGTGTGAGTCTGGTCCGCATAGCCGGCAGTAAGTCGGACCTGTTCCCAGTGAGGGTTGGACTCCGCCAGGGCTGCCCTTTGTCACCGGTCCTGTTCATAACCTTTATGGACAGGATTTCTAGGCGCAGCCGTGGTGTGGAGGGGGTTGAGTTTGGTGACAGGAGAATCGCGTCTCTGCTTTTTGCGGATGATGTGGTCCTCCTAGCTTCATCGAGCTCTGACCTTCAGCTCTTGCTGGGGAGGTTCGCAGCTGAGTGTGAAGCGGCTGGGATGAGGATCAGCACCTCCAAGTCTGAGGCCATGGTTCTTGACCAGAAAAAGGTGGATTGCCAACTCCGGGTCGGGAGAGAAGTCCTGCCTCAAGTGGAGGAGTTCAAGTATCTCGGGGTCTTGTTCACGAGTGAGGGAAGGAGGGAGCGGGAGATCGACAGGCGGATTGGGGCAGCGTCTGCAGTGATGCGGACGCTGAACCGGTCTGTTGTGGTAAAGAGGGAGCTGAGCCAGAAAGCAAGGCTCTCGATTTACCGGTCGGTCTAGGTCCCAATCCTCACCTATGGTCATGAGCTTTGGGTAGTGACCGAAAGAACGAGATCGCGGATACAAGCGGCTGAAATGAGTTTCCTCCGCAGGGTGGCCGGGCTCAGCCTTAGGGATAGGGTGAGGAGCTCGGACATCCGGGAGAGACTCGGAGTAGAGTCGCTGCTCCTCCATATCGAAAGGAGCCAGTTGAGGTGGTTCGGGCATCTGGTAAGGATGCCTCCTGGACGCCTCCCTCGGGAGGTGTTCTGGGCATGTCCTGCCGGCAGGAGGCCCCCAGGTCGACCCAGGACAAGCTGGAGGAAATACATCTTCAGTTTGGCCTGGGAACGCCTGGGCGTCCCAGCTGAGGAGCTGGTGGACTTGGCCGGGGAGAAGGTGGCCTGGGCTGCCCGACTTGGAATGCTGCCCCCGCGACCCGGACCCAGATAAGCGGAAGAAGGCGAGGCGAGGTGAGGCACATATGTACGGCTCATATGCACTTTTGTTATATTAAAGGTACAATAGGGAACCTATATTATATTAAAGGTACAATAGGGAATTTGGTAAACAATGTAGCTTAAAACATTTATTTCATGCCTCTTAACAATGTTCTAACATAATATAGCTATAAAAATTGTTTTAAATGAAAGAAACTAGTGGTTGCCCTACAGTTCTCTAAAAACCTCAGCCAATCATAAGTTTCGAAAGCAACTATTGGACAATCCGGCTGTCTGTCTCGCTGAAGTGCCTCACTTCCGCACTTCCTTGGATCCTCCATTCATGCATGCTGGAGCATTTTGGGTCAGAACATACCAGAAGTGAGAGAAGGACAGAAACGGCCAGCTGTTAGCTCTTCAATTTTAGGGAAAAAAAAAGAGTCCCAAAAAGAAAAACACTTTTTCAGCTAGCACAAAACTAAATATTTAGATGTAGAAAGAGGAAAATCCAGGGTGAACATTAGCATAATGTTTCAATGGCTGGTGTTTGGCTTTTTTTTTTTTGTTACTTTGGTAATGTGCGACCCCATGTCCGGAGGAGGCGCAGCCTAGGGATTATAGCCGATGGGAGGGGTGAGAGCTTGTGAACTGTGTTCGTGTAAAATAGCTAGCTATACCTAGCTTGTTTGCAAATTCTCTATTGCACCTTTAACCTTAGGTGAAGGAAATATAGCTCATTTAAAAGCAACGTATTTTCAGCCAGCGTTATTAAGGATCAAACTGATTCAAATTTATAGGTTGAAGAGCTCAACTACCCAGCAATCCTCTAAAACGGTAGTTCCAAAAAGGTTGGTCTGGTCTGGACCCCACTGTGGGTCCTGAAACAACAAATGGGGTCCTGGGATGTTCTCCAGAACTGAACGTGAATAAAATCCTTACCATATATTTACCCTTATTGTTACAAACAGTTGAATAATCATAGTTGTAGATGTTTGTGTTGTCATTATGTCCTTGTTTGATTAGTTTATTATCTGTGTTTGTATCATTAGCCAGTGATTGTTGGAGTCACGAGTCTCTGCCACTGTCATTTTGTGGGTCAGAAGCCAAAATGTTTGGGAGACACTGATCTAAAACACTGAAAATCTTAAATAACTGATGGGTGTGAGGTCTGTAAATCCTTTAGCTCCTTCCTTTTTAAGTGACTTTTAATCAAAAGCATTCACTGTGAACAAAATTAAGTTAGTCAGAAATGCCATTCACTGAAGGCTCAGCTCATTAGCATTGGAAATCTGATTTCTAATGAGAAAATTATGGCTGGTTAAAAATCTTGTGTTTATAATAATGATTTCACAACAGGCAAACTGGGCTAAAAGTGACACAAGACAAATGGAACAAATCAGTTTTAAATGTGTTTTTTTTAATGTGAGATTAAAAGTCAAAGCATGTATGAATTTATGATTAAGGTGCTCAATGAGCATGGTGTTATATATGCTATTTATTATGTTATTTAATCTAATATCTAGATAGATCCAAAGGAAGATTTATGGAAAAAGACCAAAAAGCAAGTTTAACTGAATGTAGATAGATTAGTTTTTAAAATGTTCTGTCAGGTCTGGCTGACCTTTGGTTCTCAGTGAGGTTAAGGTGGCGTTTGATGTCCAGCAAGGCCTCCTTGAGGAAAGTCAGCCTCTTGACTTCATGCTGCTGGCACTGGTCAAACACCTGCTCCATGCACTCCATATACTGAGGAGTGCACTTGTTCAGCTCATCTAAAGACTTCTCATACTTCTCTTTAGCCTGGAAAAAAACCAGACAGTTTAATCTAAAACTCTGCAAAATGAACTGCTCCAATATCATTTCAAGTTTCTTAGTTTTCCTCATTACTCCCTTAAACTAAAACCAGTTCAAGTGCCTTCACCTTCTGTACATCCTGTTTGCATTTGTCCACTTTCTCGTGAAGTTTCTTCTGCTGGTCTGGTGTGACAGAAGCCTCAGTCTTCCCGTTGGCCTCTCTGGCTGCTGCCAGCTTCTCCTCCTTGCAGGCCATATGGTATGTTTTCTTAGCAGCCTCCATCTGCAAGTTCAAGAACAGGCATTGTCTCAGATGCATGATCTGATGTTACCAAAGAGATTAAAACTACTCCTCAAAATGACAACAATCTTCTTCTGCCACCAGACCCTGCTTGCAGCTGAAAGTGGACAAAAATGTTTTTGCCTCTGTGTGTGTTTTTGTGTCTTGACTCTGTTCAATTAAGGACGGCCACCACAGCTAATCAACTTAAGCCAATACAACTTGTTAACTTTTGTACATCTTTGACTACACATCCTGAAGCTATTTGTCTAGTTATTTATTCTCTATAAAGCACACTAGATGTTGCAATAGCTCAGTTTGTGTTAAAAATGATTTAAATGGTTCTAGACAAATCAAAAAGCTGGTGCTGCTCTAGCATGAGTTTAGCTGGATATGCTAGTCATCCTTAAAACACAAAGAGCTGCTTTAAGGGTAGACTGACTGAGCATCAACAAGTAAGCTGTCAAAGCACAACAGTAGTGATACACCATTAACAAAACCAAACCCTCCTCACCTCCTTGAGCTTTTTGGCCCATGGTTTCTGAGCCTTTTTGAAGCCTTCTTCGGCCTCCTTGGCCTCTTTGAAGCCTCCAATCATCTGCTTGTGATACGCCTCCTTTTGCCAGTTCTTCACTTTCTCCACATCTTCATTCAGCAGGTTGTTCTTCACGTCCTGGTGCAGCTCACTCACTTTCTCTGCCTCTGTCATCACAGCCAGCCAGGCTTTCTCCACAGAGCCGTACTGCGGACCTGAGAGTTGCACAAACGGAAATGAAACATTTCACAGCAGTAAACTTTTGTTGAGGTTTTTGCTTTTCAAAAAAGGCCAAACCTTTCTCAATAAGTTGTCTCCATCTCTTGGACCATGCAGTTAACTGATCTCCGTAGGCTTTCTCTATCTTAGCACGTTCCTGCAGGCAGCCCATAAGATCGTTGCAAAGCCGATGGCCGTCATCAAATCTCTTGACAGCACGTTTGTAGTTCCCCACCTGAGAACAGATGCAAAGACTTCTACTAAAAATACCATAGTCGTGTATTTCAAACTAAGGAAAGCATTTATTTATTTACATTACTGGTTCACTGAGGATAAAGATGGAGAGAATGAGCTGAAATACCGCCAAATACACAGGAACAGCTGTGTTTAACCATAGCAGTCTGTAGCAAGACTACAGTCACAAATCAGCAGGTTAACAGCTAGGTTATTCATATTTAACACAACAATACCTTCCTGGAGAAAACGGACCACTTTAAAATCAAAATGCACCAACTAAATAGGTGAAAGATGAGAAAAATATTCATTTTGATCTGAGAATCAATGTATCCTGTTCATTCATTCATATCTGAGGCAACAGTTGCCCAAATAAAAACAGCAGTTCTGATTAAATCAGTAAGAGATTTTGTTTAAATGACCTCCTCTTTGTGCAAAAAAAAAAGAAAAAGGACAAGACAGTTCACATGAAGAAAGAGGTGAATCTCTGAGGCTGTTTCCTAACATAACATTTTTGTTCTCATAAGAATGTAAAGCCTGTCACTTGAAGATATTAGATTTTTACTTATTTTCATGTTGCTACCATTTAGTGGCTTCCAGATACAGCATGCTTGGCCAATATGAGACCAGCTGCAGAAATGTTGTTCCTGCTGTAAATGCAAACACCAGAAACATGATATTGGTAAAAAAAAAAAAAAACCCTCAAGGAATTCTCCTTTAATTAGCCACTTTGTAAGCATTACACTGATTAAAAATCACAGCAGATTTAATGTTTTTAACAATTTCTTCATTATAAACAGAGCTGCATGGATAGATTTTTAGATAATTGTTGGTTTACTCTCTGCATTGAAAGCAAGCCGTAGCTTCAAGGTCTGAGCTGAATTACTGCTCTTTTAGAGAAAACATGATCTAATATCCTGAATTTTTATTTATTCACTGATCATTGTTTAAAATGCTTTTCTGTTTTTTTCTCATATCAAAACACAGAATTTAAAACTATTGGAGATCTATTCATAGTGAAGCAAGCTTTTATTCTATAAATGAACATCTTGCCACTTTAAGTGAAACTGAGTGTCTCCACCTTTTTGGTGCCTGCAGGGGGAGTGAGCTCATGGTGCATGATGAAGAGAGGATAAATGGGGGGAGGGGGGTTACTCGTGCCTGTGCATGTGTAGTTATGCAATGAACTTGGGCTTGTGTTTGCATGATATATGAGTGTGTGTGTGTTTGTGTGTGTGTGTGCGCACTGAGGCTGCTGTAATCCTCTTGAGTGGTGTAATGCAGTCAGACAGGTTCTCAGGAATGGATGACGTGGTAGAGTCAGAAATACCCCAGATCTCCCCCCCTTCCCTCTCTCTCTCTCTCTCTCTCTGAAAACATACAGCATGTACAGCACCATCCAGGCTCGGCTCACATAGAGCTGAGCTGCCATGTTTGCTGGCTGTAGAGCTGCACTGTGATTGGTCCAGACGTTTGCATGCATGGTTTCTGTTTGTGATGAAAGCTGTGTGACTTTGTTGTTTGTGACACACTGCCAAGTCACACCAACAACATCATGTAGGTGGGCTGCTTTTACACATGAAAACACACCTGAGCTCCATGGTTTTGTTTTTCTTCTTTGCAGAAGAAAAAAAAAGTTTTTTTAAAGCAAAAACCCTGAGAATAAAGGATTTTTGTAGCTTTTACAAGTTCTGAACTGACCTTAGCTGTGTTGCTAAATTCGAGATGCTACATGTAAGTAAGTAAGTAAGTAAGTAAAGTTTATTTATATAGCGCCTTTCACAGATATACATCACAAAGCGCTTGACAATAAAAACAAACAAAAAAAAACAGAGAAAACATTGAAAATAAAAAACAAAACAGAGATTTGGGGGTACCAGATACAATATTTGGGCAAGATTTGTGGTACCATCAGGGGATCTACATTGTAAATGATGAGATATAGTGGGACATTGACTTGTGTAAGGAACTAAAGTCTTGGGCAGAAATATTGGGACAAACTTCAATACAATATTTGGGCAAAAAAATAAAGATGGGAGCAGAAGAAAATGTAAACAAGAGGGAGGGAGGGAGTAGCATTTTACACACAGTCACAACAACCGAAAAACACATCAAGGAGGGTGGGGGGGGGTGGGGGTCAGGATCTCCACCAGCATCAAGGACACGGCACAGCTGACCGACCTTCACTCACAGTAGAGGGGGGAGGAGAGTTAGGTGAGAGAGCGTAGAGAAGGGGGGGGGCTGAGCAGTCGCTTCATTCACTCTGTTGAGTAGGAGATTGTCAGGGTCACCAGATAAGATAACAGAATGTGTTTGGAGCAGGCAGTCCTGTTTGTTACAGCTGCCTTAAATGTCCGTCACTGGCTTCATCCCGTCCAAATTTGAAAACCTGGCCAGTCCCATCTGATCCGTGTAGTTCGACACATCGATCGTAATTCACTCCGCGCCAGAGTTCGTTCGCAGTCAGTCCTACGAGACAACTCAGTCCTCGCGAGTGTTTCAGTGTTCAAAGCACGCATCAGCCCCCTTTGAAGCACATGCAGGTGCAAGTGGTGAAAGGCTTCCTCAGAGTGCACGATGACTGAGGCTCTTTGTCTGGATAAGAACCATGACACAAAGAAGACTCTGTTCTGAGGGAATTCATTATCACTAATTTGGTGGGTTTAAATCACACACACACACACACACACACACACACACACACACACACACACACACACACACACACACACACACACACACACACACACACACACACACACACACACACACACACACTCTAACACACAGCTTTGTTTCTATTACAGAGGATGCTTCATTGATTCCTGCATGTTTGATGCAACTAATAATGAATTAAGCTAAAACTTCATCAGGTTACATAAAACCAGAGTTTAGTTTTTAACAATCACTTTGTTTCTCAACTTGGACCTCTTTTTTCAAAACTCTAGATACAAAATTAAAACAAAACCTACTTGTAACATCACTCCTCAAACATCCAGAACTCTGAATTTTGTCTACAGAACTTTGAAGAAACCACACGGACACAGTCACAGAGGCATTTGCTTAGATGTTCCTTAAAACAGCCACCTGCACATTTGTTTGCAATACTACCATCAGTGTAAAATGACCAATGCAGTACAATAGATGCTGTTAAAAATGTAAAATCATCCCAAAATCCATTACAGTAAAAATAATAATGGATTGATTTATATAGAGCTTTATAAGGCACCCAAGGTGCTTCACATTCATGCACACACTCACTCATACTCTGCCAGTTTGCATCATTGGCCCCTCTGACCTCCACCAACATTCACACACAGGCAGGGTGTCTTGTCCAAGAGCACAATGACAAGGTGACTAGAATGGAGCTGGGATCAGACTGCCAACATTCAGAATACACTGTAAAAAAAAAGTAATTTTTACAGTAAAAAACTGGCAGCTGTGGTTGCCAGAAAAAACTGTGAACCGTTAACATTTTTACTGAACAAACCGTGTTTACTACAGTAATACAGATGCCTTGGAGCTACAGATGAAAAGGCTCTGTCTCCTTTGGCTTTTCATATGTATTATTTCATCTACGTAATTATGATTTGTTCAGTAAAATTTTTTACATGTGCACAGTATTTTTTACGGAATTATTCTGGCAACCACAGCTGCCAGTTTTTTACTGTAAAAATTATATATTTTTTACAGTGTACTAGATGACCCACTCTACCACCTGAGCCACTGCTGTCCAGTATTTTAAACAAACAAATCAAAACAAAACCCTAAACTCTTTGTGGATTTGGCCACAGGTTCTCATCTGCATCACTGTGGAAGTTCTCTCCTCCCAAGCATCTGGGGAAAAGTTTTCATCTTGAATCTTTACCTAACATTGCGTTGCTTCACCTCACTGTCTTCCGCTTATCCGGGTGCTGGTCATGAGAGCAGCATCCCCAGTAGGGACCCCAAGGCATTTCCAGGCCACCCTAGAGATATAATTCCTCCAGCGTGTCTATGGTCAGTCTAGGGGCCTCCTGCTGACTGGACATGCCTGAAACACTTCCTCAGGGAGGCGTCCACGAGGCATCCTGACCTCCTGCTCCTCACCCGATATCTAAGGGTGAGTCTGGCCAACCTGTGAAGGAAACTCATTTTGGCCACTTGTATTTGCGAGCTTGTTCTTGTGGTCAATATTAACCATAGCTCATTTTTATGTTTATGTACTATGCAGCCTTCATGACCATTGATGATGCTTGGAACACACACTGACAGGGAAATCAAGAGCCTTGCTTTCTGGCTTAGCTCCCTCTTCACCACAACAGACCGGTTCAGTATCTGGATCACTGCAAATGCTGCCCCAATCCACCTGTTTATCTCCCAGAGTTAACAAGCCACCCTTGTCTGGTTGAGAACCATGATCTCCTATTTGGAGATGGTGGTCCTCATCAGAAGCTTCACACTCGACTGCAAACCTTAGCAAGTGCCAAATGTTATATAACCTGATGAAGCAAAGAGGACAACATCATCTGCAAAAACCAGATCCTCCTGCCACCAACCTCAACACCCTCCACATCACGGCTGCACCTAGAAATTCTGTCCATAGAAGTTATTAACAGAACCGGTGACAAACGGCAGCCCTGGTGGAGTCCAACCTCACCGGGAACAGGTCAGACTCACTGCAGCTCCATGGACGACAATCACTTCTTTAAAAAGGCCATCCAGCCCCTCCCTAAGCCCATAGAGCACTGTGCCGTGTTACTAGTGTGCCGACAGATCATCAGGTGTGCTGTGGGAAATGATTAAATTTCACCTAATGGGTCTAAAAATTGTTAATTGCACTTTTTATTTGAAAGAAAAAATATAAAATATCATAAAATACTTTTTTCTTTGTGTTTGATTCCTATTCAAGAATATACAGAGTTTCATTTTTTAACATTTTTCGGTTGCTGGTGTACTTTGTAATTTTTTTCAATGAAAAAGTGTACCTTGGCTCAGAAAAGTTTGAAAAAGACTGCAATAGAGCGCCCTGGACACATGACCATTAGCCTTCTCCAGATCCACAAAATAAAACCTCACATTACAAATTATTACACACAATTATACTCCTCTGAGCTACTTCTGTAACATGGGAGGGGCGAGGAAGGTGACCAGCTGAGTGCTTTTAAAATAAACTGATCATTCTAAAGTAGAGGTCACTAACAGGTGGACCGCCATCCGGATCCAGACCCGAGTCAGTCAAAAAAAAAGTCAGAAAGTCAGTCTGACTTTCTTCTCTGGACTTGATGAGACCATAAAGTGGACCGGAATAAATTACCTTCTTCTGCAGCCTCAACTAGTGGCCCTGTGTACCTAATTGTCCTAAACACTCTCGTTATGAATGTGCTTTGTTTTAATTATTCATTTTTCCAGCTTAGTGCTTTCAGTGGTGACTGCTTGATGACAGAACAGACATGATGTTGTGTCTTTACCTCCCAGAAGCTGTCCATGGTGTCGTCAGCACCTGCAGATTCATCGTAGGAGCCAGACATTTTTCTGGATGTGGCAACGCTCTCTAATGACTAAACCTGTCCTCTGCAGCAGAGCTGGCTTCCTCATGCACTGAAAGAGAAGAAAAGAACACTAGTGTGAGAGAGCAGCATCATACAATCAGAAAACCAAAGTGAGCTAGTGAGGATGAGGATTTCTTTTCATGTGGTTGTGTGGAATTTTGATTTTCTGCGTTATAAACAAATAGAATAATGTCATAAAGAGTGCTTTTGAATGTGCTAACAGGGGTTCAAGCCAACATTGATAATATGATCACATCAGGATTAATAATGAGCTTTTACCACCTTATGGTGAGACACAAGGCTAAATTCAGACAAACAGATGCTCTTAGTGTAATGATGTTGGGGTTTTTGTTGGTTTGTAGTTTGTTCTCTCAGCCGTGTTGTTTTCTGTTGTTTCTTGTATTTTAAATATTTGTAATTATCTTTATTTTGAATCAGCAAAAAGAAAAAAGCCAGAGATCGCCATATGGAGACTTGTCCCTTAACCAGTGTTGGCTTAAAGCTGTACTGGAAACATTAGACTATAAATCTGAAAGGTGCATGAGGTCAGATTGACCACTTAGCAGCATTCAGCGTGGTGATGGCTGAAGGAACTGTTTCTTAGTCTGTTTGTTTGAGTCTTTATGAATCTGAAGCGTCTGCCTGAGGGCAGGTGTTCAAACAGAACATGTCCTTTGTGTGACGAGTCCTGAGACAATGAGAACTGTGCAGTTCTTCAAGTGAGAGGAGAGGACAGCTAACTATCTGCTGGGTGACCCTGTGGATTTCTTTCCTCTGGGCTACAGTGCAGCTGGAGAACCATGCACAGAGACAGTAGACCAACCAGATTCTCCTCACTGTGCAGCAGTAGAGGGACATCAAGGATGTTGTTCTTCCTGAGAACCCTCAGGAAGTAGTCTCTTTTGGACCTTCTTCACAGCCTCTGCAGTGTGTGTACCCCAGGCCAGGTCCTCGCTGATGGTGACCCCCAAGTAGCAGAAGTCTGAGACCCTCTCCACACAGTCCCCATTTATGACAAGTGACTGGATGTTGCCTGCTTTCTCCCTGAAGTCTACGATGAGCTCCTTGGTCATTGCTGTTTTGAGGAGCAGTTGTTATTTCTACACCACACTGTGAGCTGCTCCACCTTATCCCTGTATAGGATTCCTCTCAGGGAAGAGGTGGGACAGTGGACTGGGGCAGGTTGAATATCCTGGTGAAGACCCCAGACTGTTGGTCTGCACAGTCTCTCAGCACACATCCTGAGACGCTGTTAGATCCAGCTGCTTTCTGTGGGTTGACAGCCCATAGCGTACATCTCACCTCATGCTAGCCCACTGTGAACATGGGGCTGTTGTTGGTTTCTGGATGTGGGCTGGCTGTCTCTGGTGGGTCCACCTCAAACTGGACAATATAGTGGTTGAATGCCTTTGCCAGCAATAGATCACCTCCCACAGCTCTGGGACTGGTTATGTGCTGGACACCCTTTAGTGCTGTCTAGATGTTTCTCTATCTTATCATCTGACTTGGCCTCTCAGAGGCCCCTGTTCAGGTTGGTACAGGCGGTGCTGTAGGGTCTTATCCCCAGAGGCAGTGTTCCTCTCATTCAGCAGCCTCTGGCCTTCATTGGTCATCCAGGGCTTTTGTTTGGGGTAGACCTGAATACGTTTGTCCTCTGTGACAATGTCTGTGCAGTTCTAAAGTAAAACATAACACCGTCACTAAACACTTCCAGGTCTGGGTATACAAAAACATCCCAGTTTGTCAAACTGAAACAGCCCTACAGCTGCTGAGAGGCTCCACTTTGCCAAGTTTTAACCGTCTTTGTGGTGCTGGGGGCAGTTTTCCTGAGTGGGATTAAAAACAGTGATGTTTGTTTAGAGCGGCCCAGGTGTGGTAGTGGTGTAGCCCTGAAGCCCTGTTTAATGTGTGTGTGGTAGCACACCACCAGGTGGTGGAAAAACCTTTATGTTCCCTAGGGGGACCTGACAGAAAATAATTGAGAACCACAAGGGTATATGTTAATTTTAAGGATGCTACAAGAGTTAATGAGCTGCTCCTCGTCTCACCCTTCACCTATGGCTAATTTGCCAAGGGAGATCCTACCAGGGGCAAAATGCTCCAGACAGTTTAGCTCCTAGAACCATTAGGGCACTTAAACTCTTCCACCACAATAAGGTGGCGGTTCAAGGAGCCACTATCTACGATAGCATGTTGTTACTTGCATATGTTTACTGGACCTCTACAATGATCTGTTGCAGCATTGGTGACCTCCGCCACATAGATGAAAATAGTCCTCGTCACCAAGCATACAGTAACGAGCCCTAATGACACACACACACACACACACACACACACACACACACACACACACACACACACACACACACACACACACACACACACACCCACTCACACACATACGTCTTTCATTGGTGTGTCCTACAAAAGAGAGGAAGCTTTGACCCAGATTCATTTGACATCTCAAAGATTTCTGCAACACAAACACACACACACACACACACACACACACACACACACACACACACACACACACACACACACACACACACACACACGTCTTTCATTGGTGTGTCCTACAAAAGAGAGGAAGCTTTGACCCAGATTCATTTGACATCTCAAAGATTTCTGCAACACAAACACACACACACACACACACACACACACACACACACAAAACACAACATGCATGTGCATGAAGTTCAGCAACCCAGAAATGTTTGTGTGTGTGAATACCGAAGCAAGATCAAGACGTTGTTTGTGTCCTTTCATTATGTGCTCTAATCATCAACTATGGTAGAATCTGGAGCTCTTTGAGCATTTACTGTTTTATATTTATATATGTTGTTTGATATGTGTTCAATATCGTCCCACCAGGACGAAAACAGAAAACACTGCTCACTATTGGTATTGAATTGAACTATTTTTGAAGCCTAATTCATTTTGCCCTCCTGATTAATACCTTTCCCTGACAAAGAATTCTTCATCTATCCTGGAATAGTATGTAACAGTAATGAGGCTCTGTTAATAATGCTCCTGCCCAACATGGTTTCCTGATCTTTATAATTACAGTGGATTGTCGTTATTATCCAACTTCTTAACTTGCTCCTACAGTGAAAACTACTTTTAACACTATTAACATTTTTAATTAAAATGATAAGAAAATGTGCATGTTGCTATTAGTGTACTCAGTCTGTGTTAGTTCAACCTCAGTAGATAAACCTGTGGACATTTCAGATAATAAACTGAGTCAGCAGACTACAGAGGCATGACTTATTATTTCTTTCATCCTTTGAGTTTCAGTTAAAGTTATGTACAAATTATTTCCTGCATCATCCTTCATCCAAGGTGTGGAGTGACTCATTTCAGATAACTTCCTGAAGTGACTTTATTTATGCACAAATCTCAATATAGGCTAAATATCTTTGTAAGAGGAATTAATATCTTAGTATAACAGTAACGGGAAAGTATTTTGGTGGAAACTTGAGAAATGAGCTTGGTGTTTTTACAGTTTTACCCTTTGTGATTGTTTTAAGTTGCACCTGGAGAACCAATGATAAAGTCAAACACTGGCAGATTTAGTCAAGTTATGTTTTCTCACAAACTATCTCAAGGCCTCACAATCTGTTGCTTCTTTTGTTGACTGTTTTAAGGACTGCTCTTTGTGCTTGTTTAAATCATCAACGTAGCCTTTGAACACTTTGAATTTTCAGTCATATTGAGTCAGAACAAATTAGTGCCTTTCAGTTACACTGCTGTAGCAGAAAAGCATTTTTCTGATTTTCAAAGACGACCTTCCAGTTAGTGAGGGAGGAGTCGAGTAGCTGTCGCTGCCTGCCTTCACTCTGCCGGCTGCGTTTCTCTGCTACTATTTTTCCTTCTTGATAAAACTTCTTTTTACCTTAAATTACTTTAAAATATTGATATTTTAATAAGAAAATTGCACTGTAAGCCATTTCTTTGAATTAAAATCGGGACGTCTGGGACACAGGCTGGGTAAAAATAGGACAATATATTGGGATTGTCAAAAATCCTCGGGGACACGGGACACATGACTCAAAATTGGGACTGTCCAAGGTAAAACGGGACGTCTGGTCACCCTATTAGGGCTAACTATAAAGTTATAAAACTGTTAGCTAGCTGTTAGCTGTGTACATATGCAGCGTTAGCTCTGTAACTATAAAGTTGTGGATTTTCAGTAGTACCTGTTTTGGTTAATTATGTGAAGTCTAATTTACAGTGAGCAGTTGGTTAACATTACCATATTTGCTGCCTCCATGCTTTTTCCAGCTTTCTGTTCTCAGTAGGCTCAATCAACAGAGAAAGTTTGGCTCTTTTTGGAGAAGATTGGTGTCATACTACTGCTTATTTGTCTGCTATTGTTAAACACCACATTTAACAGTTTTATTCAACCTTTTTTAACCAGGTTAAATAGATTAAGATAAAGATGTCTTACTTGTAACTGTGGTCTGACAAGAGACAATACCATTCATGAGAGAAGGTGAGGGGGGCTATAATATCGCCTCGCCTCGCCTCGCCTTCTTCCGCTTATCCGGGTCCGGGTCGCGGGGGCAGCATTCCAAGTCGGGCAGCCCAGGCCACCTTCTCCCCGGCCAAGTCCACCAGCTCCTCAGCTGGGACGCCCAGGCGTTCCCAGGCCAAACTGAAGATGTATTTCCTCCAGCTTGTCCTGGGTCGACCCGGGGGCCTCCTGCCGGCAGGACATGCCCAGAACACCTCCCGAGGGAGGCGTCCAGGAGGCATCCTTACCAGATGCCCGAACCACTTCAACTGGCTCCTTTCGATATGGAGGAGCAGCGACTCTACTCCGAGTCTCTCCCGGATGTCCGAGCTCCTCACCCTATCCCTAAGGCTGAGCCCGGCCACCCTGCGGAGGAAACTCATTTCAGCCGCTTGTATCTGCGATCTCGTTCTTTCGGTCATTACCCAGAGCTCATGACCATAGGTGAGGATTGGGACGTAGACCGACTGGTAAATCGAGAGCCTTGCTTTCTGGCTCAGCTCCTTCTTCACCACAACAGACCGGTTCAGCGTCCGCATCACTGCAGACGCTGCCCCAATCCGCCTGTCGATCTCCCGCTCCCTCCTTCCCTCACTCGTGAACAAGACCCCGAGATACTTGAACTCCTCCACTTGAGGCAGGACCTCTCTCCCGACCCGGAGTTGGCAATCCACCTTTTTCCGGTCGAGAACCATGGCCTCAGACTTGGAGGTGCTGATCCTCATCCCAGCCGCTTCACACTCGGCTGCGAACCTCCCCAGCAAGAGCTGAAGGTCAGAGCCTGATGAAGCTAGGAGGACCACATCATCCGCAAAAAGCAGAGACGCGATTCTCCTGTCACCAAACTCAACACCCTCCACACCACGGCTGCGCCTAGAAATCCTGTCCATAAAGGTTATGGACAGGACCGGTGACAAAGGGCAGCCCTGGCGGAGTCCAACCCTCACTGGGAACAGGTCCGACTTACTGCCGGCTATGCAGACCAGACTCACACTCCTCTGGTACAGGGACTGAATGGCCCTTAACAAAAGACCATCAACCCCATACTCCTGGAGCGCCCCCCACAGGGGGGGCTATAATATATTATAAATAATATATTATAATATAATATGTATCAGTAAAAGTTACTTTTTAAAGGAGTAATCAGTAATCTGATTACTTTTTCAAGGTAACTGTGGCAACACTTTCCCCCAGTTTTTTGTTTTTGATAAATCTGCAAAAATCTCAAAAACCTTTTTTCTTTGTCGTCATTATGGGGTGTTGCATGCTGAATTTTGTGGAAAAATATTATTTTTAGAATAAAGCTGTAACATAAAATATGAAAAAAGTGATGTGCTGTGAATACTTCCTGAAATGGCTGAGAACCATTTTGAATTAGTTCAATGACATTTCAGCTGATTGGACTGACCTGCTACATCAGTTTATCAGTTTAAATGTCCTGGTGACTTCAAATTAAACTCTCTGGAGGTTGATCATTTTCCTCAGATCTGCTGCAGCACAGACTGTAACAGAAGATCCTTCCTGCCCACATCTAGAACCATCTTTAATGATTATTTGAAAAAACCTAAACGAGTTTTTGAAAAATCTAATTTCCCTCTGGGATTTTTAAACTATCTTTAATTTGGGGCGGCATTAGCTCAGTTGGGAGAGTGGCCGGTCTGGTAACCAGAGGGTCACCGGCTCAATCCCCAGCTCTCGCTGGGTTAGATTGTCATTGTGTCCTTGGGCAAGACACTTCACCCAACTTGCCTGTGTGACTGCCTGT
Organism: Callopanchax toddi; assembly: GCA_006937965.1. Lineage (NCBI taxonomy): Eukaryota > Metazoa > Chordata > Actinopteri > Cyprinodontiformes > Nothobranchiidae > Callopanchax > Callopanchax toddi. The sequence continues at coordinate 1,632,409 of SSNR01000048.1, read as the reverse complement.
GAATGTTGGTGGTGGTCAGAAGGGCCGATGGCGCAGAATGACAACCTCACTTCTGTCAGTCTGCCCCAGGGCAGCTGTGGCTACAGATGTCTGTCGTAGTTTACCACCACCGGTGAGAATGACTGTGTGAATGAATAATGCAACTCTATAAAGCATCTTTGAGTGACCTAAAAAGCGCTATATAAAACTGATGCATTATTATTATCTTTTGGCACTAACACATTACCCCTTCCATATCTGGATATTCTTTATAATACACTGTCAGAAATGAAAGGACAAGAATTGTACCTTTTTTGTCACTGGGGTGGTACCCTCAAAAGTACAGTTTTGTACCTTTAACTGGGGGTTATATCCTAAGGGGAACAAATATGTAACTTTTAGGGTACATATTTATACTCCTTAGGGTACATATGTGTCCACTAAGGGGTACAAATTTGTACCCTAAGGTACAGGTGTGACTAGTAAAAGGTACAAACTACAAGGGTAAACATTGTACCCCTAGTTAAGGTTCAAAATGGTACCCTCAAAAGGTACAATTTTGTACCTTAACTGGGGGTACAAATTTTTACCTTTGTAGTTTGTACCTTTTACTAGTTAAACCTGTACCTTAGGGTACAAATTTGTTCCTCTAAAGGGTAAAAATATGTATCCTAAGGAGTACAAATATGTATCCTAAAGGGTACATACTTGCACCCCTTAGGATACAGCCCTGCAGTTAAAGGTACAAAACTGTACTTTTGAGGGTACCACCCCAGTGACAAAAAAAGGTACAATTCTTGTCCTTTATTTCTGACAGTGTACCTATAATAGAGAGTGTTTTTTGAGTATCTGACCATTTGAAGCCAGACAGCTTCATGTAGTTAGAAAGTTAAGCAGGCCTAAAGACGTAGTTGTTAATCCCACCAACCAACATTGGTCCAGCCACTTGTCCATCAGCCAAATCACCTAACAGGCTCCTGCCTCTGTGACTACAATACCTATTAACATTAAAGCCATTTAAGCTTTATCATGAAGCTAACATCCATGAAGGACCCAGTATCACACAATGTTAATGTTTGGGAAAAATAGACAAACAATTCCTTGATATTGGTGCAACACATTTTGTTTGACTGAACATATTTTTTATGCATCAAAATCCTGAAGTTTAGTGTAAATACAGTTTCAAATGTGGAAAAATTGTACTTCAAAATCAGAGACTGAATGTTTAAAGAAAGTATGGAAACCTGTCTCAGGTTTGACCACTGTCGGAGTTCGTTGTGTGACCCATGAGGTAAAAGAGTTTGTACTGAATCTATAGAGGTCAGTCTACCTTTATGAATGTGAAAGCTCATTACTTTCCCCTGGTGCAATAGACAAGGGCATTAAAGACATAAACTATACATACCACAGCTGTTCTATTCAAGACATGTTATGCTTTCTCCAGTTTAAAGCCATGTAAAGCCCTCTGCCCGTCCAAAATCTAGCTGACAAAGCAACCGCGTTAGTAATCTTAAATCTGGTAAGTCTGCTAAGAGCCTGTTGTGATAGCAGAGGTAGTGTTGATGTCTGAAAACTCACAGAACTCTATGCTGCAAATCACACTTTTGCACATTTGGTAGTAATTCTCCACTTACCATAATTTGCTTCATCTTTGCACACAAAAAAAACAATCCACAAGTTTGAAATCAGACAACTCCTCCCAGTTTTTCGCCTGTGGTTTACTATTTAACAGATCTGTTGCTACTTTTATTTTTGCAGCTTTGACCTTAGTGGTCAAAGTGAACCCAGCGTAGACGATAAGTCTGACCAAAGCAGCGTATCTCAGGAGGCTGAGGGATAATCCTGCAGCGTGTCATCTGAAAAGCTTTAGCGGTGGGAGGGAGTTTACCATTAAGGAAAGCAAGAAGTTGATAGGACGCATGAGACCGAAAGACAAGAAGTGGGAGGAGGGAAACGACTGGTACTAAACTGCACACAATAGAATTTTCTTCACTGATTTAACTATTTCTTGAAACTAATATAGTCACATAAAGGCCCACAAATCAACAACGGTTCATATAAAGTAAAACTAAATGCTCATGAACCAGACTTTGACAGCCCCTGGTCTAAGTGGTACAAATACCTCCAAGTTAGACAGTCCAGTGTTGTGAGTTTTAAAGCGCAGAATGGCACCACAACATGACCCATAAGCTTGTTACTGTAAGAAGATTTCTTCCAGATGAACTAACTTTACTTCAGCACAAAGCTTAGCTCTTTGTCTCCAGTCCGATTAGCCATTAGGACAATAAAACTAAAACAATTTAATGTTTTTAAAGTGTGTCATTACTGTCAAAGGTCAAGCAAAAAATTAATAAAAATCACATGAAGAAGAAACTGCTGCAAAAGCACCTGCAAATATTTGATTGTGCTGGTTTGATCAAATGTGGGTGTTTGTTTATTCTCTTTGATGAGCGCAGCATGCCATCCTCTTTCACTGCCTGAGTAAAAGGGGGAGACACAAGGTGTGAGACAGAGAGGAGCCTTTCATCATGATTTACCGAGGAGTGAGTGAGCCAAAGAGGACAGGAAGAGAGTTGAAGATTGTGATGAAGCAAGGTGGTATGAAGAGGAGTGGCAAAGACTATGAGACGCTACAGTCCACTCAGGACATTCTGTGGAGCTGGTCAGGCATCCAGGCTGTTACTGAGGGTAACAAAGAGAGTCATTGGTCCAGAACAGCAGCTGAACACATCAGCATAAAGATGTGATTCATCTCACAGAATAAGCAGGCTGGTGGATGTTGCCAGGAGACCGAGTTGCCTTGTGCAGACTTAACACACTCATGTTGTAAGATCTGAGGCGTTCAGAAAGCTGGTCATGTGCCTGTTGCTTTTAGACGAGAGCACGGAGGCTGGCGTGGTGATGTTATGTCAGCTGCTCATCTCACAGTCAACTGGGAGGCTTGAAGTATGCACACGCACTAACATGGTCATTAGAGAGGCAGGCTTAGTGCAAATGTGCTCTGAATCAAGAGAGTACTGAAGAGGAGGAATTACTTCAGAAGAGATGCAAATACTAGAGAAGGATGAACAAGATGCAGAGCAAACAAGGTGAGATATAAACAGAGAATATGCATGCTACTTTAATCTGATAAATGTGGTCTGCAGTGAGCTTTCTGCACTGCTTGTTAGGGTGCAGACTTTCAGACTCAAATGTGAAGTGACATGTGGATCCAGACAGAGTCTGCAACATGATTCAGCAAAGAAATGTCCAAAAGAGTCCTTCTCTGTGAATTCTAACCTAACTGCAATGATGTTTTACTAACAAGTTATTAGATAAAGTGCTTTACTGCTGTCAACAAATGCTCGTTTTTATGAAAACAGCATGACTAGTGTCTCTGGCTTTACTTAGACACAGCAGAGAGCATTTTATAATGTTTTTGCATTAAAGTTAACATGTAAACACATAAAATTCTGAAAACAAGTTTAAAATGTTTATATTTTAGCCCCAAAACAGACCACATCAAGCTGTCTGAGGGAAAAAACCCAACCTGAAAGCAGTCTAATTAATGTCCCAGAATTTCTCTGATCTAAACTGGGACAATGTGGTTTAATGTGAAAACACTCAGTCCAAACTGGTTATCCCTAGAAATGGGCAAATAGCTCCAACTGGGCTTTCATCTTACCTTCAAAGAATAATTACCAATATTAAAAAGTGGGTGTTTGTAGTTGTGCACTAATATTTAGCTGATGCAGATAGCTATTTGAACAACCTCAGTTTGAAGAAACAGAGTTTAGTTCTGACTGGATTAAGGAGCCTTGTCAGGCCAGATCTAAAGCAAACATGGAAACATTTGCTGCTTTAAAACAATTTCAGTCTAAGAATGTTCTATACTGGTTCATGTGAATGCTATTTTATAAATCTTTACATTGTTGTCAATTTTGTGTTAAAGGGTAATTCCAAAGAAATCTTTAGTTGTATTTATTTGATATTATCCAGTACATAAGACTACCTATCTAATGAAGGAAATTCAGGTCAAAAGCCAAAATGATGATAAATACAGTATAATATATTGAAAGAGCAAAATAAAATTAAATCACGTTTGATTTGATCTTTATGGAGTCACAGATGTCTGGATTTTGGTTTAAGACAAACTCTCTACTTTGATGGTTGAGAAAATTAAGTTTCCTGGTAAATTTTTGCATTTTATACAATTAAATAAATTACTATCCTAGTTATTAAATTTTTTTGTTTTGTTGTAATAAATTTACAAGGACACAGAAATTGTTATATCAAGACTGCAGTCCAGATGAGAAGTAATGAAAGCATGGAGAACAATTTTAGTTGTGCCAGTCTCCTTTTCTGTTTATTATTCTGATAATAATCTCTGTATATTTGTCTAACATGTTTATAATTGTCTCATCTATTTATATTTGTAAAGCACCCTGTGATCTTGAAAGGTGCTATCAAAATAAAACTTCTTCAAGAAAGTGGATGGATGGATGGTATCAGAGTAAAAAACAATATAACCAGTCACTTGGTTTTATTTTCAATTGAAAATGGAAAAAATAATGAATGACACACAGATTCTTGTACCTTCATTTTTTTTCAGCTGTTAGATATGTAACTTAGTGTATCAGTATGGGGTGCCATATAGGACAAAATCTATCTTTCCCTCACACATACAAGCACACACATACACTACTACAAGCATGCACACATTGCTTTGTGTGCGTGTGTGTGTGTGTGTGTGTGTGTGTGTGTGTGTGTGTGTGTGTGCATGCTTGCATATGGCACCCCATATATCGGTCGTGTTGGCCTTTACATTTGCTGGTTATCACTTAACACAGACAATCACTGGATTGCTCATGATATTTGCCTCCATTAGTGTTCTGGATTGCTGCAAAACAATCCTCTAATGTGAAAAGAATAGTCTAATATCTCCCATTTTTATCCATATCCATGTTGTGAGTCAGCGTGGTGTGTGATTGCTCAGCTCCCACAACAACAGAACACATGCTGATTCATTGACAATGGGACAAAAATAACATTAGGATCTTGGGATCATCAGTGATTTCTTTCATTGATTTCTGTAAACTGTGTTCTCTTTATCTTCCTCCAGCCACATGGATGTCACAGCTGATGCTGATAGGAACTGAGGAGGGTCTGTGTTGAAAGGCTGCTCTGTCTGCAGCCTGACAGGTCATCAAACAATCTGTGCTCCTGTTCAATATCTGATTTGGAAAATAGAACTATCTAATAGAAGGGTTAGAAAATCAAATCACAGCTCACTTACTGCATGGGAATGACAACTATAAACAGTGTTTGGAAAAACAACAACAACAACTTATATGATTTAAAAATAAAAAGGATTATTCTTATGATGTCAGCAACCAATGATACTGAAACCACACATTTTTAAAAACCTGCTATTAATTTACACATGTGATCAGTGGTTTAGCTGTGAGAGATTTCTTCTTTTATTTAATGATTTAAAATGAGATCATCTCATGTTGAGAAATGATGAAATTCAAAACATTTTAGGACAAATTCAGACTTTTGTACAATCATACATGACATCACATCACACATATCTCCACCTCATCAGTGTCTCTTAGACACTCAGGTTAAGGTTGTACATCACATGCACCAGTCTATAGAACAACTTTGCAACATTAAGATGGACCTGGATCCCACATATGACTGTTGTAAGGCAGCTCCAGTCACATTGCTACACATGTTTTGGTTGTGCCCAAAGCTACGATGATTAGGAAGCTCAATCTTAGAGACATACTCCAAAATAACAGGACAAACGGTCCATCCAACTCAAATATAATAACATACTCCTCTCTGCTGGACTTATTAAGTGAAAGAACACTCGACCTCCAACGTTTGGCCAGTGGATTAGAGACTTGATGAGCCATTTTCATCTAGAAAAGATTAGGTGTGCTGGAAAAAGTTATGCTTCTTGACAACCATTCGTTACGTTCAGAGTATGTTGGCTTGTGATATTGACTCAAGATTGTGTTACAGTGAATGCATATAGCCAGGGGTGCACAGAAGTGGTGCACAGTAAACACCATGCATGCATTCCTTCTGCCACAACGCTCCTTTGTGCATCAGTGTAATGTCACGATATCAATTACACAGCCCATGATCACACACTGACAAGCTGCAGCGTGAGCTGAGATGAACCAGACATCAGGAGCTTCCTTGAATATCTCTAAAAAGGATTTAAATTAAATCAACTGGACTAAAGAAGTCCAGTTGACTTAATTTAAAACCCTTTTTGGATCACCATGACCTGGGTGACTGAGAACTTACTTGAGTATTTCATTGACAAAAAATTATGTGCATCCCAGTATATAACCCAGTAACACATTGTTCTATGTGTGTATGGTGGTGTGTATACTCTGCATGATACTTTGTTTTATCTTCTTTCTTTTCCCAAATGAAATCCATTCATTTTCTTAACCACTTTATCCAGTAAGAGTCACAGGGAGCTTACACCTATCTCTATCAGTCACTGGGCGAGAGGCGGGGGGAAACCTGGACAGGTCACTAGTCCGTCACAGGGCAACAAACAAGACATAATTAACCCAACATCCATGGTTTTGGTCCTTGAGAGGAAACCAGAGTACTGGAATTAAATTGACATATGCATGGGAAGAACACCCAACTTCCACATAGAAAGGCCACAGTTGGAAATTGAACCTACAACCATCCTACTGTGAGCAAGGACTAACTGTTGATTTTAGAGGTGGTGTAAACAGTCTTTTGTGCAATTACTTTCTTGTAAAGAGGGGACGCTCAGGGATTGTCCATCCCATTTGTCATTTTATGAACACAACTCTTCAGTCTTACAAACAGAGGTCTGTTGGTCAGGTAGTCCTTAATCCATCTTTTGATTTGGGCTCCTGTTGCCTCTATAATCTAGAACCAGTCTGCCAATTCTCCTCTGACCTCTGGACATTTCCATCCAATCAACTGCTGCTCACTGGATAGTTCCCTTTTTTTAAGACTATTCTCTGTACACCTTAGAGAGAAAGACCCAAGTATGTGGAGAAGCATTGACTTACTGTGACGTAGTGTGACTGACACACGCACGCACGCACGCACGCACGCACGCACGCACGCACACACACACACACACACAGAGACTTGTATCTGTGGGGTGATTCTAAAGCAGTGTACTGCTGCAGTGATTATGTAACTATCAAGCCTCTTTCCACAGGCCTCCTGGTGACATTGTGGTATAGATGGAGGAAAAGGGGAGGGTGGAGAGTGATGGACAGGAGAAGCAGATTGGAGCAGAAGAGAAGAAGACAGACATATTGTGATGGGTGGTAAAGGAGGAATGAACTGCAGTAACTGCAAAATGGAGCAATTTCTTCTTTCTGAAGATACACCAAACCTCATCTAATCAATAACACAGAGGGTTTACAAAAGCTTCTGTTTTTGTACTCTTATTAGCATCCTGACACATGAAGACATTAGGGTTAAAAAGTCTCAATTTCTCAGACATAAAACAAAAAACAAGAATTAAATGGCTAAAAAGTGCTAAACTAAGCATGCAAACATCTAGTGACAATGCTATTGTGCTGACGTGGAACAGTTTGCATTCTTTTCTTCTTTTGCACTTTTTTAGCAGTGAGTTGCAATGCATACTGTTAATTTAGAAACACTGGTCTGAATTCGCTGCATCTTTTGCAAGCAGCATATGACACAGACCATCTTAGTCTTATTCACAGAGCCCTTGTAAAGGGACTTCTGAACCTCCATGGCTCCATAGAAGTGAACTAATATGTACTGTATTAAGATTGAGTTGATACAATTTGCAATGGTCCTGTCTATCATGCTGCTAAAGACACAAAGTTCTGGTATGATTGAGAATCATTTGGCTGGTCAAAATTAAGAGTTAGGATTATTAGGGGTCTTTACTGTATTTTAGGGTAAACTCATTTGGCTTGTGTTTGTTTCATTTCATGAAAATAAATGTTTATTTATTATGATTGGACTAAGTAACACTGCAGCAAACAGCAGCTTGCTGGAAACCACAGAGATGTTCACTGCTCTCCATTTTTAACTTGGCACAAGCCTCAGACTTCTTGCAGTTTTTATGAGAAGAAGCCCAGACTTTACAAAACTGGCTTGCAGAGCAGTTGGACATTTATACACTGTTTGACAACATTATGATATTTTAAGCAGTAAACTGCCATGTAGCTTGTGAATAACTGTTCTGAAGGGATGAACAATGCTTGATGATTTTGCAGGTGGCAGAGGGAGGAGGGAATGACCAACTTGATAAGAGATCTAAATAAATCTGGCTGGATTTCTCCCCCCAAAAAATTCAAGGGCACTCTTCTTCCTTTATGTAGGATCACCAACGTTTATTTATATTACAAGAGGAAATTATGTTTGGACAAGAAAATAGTGTTTCTGATTTGTGCTTTCTAGGAATCTTTTCCCCCATAATGAGTCAGGCTGCATGGTGGCACAGTTGATAGCACTGTTGTTTTGCAGAAAGAAGGTTGTAGGTTCAGTCTCCAGCTGCATCCTCTCTGCGTTCTGAGTTGTATTTCACTCTGTGACCCTATGAACTGCTCAAGGTGTCCCCTGCCTCTCGTCCTGTGATTGCTGGAAACAGACACCAGCTCCCTTTGACCCTCACTGGATGAAGCAGTTCAGAAAATGGATGGATGTAAGATCAGATTTCAAAAATAAAATCTTGAACATTATGATTTTTTAAAATAATCTATAGCCTTTATATATTTCTATAAACCTGCTTAAAACCCAAAATAAAAATTTTTTTATGAATACAAACTATCTACATCCATCAAACATAAATCCAATGCTGCAGTAAAAGTGTGTTTTTGTAGCGCAGTAGGTAGAGTCTTGCAACAGGAGGGTTTTTGGTTCAATCCCCACTTCAGATAGGGAACTTTGTCTTTGTGTCCTTAGGTAAGAATCTTCACCCACATCACCTGTTGATGGTGGGGTCATGGATTCATATGTAATGTTGATCATGTACATGCTCATATCCCCGTGTACACCGCTTAAAAAACAATTACCTGAGTCGTGTTGTAACAAAAACCAGCTAGCCCTTCAACAGACCGACACCCTCATAAAGTATTAAGACCACAGACAAAGAGCCATTCAATCCCTACACAGGCTGCGTTTAACGCTGTAAATTATAGAAACGGTGGTGAAAATGTTGAAAAGTCTGAGATCACATTCACACCGTCTCTTGATACTCCTCATGAGAATCAGAGCAAACAAGGTTTCAAACATTAAGGATGATTTGGAAGAAGAGACGGCTCAGAAAGGTCCATCTCATTTCCTCCTCCTCCAACAGGGGGGGGGTCACGTTTCCATGAACTCTAAAGAGCTGCTGGTCTGCAGGAGATCACGTGTAGATAAAAACACCAGGTGTCAGGTCAGCCTTTTAAGCATCAGTAACAAAAATCTAAAGTGAAGCTAATTACTCATAATGAATGTTAATTTATCAATCAATCAAAACCATCAAAAACCAGGATTTTCCTCACTGAAATTCAGAATCTCATTTCCAACGGTGTCCTGACCAAGACCAGCAGTGAGACATGTTTCAGACACAGATACTCCTAGAGAAATACACAATAAAAGACATAGAAATAACAGTAATATCAGCAATCAGATTCAAATCTAAAATCAATAGACTGTCAGTCCTAAAATTCTATCATGATCCCAAAAATAACAGCATAAAATGCCAAATCAAACATCGACAGCCAGATGAGTTCATCTAAACCTTCAACACTCTTTACACTAGAGAGACCAGCTCACTCAAATATACAGTAGATGCTCTTCAGTTTTGTGAGGAGCAGCAAATTTAAACACCTTCATTTCCAACTCAGTTCCTACTTTTAGTGCTTTGAGTAAACAGAAATAACCTGATCTGAGGTTATAATCTCCAGAGGTTTTCTGTTTAATGTAGGTCTGGAGCTATTTGGGAAGAAGTTCAATAATGCTTTATAAGTGAAGATGTGCTAATGCTTTGAGTTCCAATGATAAAAACTCAAACTGTTTCATAACAGATTTGGAAAGCAGAACGTTGACTTGATATCTGCTCTTAATATAGATCACTATTCCTCCCCCTCGTCTTCATTTGAAACCTGAAACCCTCATACCCACATATAGAAATGTTATTGAGAAAGGTTTGTTTACCCAGGTTTCAGATAGAAGCATCTGTAGAAAGAACCCATAGGCTATACAAACCATGTCAATTTTAGCAACAAGACTATTGTAGCCTCACCAAATAGGCTATATCCTCTGACCTTTGACCTCTGTTGACCATCACAACAATAATCCATCTTTTTCCCAATAACTTGGAATACAATCACTCTTGGATTATGTTTTAACCTGAATCAAGATCCCTACAGGTGTCCTACTGTCCACTTTCAGGTGTCCATCTCCCAGATGACCTTAACTGGACACTAGCTGGTCTAATAAAACACTCTCTTTAAGAAGTCTCTTCTTTAACACCACAGACTGGTGTTCCAACTGTAATCTCTTGTTTACAGAACATTCTCTTGTTGTTCCTGTTCAGGGTCGCCTACACACTCACACTCAAAGTGTTATAATGCTTCTCTGCTATGTCATGCATTTTCTACATCTATAATGTGAGTTTAACGGGCGGAAGTCATGTGACTTGGTAACTCCCTCACAGTCCCTATACCCAATCAGAGCTATTCACAACTCCACTAAATCAGTTCTGATTAGTACACTTAATATCTTCTGATTGGTTAAATTTAAGATAACTCGTCTCAAAACTAATATTCAGTTCCGGTACAAGTCAGTCTTGTCTTGTCTTGTCTAGTCTTGTCTTGTCCGAGCCTGAAAGCAGTCAGAGCTGCTATGCTGCTATCTTAGCTGAACCTTCATCAGCTTTGAACAAGGCCTCTCGTCTCTCCCTCACCACGGGGACTGATCAGAAATGACTTCAGCAGCCTGCTGAAATGCCTCCCTTGCTGACCGGGACGTATCCACGGACTGTCCGGCGAGGTCCTCGGCGGCCACGCCTTCCAGGACCACCACTCCGAGTCTGGGGACTCCAGCCTCAGCTCGTGGAGAAACCAACGCCTGCCAGATCCAGGAGCGTCCACCTTTCAGTGAGCGAACACCACTTTCTGATCGAGAGGTTTGCTTTGATAAAGCTTAATTCTTCCAAACTAAATTAAGCCAAAACTAAATCCCAGTCCAAACTCTAATTTAGCCTAAATTGACTCTTAAAGTCCCAACTAGGTTAACTAAATTAACTAACTTCCCTAGTCATTAAAACATATGCTACGGTCCGTTAAAACTCACAATTAAACTATCTTTAACATCCTCAACATGTTTAAGAATATTAATTGTGTTTACATCAAACTTTCAAACTGTCTTACCTGTCTGTGTTCTTAGGTTTTTCAAATTAAATGGTTGTTCAATCTTATCTGGTCTCAGTTCATGTTATTAATAAGGTATTTCAATTCACTGTACTCTTTCAAAGAACCTAGATACCTTCAATAATTATTAGCTATTATCAGGGTTAAATGACAGTTTATCACTTTTCATTATAAACCAGAAATAAGCTAATGTTATCTGAAGAGGGTGTAGTTAAAATAACTAAAAGTTATTTCAAAACGCTACTCTATACTTACAATCAAATAAATAAAACTATAACCCAATTTTTTGTCTGCCGGAGTGTTGAATCCTAAAGGAGTGTCTAGGCCTGGGTTGGGCTGCACGCTGAGTTTTTAGGGACAGGCTGCTACCTGACAAGCTATCCCATGCAAAGAAGTTAATGCCAGACTTTAACTTGATGAAATACTGGGTAGTTCACAAATCAAAAAGGTGGAAACATAAGTCAGCAACTTAATCTACTTGTCGATTGACCGAGTGGGGTTTAACCAAAACACCCACAGATATGACTCATACAGAAAACGCAGAGACAGACAGATTCTTGGATTCTAGATGAATGAGTCATCTCTTGGATCTTCTGGTCATTTTGAATTGTCACAATCAAAGACAGAATAGTGTACTGTTACTGGGCAGGAGGAATATTACAGACACCAGTATTACAGTTAATATTGTCATGTTGGTTCTGGTATTATATATTGGGAGAGATAACTAAATAAGTAATACACTAAAATCTAAATTCTAAAAATATGGGGATTTAAAAATAAAATTGTTCATTATTATTACCTTGTTAATATCATTGTTATTATAATATTATTACCTTCTGTTATGTCCTAGTATTATTACCCCCAAAAAGGAAATGTTTAATTGTTTTTTACACCTATACCACCTACCTACCCATGCATCCATCCATCTATCGTCCTTTCATCAGTCTGTCAGATTTGTGCACTTAGAAATACACAAGATAGTATATCAAGTTACATACTATCTCTTACATTGCATTAATGTGTTATTATGTTACCCTGAACCACAGATGTGTGTCATTTGAGCTTTCCTGTGTGTGTGTGTGTGTGTATGTGTGTGTGTGTTGTAATATTTAGACTGCCCTATTTGATCCTAAACTAGTCTCTGCAGACAGAGATTCACTCACACATGTGTTGCAAATCGCAAGAATCTCTTCTAAAATGCATGATGGTTAAATAAAGAGACGTGATCACAGAACAATTCTACCCAGGGGCGCTCCCTGAGGTCTGTTTTCTTGATTATTTTGCACAGTAACATGTTTTGGGGCGGCATTAGCTCAGTTGGTAGAGTGGCCGGTCTGGTAACCAGAGGGTCACCAGTTCAATCCCCAGCTCCGGCTAGGTTAGATTGTCATTGTGTCCTTGGGCAAGACACTTCACCCAACTTGCCTGTGTGAATGTTGGTGGTGGTCAGAAGGGCTGATGGCGCAGAATGGCAGCCTCGCTTCTGTCAGTCTGCCCCAGGGCAGCTGTGGCTACAGATATCTGTCATAGTTTACCACCACCAGAGTGAGAATGACTGTGTGAATGAATAACGCAACTCTGTAAAGCATCTTTGCGTAACCTAAAAAGCGCTATATAAAACTGATGCATTATTAGGGCGTGCTATGCGAAGCAAAGCACAACTATTACTCTTCACCTCTAAAGCGATGTCACAGTAGTTAGTTAGTTAGTTTTATTCCTCTTCCGTCAACATTAATGCGGCCCGCACGGAGGGTTGCAGCCAGACACATGATACATCAAAACGACCGGCTCGGTCCCGTGATGTGTGCTATTACTTTTATAAGAATTCGGAGTTACCATGGCGACGTAATTCGCAAAAAACCACGCCAAAAAACGCATTGAAAATCCCATTGAGGGCTGAAAAAATACGCCCCAAACCCACTCCTCTTCCCAAGACTCCAGTGCGGACACACAATCACCTAGAAACTCCATTCAAAGTTTAAACGGGTCACAAGACTTGGGACTCTAACATTTGGAAGAATTGTGTTGATAGCTTTTACTGTTTTCCTAATATCGCGAGAGAAGTTTGATGAAGAAATCAGAATCTGACAGAAAAAAACCTCCTCGTTTGCATGTAAAATGACAGGATTTGGGGGGGGTTCTCGACCTTTGAGGGCCATTTCTGAGAAAACCGTAGGTCCTAGAGAAAAGTAGCTCCTGTATTTTTTGAAGCAGACAAATAAAGCTACCAAATGAGATAAAAATCATGTCTGTACTCCAAACGGTTTGGGAGATACACGACGTTGTTTGTGAGGGAAGGACTTTTATCAGACTGCTTCACTGTAGGTCATGTGACCTTAGAGGGTGAAGAAGCAGATTTTTAAAAGTTCTAATCACAAACAACATCGAATATTTCCTACATCGTTTGGACTACAGTCATAAATTTGACCTCTGTGATTGGGGATTTTTGTCTGCTTTCCGGTGAAGTGATTTTCATGTCTCTGTGACCTACGGTTTGCTCACAAGTTGCCAGTGAAGGTTGAGAGGAGCCACATAAAAAGGTCTCTTTTCCATGTTATTTCACCTGGATCTCTGTCTTTCAACATTTTGATGTCTTGTGAAATCGAATCGTCATTATTCGGCCATAAAACATAGGACACGCATGAAATTCGGGACAATTGACCATTAAAGCCTCCTGCTTCTAACGGTGTTTAAATTTTTCTGATCGGTCTTATACTTTTCGAATGGGAGCAGGTTGTTTGAGAAGAGTGATTTTCTGTTTAAACAGCCATTTCTACATCAGTTCAGAGGCATGAGGCGTGCATGTGATCACTGCATGACAGGGAAATGGATCGTTCTGATTGGCTGATGCTGTTCTCATTCTTTCTAATGGAAGGGTTCAGATGACATTTGATTAGAGCAGTATCAGGCTGGAGCAGCAGCTGAGAGGCTGCCATTTCAACACACTTTAACCTAGAAACGTCATTCTTGGTTTAAAATAGTCATGGGACTTTGGACTACAATATATTGAGGAACCATGTGGATTTCACTGATGCCGCCGGTAGCACGCCCTCTCAAAGTTTCTTCAGGAACTTTTCTAGTTATTATTGTTATACATTAGACTTGTGTGTAAAGGAGGGGGTGGGGGACACACCTACAGAACAGCTGTAACATAGTTTTCTAGGACTGTATAGGCCTGGAGATGTACCTCCTGTCCTGGGTGGACCCAGGGCCCTCCTGCCAGTGGGACCTCCCCAAAACACCTCCTAGGGCAGGGGTCATCAACTAAAAACCTTTGAGGGCCACATTCATTTTCCCAGGAGTTTTCGTGGGCCGGGTGGGGGTGTGTGTGTGTGTGCGTGCGGGTGGGGGGGTGGGGGGCGCAGGAGGGGGGGTTGCACGCAGGGGTGCTGGTGCTTAAAGTAATAAGACACATAGAACCTGACTTTAAAGGCAGAGAGCTGATGATGTTTAAACTGTTTGAAATATAAATGTAACTCAGTCTTCTTCTCAATGTGTCTACTTTGAAAGGCTGAAAAAGAAAAGTTATAACCATTATAAGTTTATTAGTTTCTTGTCAGACACTGTAGTCTAGTGGTTAGTGACACTGACCTCAGAGCAAGAGGGTCTGGGTTCAATCCCCAGCCCAGACCAAATTTTCATTATGTGTTTAAATGTTACTGATAGGGCTAAATGATCGTCGCTAAATGATAGGGCATGACCACATGCACAATACCTCAGTCAGAAATAAACACAAACTCAGGAAAACGCATGGATCAGATAAATAAACAGAAAAACACCTGGTTCAGGTAAATAAACAGAACGTTGGTAGACACGTGGTTGTGGGCAGATTTAAGTCAGGGAAACACGTGGGGGCTGGATTTGGCCCGCGGGCCGCCAGTTGACGAGCCCTGTCCTAGGACACCCTGACCAGATGCCTGAAACTCCTCAACTCCTCTTAAGGAGGAGAGCAGTTCTACTCCGAGTCCCTCCCAGATGTCCGAGCTCCTCAGCCTATCTCTAAGCCTGAGCCTGGCCATCCTGTGGAGTAAACTTTTTTGGCCACTTGTATTCACAAACAGTCCTCTCTGAACAACCACCTTACCATGGTGGAGGAGTTTGAGTATCCTAGTGATCCTAGGAGCTGCCTGGGGCACTTTTGTCCCCTGTTAGGGTCTCCCATGGTAAATTGGTCCTATAAGGTGCAGGGTGAGAAAAAGAGTAGCTCAGAAAACCTTACATGGACATCAAAGAGCCTGAGTACCAGCCCTCAGGGTTACTGGGGTCCTGCCCTATTATGAACCTTTATTTAACCAGGAAGGTCCCATTGAGATTCAGAATCTCTTTTACAAGGGAGTCCTGGACCCTGCACCCTAGGACATGTTGTGATCTGTGGGGGAAACCGGAGTGCCCAGAGAAAACCCACGCATGCATGGGGAGAACATGCAACTCCACGCAGAAGGGCCACAGCCGGGATTTGAACCTGTGACCTTCTTGCTGCGAGGCAACAGTGCAATGCAGCCCACTGCATGGTGGCGCATGGTGGCCCTAGAGCCAGGCCTGGGGTTGGGGCTCATGAGCGAGCACCTGATGGCCAGGCTTTCAAAGATTGGTCCTGGTCAGGCCCAGCCTGAACCAGTTGCATAGGCTCATCCACCTGCAGGAGGAACATGAAGGTCCAGTGCTTTGTGGATCTCTCTGCATGGAGTCTGCATGTTCTCCCAATGCATGTGTGGCTTTTCTCCAGGCGCTCCAGCTTCCTCCCACAGGACAAAATCATGCACATTAGGTCGATTGGTGTCTGTAAATTGTCTCTAGGTGTGAGTGGGTGTGTGACTGGTTGTTTGTCTCTATAGTGGCCCTGTGATGGACTGGCGACCCCTTCAGGGTGTCCCCCGCCTCTCTTCTGGTGCTGCTGGAGTTAAGCTCCCTCTGACCCTCAGTGGAGGATGATGTGGTTGCAGAAAATGGATGGATGGATGAATATATATATATATATATATATATATATATATATATATATATATATATATACAACTCTTTCAATAAAAAAACTAAACAAAATGCTGATGACAAAAACTTTTTAGAATTTCAAGTACAAATCAATAATACATATTATTAAAATGTGAAAATAACAGGTCACATGCTTTTACCCCATGCAACTAATGCATCAGACTCTCTTAGCACACATATATTCTGGAGTTCAGATGCATTTTTGTTCCTGCAGTGTTCACCGGTCCAACCAACAAAGCATCAGCAAACCTATAAATATGAATATTGAAGTGTTTGCATCAGTATTATTGAGGGCCCTGGTGTTTCACGCCCCCATTGTGTGTACAGGACTCCATTTTGAGTTTAGGGAAATGGTTTGTGACACATTCTTAGTTTGTGCTCTGCCTTGGGCCAAGCTGCAGCTGCATGATGATAAGTCAGGGCAGGAAAACACTGTCATGTTGTGGTGATGCTGCATGACGAGCTTCAGGGAACATGAAGCTGATTTGTAATGTTCTAATTATAAAACACAAACATGTGAGTGCAGCTAAAGGGACACTGCTTATTGACTAAAGATACTGAAAAGTCTGATAATGTTTTAAAAATTTAAGTATAATAATATAAAAATATGACACCTCATTTTGTTAATGTTTGAAATTGTCGCATTAAATTATAATCATGGAAACAGATTCAAAAACCCAAAGTGAGATTCCATCTGTGGTGCGAAAGAAGCTGCAGACGCTTTTGATCATCTCCAGTATTATTAATCTTTCACCAAAGATGGAAGTGAGAGAGAAAGAGAGGGAATGAGCAAGATACAAAAAGAGGGAGAGAACAAGGAAGGAGAGTGAGAGACACAGAAAGTGAGATAAATAGAGAGAGAGAGAGAGAGAGAGAGAGAGAGAGAGAGAGAGAGAGAGAGAGAGAGAGAGAGAGAGAGAGAGAGAGAGAGAGTGTGTGTTCCTCGTGTGTGTTCTGTGCTGATAGAAATGAGACACTCCAGCTGCCCTTCAGACACTCCCCTCTTACGTTACCTCTTTTTGTTTTTTCAGGCTCTATCTCCTCTCCTAACAGAGACACAGCAGCTGTAACCCTTTCACCATCAAACACACTGTGGAAGCCTTCACAACACCAACCCTCCATTTCACACGCTGTCTGCGGTACCTGACACATGATGCTCCACAAACACACAGAGGACTAACAATAACACAATAGGGTCACCAGTGATGGTGTTTCTGCATTTGGGGCCAGTGGGGCCGGAGCCCACCAGATGCCACTGTGGAGCTCTATGCTCGCCTAAAACAATCAGTGGAATAGTTGGCTTTAGAGTAAGGTTGTATAAAAACCTATTTTGTTACCAAGACGATTCTGTTTTGAACATTGTTCAGTCTTTTTTCAGGTTTTTCAGCAATTGTTTAAATGATGAACATCTGAAATCACAGTGCAGCACACATTTCCACTAATAAACAAAATTATAGCTTAAAAATAGCATATTGTTAGCATCCCCATGTCTAAATGACTTTATTGTTATTGTTTGTTATAGATTTACTACTTTTACTGGTTTGTATTTAATAAAAAACACACACATTAGCCTGAACTACAGTCTGATTCATAAACCCCACTTTCATCATGATCCTCTACCAGAGTTTTCATAACAGAAATAAAGTAAAAAAAGAAACCAACCGTGAATTAAAACACTTCACACTCACTGAATACATCTCCTTCAGATGACTGTTTTCCTGAGTTAAGCCTCCGATCAACAGTGTAGAGGATTTTCATGTAACAACTATTCTATCAAAGGAGAAAGATAAACACAAATCAAGTCAGATCATTGTAGTACTAATCCATCATCACATTCAGACGAGGTACTTCCTGTTCAGGAGCTGCCTCACAAGCCAAGAATGTATGGAGACACAAAATAAGCTGTAATGGTCCCACAGGATGAACTACTCAGTGACATCATTATTTCTTTGTAAACACGGGATTACTCAAAGAGAATAAAGAGTTTGTGAAGCTTTTATCAAGTTTCATTTCTTAGCGTTACCAACAAATTATTTCACAAAACATTTTCTGACAGAAGAATTTTTTTAAAATGTAGAGTATTGCATGATTAAAAGGTGTAAATATTACTTTAAAATACTGTTTGAATCCATGGTTTCTTCTCCTGTTCAACTGAAGACGATGGGATTTTATTTTCTTTAGCTTCTCATCCAAAGCGTTTTCTCAGCTTCAACAGAAAAGTGCAGAATACCATTTTATTTTAACTCTAGGAAGATCTTCATTAATAAACACCAGCTCACAAATCACTTCCCCTCAGAGGGTTTTAGGGTCTAGTTTTCTCTGGGTCACTTGTGAGCTGTTTTGTTCATAACACTTAAAGCTGCATTGAAAGTAATGAAAAGTTGAAACCTCAAATGTCATTTTATGTTGAATGCTTTTTAAAAATATATGCTTTGATAAGGATGGGTTATTTTACTTCTCTTTCAAGCTATCAATCGTTTCTTTCCAAAATGTATTCCTGTTGTCAAATGAGAGTCCCTTCGCCTCGCTTTCCTCCACTTATCTGGGTCTGGGTCGTGGGGGCAGCACCCCAAGTAGGGAGTCCCTCTCCCCAGCCACCTCCACCACCCCGACCAGTGCCACCGGTGGGAACCCCAGGTGTTCCCAGACCAGCCTGGAGATGTACTTCCTCCAGCTGGATTGACCTGGGGGCTTCCTGACAGGGGGACATACTCAAAACACCTCACTGGGAAGGCGTTCAGGCAGCATCTTGACCAGATGCCTGAACCACCTCAACCAGCTCCTGTCAATGTTGAGGAGCTGTTGTTTTACTCTGAGTCCCTCCTGGATGTCTAAGCTCCTATGGCTGAGCCCAGCCACCCTCATTCTCGTTCTTTGGATCATTACCCAAAGTTCATGACCATAGGTGAGGATTGGAGCATAGCTCAAATAGACAGCCTTGCTTTCTGGCTCAGCTCCTTCTTCACTACAACAGACTGGTTCAGCGTCTGAATCTCTGCAGATGCTGCTCTCATCCACCTGTCGATCTTCCACTTCTCCCTTCCCTGAACAAGACACTGAGATACTTAAACTCCTCCACGTAAGGTAGGACCTCCCCCCTCACCCAAAGTTACCAAGCCATCCTTTTCCACCACCCAGAGGAAACCCATGGGGAGAACATACTAACTCCACGAAGAAAGGCCACAGCCGTCAGCCGGGAATCAAACGTGTGACCTTCTTGCTGCAAGTTAACAGTGCTACCAACAGCTTTGCCATGCTATGTGTTTGAAATATGTTTTATATTGTGGTAATGACTGTTTTCCCATTGATATTACTGAAAGCCCCCTAAATGAAAACAATGCCTCTGAAACTGAGAGTTGGTCAAACTGTTGAGGACCTCAGATACGTGCTCAGGACCCATTCATTAAATCCTGCTTAAACTCAGGGTTCAATCAGGGTTTAATCCCAGGTCCAAGCTGTGTGTCAAACTATCCCCGGGTAAGATACTGAACCCCACACTGCCTTCTGGGTGATGGAAAATGGCTGCCCTCTGCTGCTCTGGAATGGGTCCACTACGTTGCACTGTGGTGTATTATACTTATGTGACCACAAGTCACTTCCCCTGTTCCCCTTTAGAACCAGCGACTTACAGTATAATTGTTAAACAAACAGGTTTCTTTCTTTAGAGATTTTTTGAGTTACCTCCACTTTGAAGTCTAGTAAACAGCATGTACTCTTCAAGTCTCTCCTCTGCAGCACAATTGGATTACCCCCCCCCCCCCCCCCCCCCCCCCC
>SSNR01000048.1:1589958-1612258 GCA_006937965.1 Callopanchax toddi | reverse complement strand
CCCCCCCCCCCCCCCCCCACGGTATCATTTCCTCTCCCTGGGGGCACCTTGGCTGCTGACAGACCTGCACTCCAGCAGAGAGAGTTCAGCACCACGGACAGCTCCGAAAACAAACCAAGGCGAACACGTTCCTTCCTTCATTTCTCTGGTGCTAGCCTTCAGGAGGGGGTTGGAGAAGGTAGCAGCTGCAGGGTTTAGGGATGCAACGCCCCTTAAACACAACACCATCCTCCTCATCCTCACCACAGACGGAACGAGGCAAAAACAGTCTGAATCGCGGCCATTAAAAACCTAGGCAGCTGTAGGCTCGGGTGCATTTCAGCTAGAGAGCAGATCAGATGAATGATTAAATGACCACATGCGCCTAATCCCGTGTAGAAAGCAGGAGGCTCCTCCTCCTCCTCCGCGCTGCTGCTGCTGGTTCGTCAGAGAAAAACAATACCGATAGAGATGGCTCCTCTGTGCTGTGACAACCAATTACATAACGTCGGAGCGGAGTGCTCTGTTAACATCCGTGTGCATTTCACCCTCAAATACACACAACAAGGCGCGTTTCCCCTACAGCCCCCATTCTGTTTTAATCATGTCAACTATTATTTGGTCGATGAAGTTCAGATTCGTCGTGTTGTTCGGACACATGTGAAAGAACAGAAAATGGCAATAAAGCCTAGTCACCATCGGTGCACTATTTGCGCACGACCCACCTGCAAAGATGGAATCATTTTACCCTGAGGTCAAAACAGCGCACCCTGACCAGCCGGGTGGTTTATTACAGAGCTGCAGAGTGAAAGCGACAGGACGACAGGGATTGTCTGCATTAGGTGATCACCGGGAAATAAAGCGCGCAGTTCGTTTTTCAATGCAACGGGAGATGGATCGTCTTCACCCTTGGTTTATACAAACGAGGGTACATCATGTCAAATGACGCATGAATAATCCTGAGCTGCAAAGCACGCAGCTAAAGCAGCTCGTTGATGTGAAACACATGATGATGATGATGATGATGATGATGAGCAGGATGCAGATTTATCCATCACATCTTTGCTAAAACAGACCTCAGTTTCTCTTCACCAGTGTGGCCATAAGTGCAGAGCAGACACACACGCACACAAACTCACACACACGCGCGCGCGCGCAAAATGAACTCACCAGAGATGCTGCTTCTGATTCTGTGGCGCCCAACAGCCGCTGCTGTAAATTTAGACAGTTTTCCCCCTTTGCAGGAACAGAAGGTGACCCTGCGTTCGCTGCAAGACTCAGCATCCACGAGATCACGATGCACGCAGCAAGGGGGAGCTCCACGGCACAGGCGCGCGTCGGAGAGGGGGTGGGGGGATTGGGATGGCCCAGCTTCTTACCCTCAATGAACGACAGAAATAGGCTGCAGGGAAGCGAATGTGCTGATAAAACCCAGAAAGGAGAGGAGTGTTTGAATCCCACCTTCCAGCACCGAATAGGAGGAGAAAAGTGACGTTTTTTCTTTCTTTTTATTTGAACACTTTAATTATTTGATTCATGTCAGTGACTTTTTTCTGCTCATGTTATTTTTCAGACTATTTTTTATAAAATACCTATATGGACGTTCAAAACATGGGGAGAACCCCAGACTTTCCAACCAATGAGGAGCGCAGGAGGACGTGGCCCTTCTTGGTTCATTAAGCCCCGCCCATATTTCAAACTGAGTCATCCACATAAAACGAGTGGTGATTTTCAAGGTTGCACATTTTGTCCCATTTTTTCCTACTTAGATACTAACAAGAGAAGAGCAGCAGATTTGTTAATGGAACACAGTGCATGTATTTGGGACATTTCCTGAAATGTTTGTGGTCTGTGAGGTGTAAAATCTCCCACAATGCAACAGTTTTCTATAAGTAAAGAAGAAAATATAAACATTGAATTGACTTTGCAAGTCAACATCTAACAAAAACAAGAAGATAAGGATGACGTTTGTTTTGGTGATGTGATGTTTTGGTCACTAGACCCAAAATCTCAAGAAAAATTCTGAAAAAATGGTATTTGTTCAATTAAAATGATGCTTTCTGGTAATAAATCATGTATTATTGGAAATCCTGAATGCTCACCTACACAACAATGTAAAACGTGTAAGGATTGTAAGGTGGTGAACCCAAAAATGTGCCAAAATCTGCTGCAAAATTCTGTTTATTGCCATGAAGCATTGTGAGGCATAACCTTTGACAACAGCTTCCCTGTCCACACACACACATTGTTCCAGAGATGTTCTCTGTGGTTCAGTTGAAGCTTTTTGAAAACACGTTTACCTGAAACCGTCCTCAGGTCTCAGTAGGACTCACACCAGATTGGACCTTTTACCTCTCTGAAGAAAGCTTTATTTATTAACTCTTTATTTCTTTGCAGTGTGATGAATTATGCATTCTGTTTTGTTCTGTTTAATGAACTCTTTTCAGGTGGTTACATCATTACAGACTGTTTGAGTTGCTGTTGATCAAGATTTTTTTTTCTTGCACAGAACATGTTTATTCTCATGTCAGGACATTCTTTCTACAGGTTTTTACTTCAGTCTTTTGAGATTATCTTTAAAAGAATTTTCATCTAAATTGTATTACTGTAAGTAAGTTCTATAATTTAAACTTTAAAGAGTCTTTTCATCACTTAGAAGTTAACACTCCCTTAGAGATTCAACCTGATAGTAATATAAACACGTGCTGTGATTGGGTTTAAACATCATCTGGATAAGTTGACTAGTGACAGGTTTCCTTTTTGAGGCCCAAGTTTAGAGAAAAGTTGGTTTCTTCCGAGAGGAGAAGAAAAGGAAGAAAGAAAGAAAGGATTGCAGTAAAAGAGAGAAGCTGTTTGTATTTTTGTTTCTTTTGTGTCATTCTTATCAGAACATTGTTATTTTTTAAACTTTCATGTGCCATTTTGTAAACTATGTTGTTGCTATTTATTGTTTACTAAAATAACTTGTGCTGTTGGACTGTTAAAACAGTCTGAACCTGTTAATCTGAACTCATCAGTCTGAGAACCTCCTCTGAAGCCTGGATGAGAGGTTTTGACCTGATCATCAGACCCAGGATGCAATCAGCTGGTTGATCTTACCATCCCTGATCTGTTCCCCTGGGTCGACGACCTGTAAAGGGCTGTCAAACTCTAGTCCTGGAGGCCTGCTGTCTTACAAGTTTTAGTATTTATCCTGTAGCGTTTTGAAATAACTATTTAGTTATTTTAACTACACCCTCTGTAAATTCACTAATAAGTTTTGGAAGTTTTATATGGAGAAAATATCTCCAATAATATCACTTATATTTAGTGTTTACAGGAATTATCTAGGTTCTTTGAAAGAGTACAGTGAATTGAAATACCTTATTAATAACGTGAACTGAGACCAGATAAAGATTGAACAACCATTTAATTTGAAAAACCTAAGAACACAGACAGATAAGACATTTAGAAAGTTTGATGTAAACACAATTAATATTCTTAAACATGTTGAGGATGTTAAAGATAGTTTAATTGTGAGTTTTAACGGACCGTAGCATATGTTTTAATGACTAGGGAAGTTAGTTAATTTGGTTAACCTAGTTGGGACTTTAAGAGTCAATTTAGGCTAATTTGAGTTTGGAAGAATTAAGCTTTATCAAAGCAAACCTCTCGATCAGAAAGTGGTGTTCGCTCACTGACAGGTGGACGCTCCTAGATCTGGCAGGCGTTGGTTTCTCCACGAGCTGAGGCTGGAGTCCCCAGACTCGGAGTGGTGGTCCTGGAAGGCGTGGCCGCCGAGGACCTCGCCGGACAGTCCGTGGATACGTCCCGGTCAGCAAGGGAGGCATTTCAGCAGGCATGCTGAACTCATTTCTGATCTTCCCGTGGTGAGGGAGAGGCTGAGAGGCCTTGTTCAAAGCTGATAAGGGTTCAGCTAAGATAGCAGCATAGCAGCTCCGACTGCATTCAGGCTGTAGCTCAGACCAAGACTGAGACTGTATGAAGACTCGACAAGACTGTCAAGACAAGACAAGTCAAGACTGACTTGTACCGGAACTGAGTTAGGGGAGTTGTGAATCGTTCTGATTGGACAAGGGACTGGTGGGGAGTTACCAAGTCACATGACTTCCGCCCGTTAAGACTCACATTATAATGGTGGAAATGCATGACATAGCAGAGAAGCATTATAACACTTTGAGTGTGAGTGTGTGGGTGACCCTGAGCAGAAACACTACAAGAGAATGTTCTGTAAACAAGAGATTACAGCTGGAACACCAGTCTGTGGTGTTACAGAAAAGACTTCTTTACAGAGAGTGTTTTATTAGACCAGCTAGTGTCCAGTTAAGGTCATCTGGGAGATGGACACCTGAAAGTGGACAGTTGGACACCTGTAGGGATCTTGATTCAGGTTAAAACATAATCCAAGAGTGATTGTATTCCAAGTTATTGGGGAAAAGATGGATTATTGTTGTGATGGTCAACAGAGGTCAAAGGTCAGAGGATGTAGCCTATTTGGTGAGGCTACAATCCTGATCCAACACACCTGGATATTTAGTTAAATTACATTTTCAGCATTTCCTCAAGTACTAGAGAAGCCTTTTGATCACCCATTGATTCAAATCAGGTGAGAAACCTCTAGACATGCTGGGCAGTTTGACACATGTCCTCTGGGTGACAGGACACTGTACCTCAGTCTCAGTCTAAGTAGGAGCTTATTTTCCTGTTTCATGACGGCAAAACGATCAGGCATCAGTCAGTCATTAACATGCTGATGTCAGTTTTGTAGCCACAGAAGCAAAACAACCAGACACAGCACTGACAACCCTCCGGTTGCAAGATGATTAGTCTACCTACTGAGTTACTGCCACCCCAATTTATTTTCTGAATTACTTTAACTGCAGTCTCTTTCTTCATTTTCTCCAGTCAGATTCCTGCTCAGCTCATTATATCTGCACATTCATCATGGTTACACCGTTAAATTACCAAAATTTAGATATTAGAAAATCCTTTTGTTCAAATTGAATATACTTTAAAACATGCCCATAAGTCATCTAAATTGCTGTGTAGCGTAATATAACCTGATTTTATTGTTATAATACGGACACACTTCTGCAAGGTTATTAGCTTAGTTTCTGTCGGTTTTATGCTAAGCAATGCTAGCTACCTTCACTAACCTAATTGTTATGCAGGATATCTTAGGTTCTTTTGATTCAAAGGGAAGACCTACGTACGTTATATTTGGAAGTTATAACCCAGAAGCAGACTTAGACTACAGTTATTTTATTAAAGAAACAGATTGAACGAACAGACAGATATGAGGTAGATGGTGCATCTTAAGAGATTCTTCTGATGTTATTAAGCTGAGAGTTAATGACGAGAGCCCGTGAGATACTAAATATCTCTAGGGAGTCTGAGCTAGTTATGAGGGGAGCGGAGACTAAGTTGACAGGAGTGTTATTTATCAAGAGCCTCAGTTTACCAGATCGGAGTAGATACCTCGCTGAAACCGCTCCAAGATCGCTTCGGCGTGGTAGGTGGAAGTTTGTCGGTGAGATCGTTGGTCTGACGAACCTCGGTTCGGTCCCCGGTGAACGCGAAGTTCCCCAAGGCACGGAGGCGTCTGAATGAGTTGGCGTCAGCGGCTCCATGATCAGCTGGTAGCGGAGGCAACGGGGGTTTTCCCCATGGCTGGCGGAACAGAAGCTGACGGATGGTGTCGAGCTTCTTAGCCGGAGAAACCTCGACTGTTTGGGGCTAATACCCAAAACGTGCAGTCGGCATCAAGGCCCACCGTGTAGCGGAGAAAACGGAGGGCTTGTTCTCTCATTGTAGGTTGAACGAGAACTCATTAGCTTCCAGGCAGGAAGTCTGACCGTGGAAACTTTTGGACGCGTGGCCCAATGGGAAGGAGTTACCAAGTCACGTGGTTCTCGTCATTAAGGAAGCCCAGGCAACTTAGATGGATTATTAATATGCTTTAACCTTTTAGCAAAAGTAGGAACATAAAATAATACTGATGCAACATCAACATTCATTAATACTGGAAGAAAATGAATTAATCATATTAAGACATTTCTGGACAGTGGATTAAAGGTAGTGTCTTTTTAGAATGAGACATCAAAGAGTCTTTGAGTTTAATTATTAACTAAAGAACGTCTGAGTCTTCCGACACGACTGGGTCCTGGAAGGAATGTTGATTCAGGTTACAACATAATAAAAGAGTCATTTTAATCCAAGTTATTGGGAAAAAGATGAGTTATTGTATTGATGAACCAGGAGGTCAGAATTCAGAGATAGTAACGCCTTTGCCGGCGCTACAGCTGCCATACATTTAATTTAAGCTCAATCTTTCATCAAATGTACACAAAATCTAGAAATTAAATATAAACAACTTACTCTAATCTATATTTATCTCCTAGCTGTAACATTCTCAGACAACTCAAGCCTTTGGAGGTTGTTTTTTAGTCTTTTACGTCCCTTTTATTTAACAAAGTGAGGAATCCATCTTTATTTCTAATGGAGGTACAGTGTAAGTCAATCAGAAGAAAGTTACGAGGCAGTAAGAAGGCTTTAGTGTTACTCAGACAATTATATAAACCTTTATTTAAAGCCTTTACTCGTGTCACACATGATAGGACCATTTCCAAAATGCCTTTTATTATTTTTTAAAAGAAACATTTGTGACTGAACATCTTTTTATTGTTATTTTTGTTCATTTCTGTCTGATTTTAGAAAATTGCTTCCTGAAGCAGATCCTGTTCTCTAGTGTTTCTCATTGTACCTCTCTGACAGGACGGTCTAAGATCCTGTCAGATTCCATCACATCTGTCATGTGAAGCACCACAGGCTTCTGTTCTAGGGACAATACATTTTTCACTGTACATTGTCCGTCTTGAACACATGCAGCATCTCTTATGGGTGCTGATGATGACATCCAGCTGTTCTTGTTGTGAAATGGTCAGAAAAAATTTGATTAACTGGGAGAAATTGAGGATTTTCTTCAGATAAGCCAGAATCTCTGATCGCTGCTACAAACAACATGGTTCCACAAATCAGGCAGCACGTTTTTTGATCTAGAAAATTTTGATCTTTAGCCCAAATTATTCAGTTTGACCTCCAGAAGTTTAGTTCCTTTTCAGACTGATTTAAACCTACAGGATCTGCCCATGTTTTTACCTTAAAGTGACATTGTTGAGTTTATAAAAGGCTGCAGAAGACATTTAATTAAAACAAGCTTTAGAATAAGTTTACCCTAATTGTTTTTTTAAACTCTACCTGTTACAGTGTTTGGTCTTTTTAAGTGTGGGTATAAAAAATCCAGTTCTTTTCTCTGATTTGCTCGTTTGTTGACACCTAGTGGCAAATTACCGTCAGTGAATTATCCTTCATCATTTAACATTGTATGCCAAGAAATGCATTGTATCAGACAATATAATCACTTCTCAGAAATTAAAACAAGAATCCAACAAATGACCCAAACCGAGACCCCGTGAGACACATCTCAGACTTGCTGTTCTGGTTTTTGTTTTTTCTGAAGTCAGAGGGAACATTACAGTTAGGACAAACATCTGGAGGTCCATTTATCTAAAATATGTATACATAGATATAAACTAACAATATATCATAACATGATGTAATCTAATCCCACAATCAATTAGAATGAATGAAATGACACTTTCATTTCATGAAAATTTTCATTTTATGTTTATTTACAGTTTGTGAAAAGCTTATCCAAACTCAAATAAAGGCCTCCAGAATGAGCTTCTGGGTAAATAGGTGTCATCAAATGATGCTACAAAAAGGAAAAAATAAAACCTCTCATATGAAAAAGCAACAATCCAGAAAATGGTGTCATGTCCCTCCATCAGACCGGTTTCCATCATGCACTTCCTGTTTTATTTTGTAAAATCACCTCTTGTTTCTGTTCTATTTCCTGTGTGTCATCGACCCTGATTGCTCTCAGCTGTGTTTGTGTGTATTTAATCCTGCCCTGTTTCTCTTTCAGTTGCCAATTCATTTAGAGCTGTTGCTCTTTGTTCTTGTTACCTGTTTTTGATCCTTGTGTTTTCACCTTGTTTCTGTGGATTTGGATCACACCCTTTGTAAAGCGATTTGGTCTTGTTTGCCTATCTTTTTGAGTTATGTGTTTTTGAACTTGGACTGAATAAAGGATTGAGTTTTTACACTTTCATATTCTGGATTCTGCATTTAGGTCCATCTTCCTGTGCTCTCTTGTGAACTGACCACAACATGGACTCAGCAGGCTCAGATTCTGTACTGAATGCCGTGGGAGTTCAGGGCAAGCATGAGTAGGAGGAGCAGCTGGTTGGTCTCAGTCAACAGGTCATTGATGAAGTGCCAGGACCAGTTTATGAAGTTTGTGTATGTTCAACTGGGACTTCTAGTTGAGCAGTAACTGCAGCATGGTGCTGCTTCACTGCCTGCAAGTGCCTCTGTTTTGAATTCTACACCTGCAGCTGACATCACAGGAGCTCAGCCATTGATATTATCTTCTCCTGTGCTGCCCCCATCTGCCTGTTCTCCACCTGTTCATCTGACTTGTCCAGAGAATTTCTCTGGGGACTGTCAAGCTTTCTTGACTTAATGCATCCTCAATTTTGAACTCCAAATGAGCACCTACCCCAATGACAAGGCCATCCTCTTCCACCTGACTGGAAGAGTTGAGGCTTGGGCTTCTTCACCACCAGCTCTTTGTCAAGGAGAAGTGCAAGTTTCATGTCTCCTGTCTCTTTTGTTGGTCTCATGGGGGACACAGAACAGGATCCAGATGGATCCTGAACCTGAAAGAACTGTTTAACAAGGAAAAAAGAGCCTTCAGGGATGGAGACAGAGAATTGCTTGAGTATACAAAAGCAACTTATAGTTGAGATATGAAACAACAAGGAGGCGTTCATGAAAAAAGAATGGAGACCAAGTTGCAGCAGAACAATATCAGGAATAACATGGCTTCAAACAGAAGAAGAGTCCAACAGATGGAAGTCTGTACAAAGACAATGAACTGAACATGTTCTTCAGTTCATCCTCCTCCTCCTGCCTCCAGCCAAACAAACCTTCTACCCTCCCTTGACCCGCAGCTTCTCTGTCACATCTCAACAGTTTTATCTTCTCTTCAGTCATGAATCCTGTTGCTGCTCCATTGTTGTTGTCAACCACATCAGGAGATGCTGGTGCTCCCCTCCCCTCCCCCTCCTACCTATCTGACTCTAGAGGTCAGGTGAAGAGGCAGCTAGAAAGACTAAACCAGAACAAGGCTTCAGGTCCAGATGGTGTCAGTCCCGGAGTTCTCAAGGCCTGTGCAGACCAGCTATGTGGGATTCTGCAGCATCTCTTCAACCTTAATCTGACCCAAGAGAAGTTTCCAGTGCTGTGGAAGACACCCTGATTTGTTCCAGTACCAAAGAAATCTCATCCATCTGTCCTATACTATAGTCTAATTTCCCTGATGTCACACATCATAAAAGTCATCAGGAGTCTGTTATTGGCCTACCTGAATGAGTAAACAGTCACCTTTCAAGACCCTCTGCAGTTTGCTTATTGCTGTGTGGCTGTAGTTGAGGTTGCTGATACAGACCCGCTTCAACCAGCAGGCAGCTCTGTGAGGATCATGTTCTTTGATTTCTCCAGTGCATTTAATATAATCCAGCCTGATTTGCTATGTAAGAATCTTGAGAAGACACAGGTGGATTCTCCTGTGTCTAACCAGGTTATCAGCAGCACAGGAACACCACAGGGAACTGTACTCTCACCATTCGTTTTTATTCTGTAGATGTACCTGAGATATTTAGATTTCTCTACAGTTATTGGATGTAATAGCCACAGATGAGTGTCATAGTTTTTTAAATACGTATGCCTGGGACAATGTGCACATCAGCTACAGAACAAATCATATTTGTGGCCAAAGGGAAGGCTGCCTTCCATGTGGGTTCAGTCCCCTGCTTGGCCATGGGGCAGAGAATCCATGGGGCAAGATACTGAGTCCCTATTTGCCCTTCAGGTCTCCTTTGCAAAAGAGATTACAATGGGATATTGTGTAACAGCATGAATAAGAAAATTATGTCCAGTCTTTGATGAAAGATTTGTTTTATAATATCGGGTTTGAAAATAAAAAAGAGGCAATAGATTTCTGGGAGATCATTAGCCAGATTCCAGTTACTGATGTAAAAATGGACAGTACTTTTACTTTGTACAGACTCGTGTGCGTTTCCGCTTTTATTTTGAAGGATCCTGGCCGGAAGTTGTTTTCCTGTTGTTGCTACTGATGGCGGAAGTTGTTCTAAATTCTATCTGCAGCGGCGAACTGAAACGCTACTCGAACAGTAGACATTTGATGTCCCACGGTGAGTTAGAATTGACTTCGAATCTATTTGAAATGAGTGAACTAGATATCTGACCTCGAATCAACTCGGAACTTAAAAAAAATCCTGTCCGCGCAGTGATACAGCAGACTCCACATAGCCATGTTTACATCGGTTTGTTAGGCAATTTGTTTGAGTCAGCTTGTAAACAGTCTTTTTACAGACGGTTTTCAGGGCTAAGTAAAGCTTTAAAATTGAACTTTGATTGTAGGTATTTCATATTTCAATTTAGACGTCTCTCAGGACGTGTGTGTGGCCAAGAAACTTCAGGAAGGAAAGTAGAGGTTTGCTAACATGCCAGCACGAATAGTGTGGTTGCTTACTACAGTCTGATTTCCTTCTTCTTGTTTATTTCCTCTTACTTCTAACAAGCCGTGCGCCACTGCGTGTGGTTTAATCTCAGCTTTCCTAAAGGGGGTAACTGTGCCATTTTCAATGTCGTGTTTCCTCAGATTGATTGCTGGCTGATTAGGGAGGCTAGTGATACCATGTGGAAGTCACATGAATGAAGAGGATGAGCCATGAGTCGCTGCAAGACAGTGTCTGCCTCATGAAGTCTGCTGCTTGTACAGAGAGCTCACACAGGCAGCCCCCCTGCGTCCCTTTCCCCTGAACATTAACCATGAACAGCACCACCACTCAGCCCCCTGGCGTTATAGACGGGAGCAGGACAATCGGATATGTGCTGGTGCCCTTCCTCCTCATAACCATTACTGGAATTGCAGCAGCTGTGGTGAGTGGATTGTTAGACATGATATAGATTCCATGTCAATAATTCTGCAATAATTGCATTGATCTATAGACAATTTCTGATCTGTTAAAACACGTTCCATCTGTTTGTTCCAGATCATGTACATTCGTAAGAAAAGGAGGTGAGCTGGCTCAGATTATCTTCTAAACTCAATTACTTCATTTAGATCCTCTGCGTGACTTATCAGATGAACAATGTGTTTTATTTCTTTCCCAGAATGGACAGACTGCGTCACCAGCTGTTACCAGTGTACACATACGATCCCACAGAAGAGCTGAATGAAGCAGAACAGGAAATTTTATGGAGAGAAGAGGACACAAGGGTATAACGCTTAATCAGTTATTAGTTGTCTTAGAGACCGTATCTTCAACAAGTGGGGCATGTTCTGATTCTAAAATCTGATCAGGTTTGACTGAAGGCTGTGCAAATTTATGTCACATTGACAAGATACATTTGTAATCTATAAAGGCAGGGTCATCATTAGTTGCGACATACTTTTTGTGCAGTAGTTCCTAAATTTATCAGTCTCTTCCTCTTTACACATGAAGAAAAGTAAAAGTAATAGTACTTAGTAATACTGCAGTAGAGTTGTTTGTACAGGACTCAAATCCCTCTTTAGTCCCCGCAATAACAAAAAAAAAGGCTGGTTTGGATACTTCAGATTATTATCAGCACACGATTGGGGGAAAAAAGAAACATTTTTAATTATGAGTTAAAAAAATCATTATTTTTAACAATGTAGAAATCATGATTATATAACATTGTTAATATTAAGTTAGTAAACACACTGTAGTTATTTTTCCTTTTCAAACAAAAACGCATGCCAAGAAGGCTGCAGTGCAGCTCACAAAGCTCAGACTACCAGATGTTTTTTGATCTGCCTTCACTTTAACAACTTTTCCATCATTATGTAGTTAAATAATTATTAAATGAATTCCTTCAGAAATATATACAGTGATCACCGATAGACTGTGTCTTGAAAACGGTGCTTTCTAACAATGTAAAACCTAAAATATCCAGATTTTTATGGAACTGCAACTACCAAATTTTGTAAACAGGTGGCAGTGTTGAGTAGTGAACCTAACAGAGAAACAGCTCTGCCTGTCCATGTTGTATAGAAAATATACAACCCCCCCAGACTCATCTAAAATAGTTCAAACCTAAAATTTACAGAATATATTCTGAGGACATTGAAAATGATGGATTTTGGAAGTCAAAATGTACATCTGTTATTGTCAGCATGAGTTGGAGGTTAGTGATGGTGAGTTTTAGCCTGGTAAACCAGACTATATATGTGGATATATAAAAGTCTGCAGAGCAGAACTGACAGTCTATACTAGGCTAGGTGAGTTTAAGAGCCAGGAAATATTGGTGATTTTTAAAAATGGCTTCTTAGTTTTATTTATGGACCCCAAAAATATGATGTATAGTTTCCTCCACTTTGAATTCTGGTAAATAGCATGTACTCTTCAAGTCTGTTCTCTGCAGCACCATTGGATTACACCCCAAATCACTTCCCTTTCCCCATGTAACCTGTTCAGTTCTCATTTAAATGCTTTCAAAAAGTGTCTTCGGATTCTAATATCATGCATTCGTCCAGAGTAACGCTAGGGGGCAGTGTTGTTTAAAGCTGCTCTCAAACCAATTTAAATGTCTGCAGATTTTTCTATGACGATGACTCCTGCTAAAAACTGTTATCTAGTTATGTAGTTTTACGTTTGTCTTTTATTTTTGTAAAGTTTAAATGTTTAACAGGGATAAACCATATAAATCTACACACACAATATATATATATGAAATGCAACTAAAACATCACATAAAAGGATCATTGTGTAATATAATCTTATGCTTAGTCCATAGCAGCTTTAGACATCCTCCTCAGAAACATGTTAAAGTGCTCTCCTGTATTTCATGTCTTCAGATTGTACAGGGCTGGGCCAGAAGTTATCAGCAGCGACAGCCTCTTCTGACCAAAGACATCAAAGCGTGACGACAGTAAACCCTGATACTGTGGATTAAGGAGACAACATTCAGCACTCAGTTTTATCACTCTGTCTTTCTTTCCTCCTGCTGATGTTATCTCTGGGTTCATCACTGACAATAAGCCTTTGCTTTTCTTGTGCTACATGCAGATTGACTGTTCATTTCTCAAGTTATGATGCCAATTCAACGTGCCTAAGAGACAAGAGTGCTTTTGTCTTATTTATGAGGTTATTTATTCAGATGATAATTTTACTGCAGGTTCTTGATGACATCAAAGTTCTAGAAGACAGAAAACACAGGCTGCATGTTTATGTTCTTGTGGGCAACGTGTGGCAAGCAGCTCTGTTCCTGTTTGTTGCAGCAGGCATTTGTGCTGAAAACTACACGTAATGTGGTAAGAATATGAAGTTTGTGCACTAGTTAAAAATCAGCTCTCCTGTCTGGTTTGTGCAGTTTTTTTTCCAGCACATTAATTGCTTCTTTGATGATCTACCATTCAGTCATAAAGCCTTGTTCTAACCAGGTGATTAGCTGCTAATATCAGGTTGATTCCTCCCCCAGTTTCATTTTGAGTCAAACAGCTTCAGGTTTTGACAGCAGTTGCCTTGGAATGCACATCTCTCTTTAGTGGTTTTGCCAAATTCCTGTGACTCCCAACAATGGCATGAAGTCCAAGAATGAGGAGTAAATAACACCAGTTTCCTCCCAGATCCTAAATGAGTTGTGACTTATGCCCCAAATATTTCCAAGGCATGGCACCATAAAATTGACTTCAGGCTGAAAATAAATCTGTTCTGGTGAGTGCCATGGGTTTTTGCCTTACATTTATTGAATGTGAATCATTTAATCTGCCCTAGGCAGGAAGTTTCAAAGAATTCACTGTAGAACATGTATTTTCATGTGTCCAATATTTTAATTAGAAATCTTCTTAATTTAAGCATTGTTTTTAGTTGAAGGCTCAGATTTAAAACCGGTTTGTTCAACTACTGATGTAATAGAAATGTTTGATATTTTGCCGTTTGTAGTCACTGATTGCTTCAGTCATGCTGAAAATAAATCTGTGCTACCGTTACTGATGCATGCAAAAAGAGCTACGGTGAGAATATGACAAAGAAAGTTCTCTTTATTGTCCATTTTTGATACAAATCGTAGGGCACCATAGAAATATAGACATTGTACATTTATATAGGTGTACATTAAAGAATGATCCATCCTATGGAAATTACAGTATAGAAATGAAATTGATGTTCTGATGAATGACTTGATATTGGACATGTAGAGGATAAAGGAAAACGACTGAGCTGTATGGGAAGAGAGTGGCTGTGTGTTTAAACTGGACATAGATGCCAACACATCAGTGAAGTGCCTAGTTTACACAAATGCACATTTTGTCTAAATCTCAACCAACAATTCAGTGCACCAGAATATCTTTATTAAAAAAAAAAAAAACAACTTCCTAATCTACCAGTCTGTGAACACGGCCATCGAGCCAACAGGTGTCCCTGACTTGCTTCACACCTAAAAATAAAACCTGCCTGTAAGCTTTGGCAGTGAACAAGCTAAGGTGTGCGCACAATTATTACAAAACACCATAGGTACCAAGTCACAGGTTAAAAGAAATTTGCAGTAAAACTTTCAAATCATGCTAGAGGTTACAATTAAACAGAAAAACCAGTTAAATGCAATCATATTGGTAATAGTTGCCTGTTAAGGTGAGGTATGAACGTCCAGGCTTCTGTTTGTGCCTGTTTGCAGTATTCCGGGTTTTGTAATTCAGGTTGTAGCAGCTTAGGTATGTGGAGAAATAAACCCAGTTAAATGGACTGAACACAGGTTCCCTGACAATGAAAATACAATTTATTCCTTGTAGCAGACAAGAGTACAATACACACCTTCAGAAGATTAGGGGAAATTTTATTATCTGTATGTTATAAAGTCAGAAAAAGCAGTGATAGCTAGATGGAATGAAAAATGTACAGCCCTGTTGGATAGTAGTGCCACCAACTATCCACTATTACAATCAAACTCTTTGACCAATTGCAGTTAGTTTCACGAATGATTGAGTGAGCGTATACGAAGGACCCACTGTGTGAAGACGAGACGCCAATGTAACAGCATTTGTAAAAAGCTCCCTGAAGAAAACGACACTGATTACTTTTGGCCTAAAATTCTGCCAACGCTATCCTTAAAAACACACACCAAAAAACAAACAAACAAAAAAAAACAACAACTTTGAGTATTAACAGGAAAAGCAGCACTCATGATTTTGTTTAAATGGTATGTAATCCAGAAAAACAAAAAGCTGCAAATCTTAGATTATTTCGATGACCAAGAACAAACTTTACCCCCACTACATGCAAAAAGACAATGTTTGAGAAGCAGATTGCTAAAAAATCTAAACTGTTCCTACAGGAAAATGGTCAAGACTATTTAGGCCAAAAGAATAAAAGAAGGGTTGACATGAAACATCTCTACCATCAGTAACCTATTATCATCCTAAACACTGGAGCTCATCTCCCATCTAGAATACAATGCAAAAGATAGGTTAACCACTTCACCCAAACACACACACACACAGAAAAACAAACAACCAACCCACTAACGGCAAATAGGTAAAATTCATCTTTGTCGAGAAAAATCTATATGCTCTACCCTTTCAAATTCAACAAATATCACTAAGCAGAGAAAACCAAGAAACCATCATTTAGGAAACAGAAAAAAAACACACACCCCAAGCTCCCCAGAGCACACTTTGTCCAGTATAAAAGACTTGATAACATGTAGGAGGACTGTCACCCGCCATGAAAATCTTAGACCTAAGCTTGAGCAAGTCCATCATTTTTATATCCAGTGCTGCTGCATGATTTATGTACTGTGTTAACCCGCCTTTGGCAAAAAGGGGGCTTCGTCATGATCAGTGGTCATGTGGTGGCACCGACGTTGAAGAAAACAGCCCAGTTCTGGTAACAGTAAGTCAGTATGTTGAGTGAGGTAGCGCATGTTGAATTACTGGTCGTCTTCCTCTTCTTCTTCCTCCTCCTCCTCAGATGATTCTTGGGATGCTTTTTCTTCCTTCTCCTGTGATGAGACAAAAAAACAAACATGTACACTCTGACCATGTTCACAAGGACCAACAATAATAGTTGTGTTACTTATGCCTGAACATGACCAATTTGGGTTTTAATAACTTTAAGAAAAAAATGTTTGATGGACTGCTGTGGCATGAAAAGCACCCAGGGGAAGGGTGAACCATCTGTAGTGGAGTGATTCATACCTAGTGAGTCACAATGAGCCGCCCTGCTTTTTCCTTTGAACACTCACTACTACAACATGTTCATTCATAAAAAAAAAAGGCTCATTTCCTTTAGTAACAAATGCAGCTCAGACAACTCGAGTACGAGCAAACCACCAGTACGGACAAAAGTTACTATAAAACTAAAAATTAACCATTGTTTACATGTCTGAAAGGACAGAGATGGGTGATTTAGTAAATGACTCACCTCCTTCTTAGGTCTGCCTCTGCGTTTCCCTCCTGCAGATGGGGCTGCTGATCCTTTCTGTTAACAAAAAACAGCACAAGGTCAATGTAGCTTTAAGAGGGTCTCAACATTTAGCAGTGATCTTCATTCCCAGTGACGTGCGGGGTCCCTCTTATCTTTATTTTTACAGATTTGCCTGTAGATGGCAGTCGCACTTCTGCAACAAGACCGATCGAAAGAGGGCACTGGGTTCATTGGCTATTATCTGGAAGGCCGACAGGAACTGCACACAGGGCACTCCAGTTCGCTGGCCACCTGGTCTGAGGCTCAGAGACAGCTGGTGAAACCGAGTGGAGACACAAGGCTCTTTGCAGCTCGGCCCGCGTTTCTAAACCTATATCAGCGTGTCCTAAACTCCCTTCATTGCCCCCTTTCCCATACATAGCAGCACAGAGCACACAGGAGAGCTGGAGAATCTGTTGTTGCTATGGAGACGCCAGGCAGAGAAGAAGTAGGGCCGTGTGCTGGTTGGGGCAGAGGGGTGCTTAGTGTCAGCTTGGAAACAGCCTTGCAGCCTCTGCACCTGCACAGTGCATGACAAGCTGCAGGAAGCTGGAGGACAGGAAGTACAGGGTGAGCATCAACCCCTCTTCCACACACCCCCGCCTCAAAGGGAAAAAAAAAGTAAAGCAATAAATTATGTTCTGTTATTTTACAATGGGAAGCCATGGGTGGACTATCTGACACTAGGAGGTGGAAGCTGTTGAACTGCAGCCAACAAACATATCACAAGCAACAGTGCAACATCCTCAAAGAGGATGAGGTTAGCTGCAAACAAACTGACCTTGCTCTTGCCCCCGGCCGTCTTGTTTTTGCTGCCCTTTGGTCGTCCTCTGGGCCTTTTTGGAGTTGGAGACCCACTTGGCTCCTGGCAATCAAACAGGTTTGAATTAAAATTCAAGGAAACATGTTTAAAATGTTCAAGTGTTGCATTTTTATGCACACTGGCTTTTCAGAATGACTTGGCAACAACTGTAAAGCATCTTTTACACATCTTCTAAGCAGCCTGGCCGATCCTGCAGGGATTACCATAACCTCCAAAACAGTAAGGTAAATTCAACGTGATCCTATTCATGCGTAACTTGTGGTTTAAAGCTGTGACATGGCTCACTCATCTTCTGTTGCACTTCTGCAGTGTTGATCACCACAGCTCTTAGCAACCAAGCAACTCAATAGTAAAACACAGCAGGCAGAGTGACATCTATATGACCCACTCTGTGCTGCGACCCTACTATGCCATGCATTAAACCAAGAGGATGAGGATGATGAGTGAAGGTTAAAACCTGGTTAAAGGCATCAGGTTACCAGTTGCTTACAAACTGTTTAGACAAAGGTTTGCTGTACACCCTTGCACTGATTAGCAGGAAGCAAAAGGCCATGCTGCTGCCATGTCTGAACTGTCTCAGGTCACCAAACCTGCATCAGTATCTAAGAGCATCAGCAATAACAGATGTAAACTGAGGTACATTGGTTCTAATGCCAGCCTGGTAATACATTCATGTTAGCTTAAATTTGCATAAAATTATTAAATATAGGATAGCCAGTATCTGGGAATAAGCGGGCACTACTTACGTCAGAGGTTTTTACCTGGGGCGATTTGCGGGGTCTTCCACGCCCTCTCTTCTCTGCCGCCTCCTTGTCTTTTGGTTTGACTGTCCCCTTGTCGCTCATGTTTCCTGTCCAACCTGAAACGAAATACAAGTAATTTTAAGTAAAACGCATCGGGTGATATTGGTGCAGGACGAGGCGTCGAGTTCACACGGAAAACGGAGCACAGAATGTACCAGCGAGCCACTAACCCCCCTGGCCGCAGCAACAAACCAGAGATGACCGACCGAACCACGCAGTTTAACCCAATTAATCCGCGCTTGTTTCCAGGTCTATTTCGGTCTCTTCTGCAGTCTGCGACAGAAAGCTAACGCAGGAACTGGCTGCAAGAGAACAAACCCGCAAAGACCAGCGAACCCGCTGACTCCCCCCGGTACCGATCGCACTTCAAGGCCCCGCGTGTGCCCAACGATCAGGCCTGTGCACGAAACCATCTCACAGCAGCATGTCTGTACGCTGCGGACACACACACACTATAATGGCTGATGTGTGCTCGTTAGCATTTACGGGCTAAATTCGACTGAAATGCACATTTTTTGTTTTGTTTTCATTTTCTCTTTCCTTTAAATGGCGGAGGGATAGCAGCGACCAGAGCGGCTGCGCGGCGGAGGAAGGCCGGGCCGAAGCAACAAAAGACGGCTGCGAGCAGCAGCCTTTTCCCGCCGGAGCTCCGGGGCTCTTTGTAAATCGTTTCATGTCGACCTGAGCTAATGTGAGCTAATGCTGGCCCGCTCTGCGGCGCTTTTCTCGGACTCACCTTTGTCACGGCTTTACCGCCTCCGCGCTAAACCGAAGCGGATCTATTTCCTAAGCCTGGCTGGTTCGGACCCGGCTCTAAAGGCTACAGCTTTTATTCATCAGACAACACAGCCCGTCCATTTAAAAGGCCCAGCTCCGCTTAAAATACAGATACAAGTAAAAAAATAAGAAATAAAAGACCCAACTTCCATCATTTTTTTAGGAATATATATATATTACCAGCACGACGAGAAGTTTAATCCAACAGTTTCCCTCCGTGAAGCACGTGCGTCTTGTCTCGTGCAGATAAAGGAAAAAAGGCGCCGGACAGGAGGAGTTTGTAGACAATTTAAAGAGCCGCCCTCAGGAGAGCTGGAACACTGGAGGGCGGAGATATGATAAACAGGACCGGGACAGAGACCCAACCTCCACCCACCTCCACCCAACACACTCACCGGGTTCTTTACATTTTACAGGTTCCATCAGAAAACACCAAAAACCTGCAGAATGAACCTAAATGTGCTATAGTAAAGAAACAGATGAGAAAAACGACGAAGTCTGTGTGGTATTTAACAGAGAGCATGTACAACATTCCATAGGCTCCAGTGAACTTTGACCTCACCCAATGTAAACACTCCCTCAGAGGGTCTGCTCATTTAGCAACAAGACAGAAGTTATATTTAATCCTTACATTTTATGATTCAAAACATATATAAAAATGAAACAAGCTACTTTGTTTAAAAATGCACATCTGATTGTAAATGTGAAACTATTTTTTCCACCATTACTTTGAATATTATAGGCAGGAATTAAATGAAGATATCTCAATATAAACAATACCTGGTTTCTCATGGACTTCAGCAGAGGTTTAAATTAAAATGAAGTAAAAAACAAAAAACTTGAGATTTTTTTATGCTGATGTGCATGAGAATTTATTGATTATTCTTTAAATTTTTTTGTTTTACCTACATGTGCACATTTGATGATAAAACATGTGTATTTTCAACATTATACTTATTCTCAAAAGTTTTTATTTTACAATATTGTGTTGT
Source organism: Callopanchax toddi (assembly GCA_006937965.1). Classification (NCBI taxonomy): domain Eukaryota; kingdom Metazoa; phylum Chordata; class Actinopteri; order Cyprinodontiformes; family Nothobranchiidae; genus Callopanchax; species Callopanchax toddi. The sequence goes on along the minus strand of SSNR01000048.1, from coordinate 1,592,250 downwards.
TTAAATTTGTCTTTGTATTGTCAGTTGGAAACCATTCTTCCCCTGAGTTGAGTTTTAATGAATAAATCTTTATAAACCCTCAGTGTAGAAATATGAATCAGCCTATTTTCCATGGATGGACTCAGGGTAAATAAACTAGTCACTGTAATGCAGCAGTTTAGGCTGCGTTGTTGTAGTAGCCTTAAAATGAAACACCTCAAGGAGGAAACAACTAGTGGACAGTCACAGGAGAACAATAAAACACAATTTTACTCATAAATTAATTTGAGTATCTCTAGGAGATTATACTGGGGAGGACATGGATCACTAGTGTCAGTTACATGTTCTGACTTTGAACAAAAACAGCTGATAAGACCATTTTTGCAAAGTTGGTAGTGATTTGTGAAATTTGTTCCTCTCAATGCAAATCAAGGCTTCTTTGATAGAGAAAATTCTTGTTTTTGCATAATATAGAAAGCTTTTAAAAGAAACTTTTTTGACCTTTTCTCATTCTCATATTGTAAATGTGACTCCAAAACATCGACCAGAAACAAAAACTAAGCTAATGGTTCAGTTCATTTTTTGACCAGAGCTCATAAACAGATGATTTATGTTCCCAAGAAGTTTGGAGACATAAAATATCACTGAATACAGATGCATACATTTCACTAATAACAACTTTTCTGCCCATATTGGTTTTGATTTCAGTTAGAGCGGTTTAGATTATTTTAGTTAAAAATCCATAATTAACATGCTAACAGCTATTAACCAGGTACACAAATTACACATTTTTTCTCACTAATGCATTGTTTAAAAAAAAATGTAAAAAATATTTTTGCTAAATGTATATTTTAAATTTATTAAATTTATTATTATTTTGTGTTTACAAATTACTGATCTTTTCTCCTATATTCCCTGTTATTATGAGAGCGCTCTAACCCTTAGATTTTTAAATTCAAATAAATAATTTACAGTTTGTGATTTTTATGTCTCTTTTGCGATTTTCTACTTTAACTTCCTGCCACCGTCTAAGAATGTTTATTAATTAAGTTTGTGTTTCTAATTTGATCCTGAGAGAGGATGTTTGCATGCACTGAGTCGTGCACTTTTTTGCTGGTCTTGTGAGCAATTAATTGGATCATGATTAAAAACAAAGAAAGTCAGTAAATACACCTTGAACTTATATTATTAAATTATATTTAAAAAAAGATGTCACAACTATTTTAGATGTTAGTGTGAAAATCTGAAGCTGTTTTCACTTGTACATTGGATCTTTAATGTTTTTAGATATTTGAGATATATGTTCTTATCAGATTTTTTTTAGACTAGTCAGTAATGTAAAAATCCAGAAAATCAGAAAGTGAGTCTATTGTGAGAACAGCAACTAACGTTCCAGCATTTTTAAAGCAATAAAATAATAAATCTAAGGCCACATTCATGGGATGAAATCTAATAAAGGATACACTTTTATTGCTTGCTTTATTTGTGAAAAATGTGAAAATAGAAGCCAAATATTTAAAAAGAACCAGCCTCTCTTTAAAAAATTTTTTGCTTTTGTTAGGTAAATTTTAAATTATGTAGGGTTCAAACATGCATCTGAGCTGCATGCAGATATATTATGAGAGGATTTTCAGAGTTATGATAGTAACTTAACATCACTGTTGTTTAAGCAGTCTAATAAACATATATCTTCATCCATTAATAAGCTGATTATTCAACTCAAAACCATTAGCCACTAGTTCTGCCTGTTTTGTTTTGCAGTTAGTGAACATTAAGTTTAATTTAAAGGGATTTGTTTTTAATTATTTATTCATATCAGTAGACTGAGATACATTTAGGTGTTTTTTATGCAAATAGCACATTTTATTCCATGTTTCTGCTCATTAACTGACCCGTGGGTCCTCCTGCTTCTGCCATATTCACTCAGATACAAATGAAACGTACATGCTCTTCATGTGTCAGTGTGATGCATTTACACTTATAATTAATCTAAGGTTGATATTGTAGATGTGCTGAGGAAATGATAAAGTGAGCTGAAACACTCCAAACTGTGTTACACAAGGGCGAGGGTTTGTTATTCAAATAAATGACCCATCTGGAGGAGATGAGCTCTGTGCAAGCTAGTTGAAAACAGGCAGAGTGACCCTGAAGGGCGCTGTAACATTTTTTTTGAATATTTTCTGTGTATTTGGCCTCATTGTTCAACCAGAGTAAATCTCAAATAATTCATGGTAAACTATTGTATTTAATCCAGTGTTGTTGCTGCAAAATCTTTATCTTCTGCCCCCCCCCCCCAAAAAAAAAAAAAAAAAA
>SSNR01000048.1:1567831-1589948 GCA_006937965.1 Callopanchax toddi | reverse complement strand
CCCCCCCCCCCCAAAAAAAAAAAAAAAAAAGCTGACATGTCAGCAGCACACTGTACATACACAAGAAGTGGAGTGGGAGTTTAGTGAAAATTGGACTGAATAGGGCATGAATGGATAGCGCGCTTTTCTCAATGAATCCAATGTTCTGCTCAGCATGTGCTTGCCTTGCATACCCGACCTTCCCCTTTTCCCTCCCAATTTCTCACTCTATTCACTTCCTTCCTCTCTATCTGCTACAACTACGGTACTTCAGCCCCATCCCCCACACCCTCACACATCTCTGCCATTCCAGCCCTTCGCTGTGTGTGTGTGTAGGTCCACTCTGTGCATTTGTGTGTGACTGTGAGTGTGGAATGTTGTCCGTCTCAACTGCTGGCACCACCTGAAGACCAGAGGGACTAGATAATGTGATATTGTAAGGATGCAAAACAAAGCTACATGCAGTTGTGGTTCAAAACTTCAAACATTTGTGCAAATAACTGAAACTGATAACTAAATACAGTTATGTTTTAGTTAGCAGCTAATGCTTTCAGTTCACTAGAAACACTGTTTTAGACTTGCACACATTTCTACTACAATGATGGAAACTCAACAGCTGGTTATCCTCTGATAAAGGATCTCATTCCATCTGATAAAGACTTAAGAGTAAATGTGTTAAGTAGTTTTTTCCATTGTTGCTTGTGGTCCCAAAATGATATTTTAAATAGTATAAGCCAAACGAAGAGGACAGATTTTAGCGTTTGAAAGCTCCCCACTGTCTGACATGATATGGTGTAAATGTCATAATGAAATTGGATGAATGAAGTTGTTGAGAGAATTCAGTTTACTTTAACAACAATCACAATGAGACCTCGTCTTCTTCTTTTCCTTTTGTCATTTCCCTTCAGGGGTCACCTCAGCGAATCAACTGGCTCCATCTAACCTCTGCATCCTTTACTCTCTCATCAATTAGCTTTGTGTCTTCTTTCACTGTATCTCATTTTTGGTCTTCTTTTAGGTCTCCTGCCTGGTAGGTCCCACCTAAGCATTCTCCTCCTGATAAATTCACTATCCCTCCTCTACTTGTCCAAATCTCTGACCTGATCTCCTAAACACCTAACATGGTTTGTCCCTCTGATGGACTCATTCCTGGTCATATCCATCTTTGTCACTCCTAAAGAAAATCTCAGCATTTTCATCTCTGCTACCTCCAGTTCTGCCTCCTGTCTTCTCCTCAGAGCCAGTCTCTAGATCGTTGGTCTCACCACTGTCTTCAACACCTTCCTTTCATTCTTGTGGAATCTCTTACTCCTGACATTTTTCTCCATCCATGCATGTTTCTTCACCTAAACCTTCAATCTAACCTAAACCTAAAATCCTCCACCTTATTTACCTCTTACCCCTGTAACCTCACTGCTACAGCTAATTTCTATTCCTCTTCTTTCCAGGGCAATCCTCCACCTCTTCAGATTTTCCTCCACCTGCTCCCTACTCTCACTACAGATCAGTGAACATCGTAGTCCATGGAGATTCCTGCCTAACTTCATCTGTCAGCCTGTCCATCACCATAGAGAATAGGAAGGGGCTCAGCACTGAGCCTCGATGCAGTCCCACCTCCACCTTGAACTCCTCTGTTACCCCTACATCTCACTTCACAACTGTTACAGCCCTCATACATGTCCTGCACCCCTCTAAAGTACTCCTGCCTCTTCATCCCTCACCTAAATGGTTTAGTCTACACCTGAGGAGAGGAGAGGTGAACTTAACCAACTCAGTTTTGGATGAAATCAGCAGCAGTTCTCTCAGAGTGAAGGAAAAAACATGACACCTAATTTTGACAACATAAATTCATAAATAAGGATTAACGAAGCTTGTCTCCATTGAAAGTCAATAAACAAAAGATTAAAAAACTGCTATAAAGACCTAATTTGTCCATTTAAACATTTTCCATCTCTATGAGAATTATTTTTTCACAATTTATTTGTTCAAACAGATTCTCAACAATAGTTTATGATCTTTTAAATAAATAAAAATAAAGCCAGCCGATGATTGTTTGACTTCCATTATGTTGGCAATTTGGCATTTTCTCAACATAAACATTAGGCTAAGTTTAACATCATTATCTTTGTCTTATAGAATACATTGGGCGACAGATATTGATCAAGTGGACATGGAGGCCCCCCTTTTTATGTACTCTAAAACAAATCAAATATGGATATGGGTTTTAACGCATTCATAAAACATCCCATGAACAGTTTCAGATGTAAAACTGAATAAATAATCCTCAAAACCAAATTTCAATCATGAAGAAAACTGTCAAATCAAACCCATAGGTCTGTTTGAATTCAAATACTAATCAGATCGTCCTCCCTTCTCATCAGGCTCCCTCTTCAGAGTGTCTCTAGCTCTTGAACTCTACAACAGCTATGGGCAAACGGAATCCTATTAACCATTTGGAGCAGAGGGGGGGGGGGGGGGGGGGGGGGGGGGGGGGGGGGGGGGGGGGGGGGGGGTCTTGGCCCAGTTTGGCGTGCCCACCCCTCCCCCCATTATGTCCTTCTGCCCATTTTCCTTTCTCTCCTCCTCCTACTATAAACTCATCTATCCACGCCTCTGTAGCACACCGTATTGCTCATCCTAGCCATCCATTTTTAGGTGCTGCGCAAACCACAAGATTGCAGCAGCCAAATGGAGTAGCAGATGTGAACAAAACATCCTATTCCTGCCTGGGTTTCCCCCCTGCTCACGCTGCTGTAGGCCCTGGATGAGCCTGAACATGACTAACACACACATATGCCACTCACGTCCTCCCTCCCCTTTTCTGGAGAAGAAGTGACTAGAGTGGAAAAAAAGAGGAGAGATGCAGAAGAGAGAGAATCCATTGGGAGGGGAAAGGGAATGAGTGGGATTAGTTTTAAGAGGTGGTGGGTGGAGTTGGGAATATGTGTGGGTGTCTTTTATACTTGGACAGGGGGCGGATGGAGGTTAGTGGGCGGGGGATGGGGCCGGTTGATTTAGTCAGCTCATGAGTAGTATGTGACTCACACAAACACAGGAAGTAGCGCGTGTTGCTTGTTTAGTGAACACAGCGCTGTATTTATATGATACTCCCAATTCTCAGGGAATAATAGGACCTTCTTTCAGCTCCTCACATCTGTCCCTGACTCAACGCTCTACTTTCCTTTTTTAAATACTTTCATTTCCACATCCTGAGATTTTTGGACCAGGTTCTGGTGGGTGCATCAGTTATGCTGTGACTCAACCTTCTGACATCCTAAAATCAGAATTTATTGCCATTTATAAAAATACTTTGGGAAAAAAAACAAGCTTGAATATGTTAACAGGTCTGTCTCTCTGCATTTTATGCATCATTTATGTGTTTATACATTTATATATATATGAATAAAATAAAATAAAGTAAAACCTCATCATCTGCTTTATTTTGATATTGTAGCTGTTTGGTGCTGATCAGATCAGACACTTCTGAATTTTAAAAACAACCAAAAATATACAAAATCTTTAAAAAAAATATGTATTTAAAAATAAAGGCAAATTTAATACTTAAACAATATGTGTGTATATATATTATATATAACATATGTATTATATATGTATATTTATGTATACATATATATTACATATTATATAAATTAGATAGATAGATAGATAGATGATAGATAGATAGATAGATAGATAGATAGATAGATAGATGATAGATAGATAGATAGATAGATAGATAGATAGATAGATAGATAGATAGATAGATAGATAGATAGATAGATAGATAGATAGATAGATAGATAGATAGATAGATAGATAGATAGATAGAGACCAAGAAAACAGTTGTAGCATAGGTGCAATTTGGAATTGATGGATCTCAACACCATGTGACAGAAATGACTCCATCTTGTGGAGATATGTAATTATTACAAGGAAATTCTCTTCTGTTTACATTTGAATGAACATTGAAACAGCACATCTCCTCTTTTTCTTTTTCCACAGACCTTCTACATAGGTTACAAAGGTTACATAGACATGATGCTGATACACAAGGTTCATGTTTAAATCTCAAGCCAGCTCTGGTTGACGTGGATGTCTCCTGGAAACAGAGAACATTGGTGAGGATGTCCAGCAGAGGGTAGTCTTACACTAGAATATTAACTCAGACACAGAGATAGCATGCGTTGATTCCCAAAGTATTTATTGACCAACATTGAAAAAAAAACTCAACATGTTACAGCTTCAGTAACAGTTCTGTATTTTATAATTTTTGTTGAGTTTTTCCTAAATGAGGACACTGTTTAATTAATGTAATCATAATCAATCCAACACCACACACAAAAGAAGCCATTTCATTCTGGAGGATGAGCATATGTTCAGAGGCGTTGCAGGGACCGATAGATGTGAGTCACCTTGGTGCATCTGGAGTTTTAGAATTCATGCTACATCCCACTCTGTTGTTCCTGATTGATCAAAAGAGAAAGGTCCTGCTTGCCCACTTCAGGCCTGTTCAATCCCCAGTCTGGCAGCTGCAGTCCCCAGAGAAACTGCCAGGCTCTCTCTGCATCTGTGCTGGTTACTTCTAGAACTGGTGTGAGTAGTTTTATCACAGCCTTTTATTTCCACGGGGAACAGATTCTGTAGGAAGACTGTTGAGGTGATAACCACCACAACAAATAAGCTTGAGGCTTTACAGATTAAAAAAAGGTTTACAAACTCTTGCATAGAAAAGGTGCTCAGTTAGTCTGCTGAGCTGAGCCACTTGAAAATGTGTCTTATTGATTTGGTTTTGACTGACGTTTCTCTGTCGGGCTAATTGGAAAACAGGGCATCCCACCACCTCTACTGGGGCAAACAGAATTAGTGTGCCAGTCAGAGGCATTTGAACAAAATCACCTAAACACAGAAAGGAGAAATATCTTCAAACATTTATTTATTTTTCCTACACAGACTGGGTTGATCTGATGTTTTAGAGGCTAAAGGTTATACAACCACTTTCACAGGCCGACTTACATGAAGAGATACGAAAACGACTTGATTCAGACGCATAAAATAAGTTGTGCTTTATTCTGTGTTGCTTTATGTTTATTTAGCATCTATTTATCTTTGTATTTGTCCTGTTTTGGTCATAATTTTTTATTTTTGTGATTTTTTTTCATCTCACTTGTCTTTACTATGTGGTAGTGTTTATTTTATGCTTTATCTCATTTGGTCTCATTTGGTAGTCAGCCAAATGGTCATACTTTGTCTCTTTGTGTGTCATTTGTGTCACTGAGCAGTTTTTCTTGTCCCATTATGGCCACTATTTATTTCATTTTTATTTTTAATTTAGTCTCTTTATGAATATTTTGTGTCTAATTTTGTTTAACATTCATTTGCTCACTCTTGATCTGTAAAAATAAATAAACCATATGATGTGTTCATCTGTTGGATGATGTTTTTTCTTTGTTCAGTGTCCAGACAGAGTAAAAGGGTGGCATTTGGAGATGTTAATTGTGGAGTCTGCAGTCCAGCTGTTGTGGCTGGGAAGCCCCGTATTGGTGTCTGGAGGAATATCAGTTGACAGATCCCTTTGCTGACATCAGGATGTTTGTCTCTGGCCCTCACCACATCACAGTGTTTGGTATCCCGTGCTAGCCAGTGTCAGATAGCCGCCTATTGATGAATGATTTGAGTTGCAGAAGACGGACTGTGGCACTGCCACCCGCAGGGGCCAAGGCCAGACGGATGGGGCCATTTGTAATGCAGAGGGGGCCCGGTAGCTGCATTAACTATTAACATGTGGTTATCTGAGGGTAATGGTATGCCAGCAGCACTGAAAAAAACTGCAGCAGGAGAAGGTGTAAATGTAATGTTGATGTATTGGCCCTTCTTTTGTAGATATGGAAGATTTTCTATGTGAAACTGAGTATTTGTGACATATGGTTGAACAGGGACATAAATACAAACAGTTTAATTTGGCCTTAAACTGATGTGCACACATTAAAGCATGAGATTAATGTCTGAACAGCATTTACACCCTTTCTATTTTCATATATAATAATAAAACTTTAGTTTCTATCTTAAAGGCATACTTTGCTACTTTTTCATATTTTTGAATCTGTCCCTTGAGCCAGTATGTGCTAATATGACCCTTTACAGGGTTAATGAAAAGTCACTTAGCCCCATCTGGTGCTTAGATCTGGAATACCACGATTGCAAGATCTCATTCTCCGGTCCGGTGCTCCGGAAGTCTCACAAAGTCACGTATCTCGCAAGGGTTAGGCTAACCCAAAGTGGCTAGTTGTTATGCTAGCACGAGTGTTTTTAGCTCATGATTCCTGATTTTTTTCCATCTCTTCCTTTCCTTTTATATTATAATAGATTATAAATTGCACCCTTCCTTAGAATTGTGCTCAGGTGGTTTTGGATCATATCCTGCCACATTCTGCCATAAATGGTCAATGCAAAGTACCTCACGAATATTCTGCATATAGATAAGCAGCTGATTTTTCATTGCAATGGAGAGGTCTAGAAAATACAATTTCACAGACAGAAATTGAGGTGTTCACGGTTGAGGTGAAGACAGAAAAATGTTTTACTTGGCGCATGGTGCATGTGGAAGTGGACACGTGTTGAAGGACGCAGTTCAGCAAATGCAAAGAGACACAATCAGTGCGGTGAAGGAATTTCGGGATGAACACCAGTGGCGTGTGTGAGCTGACATTTCCAGCTCATTAAATCAACTCAAAAATAAAAAATGATCAAGGAATCATGCCTACTGTGTTGTCCTAAACGTTGCATTACATCTTCTCGTACCATTGCTCCTTTATGGACAGAATCTGTAGGCTCAGCCATGGTGTGTGGAGGGGGTCGAGTTTGGTGACAGGAGAATCTCATCTCTGCTTTTGACCAGAGTTTTGTTTTTTGATTCTCATGATGTTTTCTGTCATGGGTTTCAGCTCCAACCCTCTTAACATTAGACAACTTTTTATTAGATTTAATGATGGGGCACTTTGATTTATGATATGACTTTTTAGGTAAAATAAAAAAATCCTAATATGATCTGGACTTTGTCTGAGATACATGGGTCTTGACTTCATGCTTTGTACTGTAGGACAAAAATGATCCAAACCTGCAATAAAATGTTTCCCAGCACAGCATCCTGCCTTCAACAAGCATTAAATTTTGTATTTACATCTGTTCTGCCTCACAGTGCAGTCAGTACATGAAGCAAAGAGCTATAAAGTAGGTATGGCAAATTTCTAAATTACTTCAATCCTCTGCTGTCTCTGGTGTTTATTTTTACTTGTAAACAGGTGAAGGCATTCACCTGATAAACTCTCTACAGCTGGTCTATATCTTTATCTGTTTTTCTGCTCTTACAGAGGAAGTCAAGAATACAGCGAAAAGTGAGGAAATTGATTCAATTGTACCTTATCTGCTCTTAATTTGCTACCTTGGGGTCCATCTGGGCAAAAGTGCCTGGAGAGATGATTGGCCTGAGGCATGGAGGAGCACCAGGAGTGCCTGAGTACAGGAGTGAGCCATCCATTCTTGGTACCTGCAAGAAGGAAGAGGAGGAGGAAGAGGGGGGAAAGCACCTGTCTGCTAAATAAATCATCTCTTAGTTCATTCTGCAGCAGTGGTCCAATTAACCAAAGGGGAACTTGTGAATGCAGTTAGGTAGGATGATTAATTACACAGCGCTGACAATACACACTGTAGTCCACAGTATCCTAAAAGGCAAAAAAATTAGTTTTTTGTTTTTGCAGTTTATAGATTCCAGTGAAGCATTGTTCTCTAGATATTAGACATTCTATTATTGGGACTATCTCCCTGACAAACCTAATTATGTCTGTATCCAAAGCATGGTGTATGAAAATTGTAGATATTATCTCTCAGCTACAAACAAGCAACATTTATACTGTATAATCAAACAGTGACCTCTTAAAGGTCACAAAGCAAAATATTTAGCAATCTCTTAGAGAGGAAATCAGCCTGGAGAGTAAATATAGGTGTCATTATTTCAGCTGAGGTTCTCACAGCTCCAGATCATTTAAACAGAACCTAATTGAACAGAAAAAGGCAGAGACAAAGGTGAAAGGGAAAGGTTATTGGCACTGACACAAAGGGCAGACAGCAGAGGAAGTCTAGCCTTACATTACAGCCTCTACCAGCATACAATTAGGCCTGCTCAGTAATTAAGCCACCTCCAGCCTTGGCTTTTTGAGGGACTATAGTCTTCTCCAAGACAACTGTTAGTAACGAGTTCAATCCTTCTCTCAATGACATGTTCTCTTACTGACGTTTGGCAGCTGCCACGTCAATGGGAAAGGTCACAAATGATGAGAACAGAGGAAAGCAGAGACAGTGGAAGGGATAATTGTTGAAGAAGAATTGTTGAGAAAAGACTGCCAATGTTTTGTCTGCTGGTTACAAATGATTCAATACATTAAAGGATTACTGCATTTCTGTTTGTGTTTAGAGAGAGCAACACCAATAAGGTAAACATGCCATGGTTAAATTTTGCTCCAAAATCCAAATATATGTTAAGACATTTAGAAATATGCAGACTATTGATTTCATGTTTTTATGTCCCACATAAATGAAATTTAGGCTTCCCAGGCCTCTGTAACAGAGTCACTGATGATATTAAGATTAAGAAAACAGCACTATTCAAGACTTATTTATCTGATAGAGTCCAGTGTTTTAATATTAACAATACATCTTCCTCTTGCACCAGAGTTATTCATGGAGTTGTTACGGATTTTAAAAATGTATTTCTTGATGTACATTTTATATGTTCATTATTTCCAAATACCCTGTTTTTATGATCTAAGCAAACAGTGTATGAGCAGTTTCTGTTTAAAGGGAAGTAACAGACTCACAAAAATTGATTTTGAGTATAAAACCTTTGGCTGGTCACAACTAGATGAGGAAAAATATTTTTTGTGCATTATGTTTTTAGACAGGTGTAGGCAAAAGTAAGCACAAGTAAGAAGTGACAATTTGAGTTGAGCAGGTTTCCAGACAAGTGGAAGTTCACGACTGAGCCAGCAAGATAGAAAGCCCTGCTTCTGGTGGTGAAGGGTCACAGGTGTTGTCACCTGCCTAAACAGAAACGGACACTGATGTCATTCTATTCTATAGGAACTGTCTGCTCTCTACACTCAGCAGAGACCTCATAATGAATGACGGGTTTATGGGACCTCTCCCACTTGCAAGATGAAATTATTAGTCCTGACTGTTTGGCACTGATCATGTTTTTATTTCTCACTTGGGTCCTTGATAGCTGAAAAATTCCTTAACTCAGGGTCCAGTACTTTGAACAATACTCTTATACTAGTTTATATAATTTATCCATGAAGCAAAAACCTTGATGACTCTTAATTTTATATTTTTAGATTAGACCAGACATGGTTTCTGGACCTGAGCCCCTCAGGAACAGACTGCTCACTCACTCTGGATTAGCCTATAGTAATAATGTAAGGAACCTCGGTGTTATTATTGACCGACTGGATGGATGAACAAACTTCATGTGGTTATAGCAAATGCGTTCAGTGTATTTAAGTTGATTTCCAAGACTACAAGCATGAGCTTTTCTAGAGTTGCTCTAGACATAGCAATCACTGTAATTGTATTAAAGTTAATGAACCTCTTGTTAGGGTCTTGTCAACTTAAATAAATAAATAAAAATGACAGAATCAATGCAGCATGATAGAAGATAGCAGAACCTGCATCTGTAATATTCACTAAACAACTTGTTTTACAAGTTTTGGCAACAAACACTATTTTTGTGTTTACCTGAGCTTGCAGTAACATGAGCATTGCCATTTGGTCTGAGAGTTTGTTGCATCAAATTCAAGAAGAATATATGAGTAAGAGTCTTTTCCCCCTCATTTTACAATTGAATGGGTCTGAAAACATGCTTAGAATCCATCTTGAATGCACTTTAACTGTATGGCTCGATTTATTTTTACATTTAGTGCTTATTGATGAACACAAGACTGAGAAACCTACAATTTTCCACAGAGCTGGGAAATAGAAGCGCTACTGCTGCACAATAGAACAGATGCATTAATTGCAGTTTGATAACACACTCAAGCGTAGGCAAAAATGGCACATAAAACATACACACACACGTGCACGCATGCATGCACGCACGCACGCACGCACACACACACACACACACACACACAAATGCAGCTCTGTAAATAACAAATGTAAAAGCATATTCTGATCTGAGAGAGCCTCATAAAGCAGCTGACTAAACTTAAACCTAAATTTAGAATATCTGAAAGAATCAAAACCTTTATCATTTATTATGTACATTTTAACTACATTCTCCTGTTTCAAGTACCTTACATTTATATATATAACCTATACAAATTTATACCGTAAAATTCAGTAAACCATCCATCCATCGCGAACTCTAGTACAAGTTGGAGGTCACGGTCTGATGAAGTCAACAGGACCACATCATCTGCAAAAAGCAGAGACTTGATCCTTAGACCACCAAAATGGATCCCATCAGCATCTTCGCTGCACCTAGAAATCATAAAAGTTATGAACAAAATTGGTGACAAAAGGCAGTCTTGACGGACTCCTCTCACAGAAAATGAGACCAAGTTCTGACACCGATCGTACAGAGACCTAACAGTCCGTATCAAGGGCTCTGGTACCCCATTCTCCCAGAGCACCCCTCACAGGACTCCCTGAGGGACACGGTCAATATACAAAAAGGAGGTCAGTTCAGTCCGGAGACTTTCTTTCTCTCTTATATCACCAATATGGTACCTTTGATTACACATGTCCTAAGTATGCTATAGTCTAATATATTTAATGAATGTGTGTGACATATTTTGTCTTTCTGATCGGCCATAAATGCAAAACGAAAGTGCACAGGGTGAGGCAGAAAGTACAGTGTCACACTGATAGGAGGCAGTGCTGAGCCCCATAGGCATCAGAGGTGCATTGCTCTTCTTTTGCTACAAAACAAAGTGTTGGGCTTTGGATATCACTGTGCATAAACCTGCTACACAACTGGAATTTTTGAACACATTGCACAGGAGTTTGACACTATCAGTTATTTCAGCAAAAATGCAGCAAGCTGACAGTCTGGAGGGAAAACTAGAGAGGAGAGATAAAGGGCATATTACAGCATTATGGACAGCATCAGTGTTTAGACTAAAGCTTGTTTGGATAATTTATTTTAATATCTTTTTAAAACAACAAAATGTTTCAATTAAGGCTTCTGTTTTGCGTTCAATCTGAGTCCAGTGGAGCTTCACTAGTCACCTCACAGGAGAGACTGCTTTTGATGAGGTGAAGTAGAATCTGCAGTGTGGAGAAAGCATGTGAGACTGTTGATGACTTACGAGGTTCAGAGTCTGAGGAGATTATATAGATTACACATGTGACAATCTGGTGTCAAGCATATATCTTGCAGATCTTTTAAGCAGCTGAGTGATTGTCAGATGAGGAACAGCTGCAAAGTAGGAGTCAACCCCACCCTCGCAGTAGAGTGAGAACACAAACATGCATGCACACCACCTCAGGATCATGACAAGATCAATGTTCACACGACTGACAAATGTCACTGGATTTATTTTAGAACCTCACAGAGACCTCTTGTTTTCATGTTTTATGTCGGTTAGTTACAAGAATATGATTGTGTTCAACAACACAGACCAGGAATATCACAAGAAGAAAAATATGGCAAGATCAAATCTACTTCTGTGAGTTCAGATTAAACAAAAACTTTAAAAAATGCTTTCTTTGTAACCATGTGAGGTCATTTCTTTACACACTGAGGGATCATGGATACAAAGCTACCACATACAGATGCATCCTGACAGTAGCTAACCTCAAAGGCTTTTTTTTTCACTGGACCTGACCATCATAATCCTCTTCAGTAAACATCATTTTCATGTGTGATTATACTGTGGCATCATCCCCCCCCCCACATGCTGCAGGTTCATCTGTCATGAAACATATTGTTGCTGTGCTGCTTCAGAGGATTAGAACCAAACATGACTTATCCTGCCTGATGGGATTGTAAAGGTGGTTTGGTGGCTTTTTCCAGATAGAGTGTCTCACTCTATAACAATAACTCTTGGGTGCAGCTGAAAAACATTCCTTCTGAATTGGATTACATTCACACAATGTATGGAAGGCAGCATTTTCATCCGAGATAAACTGTGGCAAAGGAAAAAAAAAAGAAAGATGAATAAAACATTTTTGAGTGCAGATATCGGACAGAATGGCTCATAGTTTTTAGAGTGAATTATGGTCTGAATATTGAACATTTTTGCATTATTGTTTTGGGATTAGGACCTATTTTGGATGTCCTTTTTCTTGTGTGCCCCTTCAAAAAAAAAACACAAGCACATTGTAATCTTTGGGTCAGAGGCTGTTTAGTTTTTCACCAGACTCTTTATTAAGTTTCTAATGAAGCCAGACCAAAACAAGCAATAGTTTTAGCCTGTTTTGATCAATTTCCTATTAATTCTGAAGGTACTTGTTACATAAATTAATTTAAATGGATCAAAAATGGTTGGCAACTGTCTATTTGCATGCATGTTTGCATGCATGCCATTTATACTGTATATTTGTTCAGACTACTCCAGTTACATGCACCTTTTTCTTTTAATAATACATTACAGCAACATATAGCTGTTTGGTCACTTAAGGAAAAACATTTTAATTAGGATAAAAAGGGTTTTTGATACACCACTGATATTTGAATTTTTGATATTTACAAATAAAAGAGAGATCTGTAAATTCTTTTGTATGTATACCTCATGTGGAAGAGACAGAATCTAAAAACATCCAGGAAACCACATTGTATGATTTTTAAAAATAATTAATTTGCATTTTATTTTATGAAATAAGTATCTTCAATTCCTCACTGGAGCTATGCAAAGTCTCAATGTGCCTCAAAAGTTCCACCATCTTTCCAGTGCCCTAAAAACCCTTCATAAAGATGAAATGTCTACATTCCTCTTTCCCTGATGTTTGTGTTTTAATGAAATCCATTGAAAGGTTGGTGTTGAACCAGCTAAAGATCAGTACAGGACTCCTGCTGGATCTGGAGTTCACATACTGTGCAAACAGGTTGGTGGATGATGCAGTCAATATGGGGCTGCATGCAGAGATGTATGCCAGGATTCTGTTTGTTGACTTCAGCTAAGCGTTCAACTCCATTCTCCCAAAAGTCCTCCTGTCCAAACTGTCCCAGCTGTCTGTTCCAGCCTCCTCTTCTTAGTGGATCACACAGTTTTTGACAGACAAGAGGTAGCAGGTGAGGCTGGGGATAATAACATTCAGCACCCAGAACATCAGTACTGGCACCCCCCACGGATGTGTCCTTGTCCTCATTGCGTTTCTATATTTATATAAATGACTTAATCTCAGGTGATCCTTCTGTCAAACTCCTGAAGTTTGCAAACGATACATCGGTCATCAGCCTCATCTGGAACAGTAATGAGACAGATGGGAGATGAAAGTCAGAATAACCTAGAGCTCAACACCCAAGAAAACTGTGGAGATAGTAGTGGACTTCAGGAGGAGCCCCCCCACCTCTGTCCCCATCTCCATTCTCAACAGCACTCTGTCTATGATGGCCACATTTAAGTTTCTGGGTACCACCACCACCCAGGACCTGTAATGGTTGGCCAACATACAGTAGACGTAGTCATTAAGAGGGTCCAGCAGAGGATGTTCGTCCTGCTGCAACTCAAGTTTAACCTGCTACAGGAGCTGCTGGTTAACTTTTACATCGACTCAATCCAGTCTGTCCTCTGTCAGTCCATCAGGGTCTGTTTTGGGTCATATAGAGTTTCAGCTGTCTCAGTACTATTTTGGTCTCATTTGAACACATGACCTCCTCCCATGCCTCCTTTGGATCATCTGGATGATCACTGGCAAACCTCAGATGAGCTTGGACATGTGCTGGGTTGTGAAGCTTTGTGAAGTTCTACAATTTAGTCACTGGTCTTCCTCGTGGCCCACGCCAAATCGCTTATGCTGATGGCACCTGTCCTGGGTCTGGATGAGGACTGGCCACTGAGCACTTTCCTGGTGATGGTAACTTTGGGCCAGTCTGGACTGGGACCAGGAAGAATTGCTTTAATCTGCACTTCCTGTTTTGGTGCACGTCATTGTGCATCTGTGGAATTCTCCAGTGTTTTCACTACATCAGGGATATTCAGGCTCATAAGTCTCCACCATCATTATTTTCTTAGTTGGAAGATGTAAAAGTTGTGAACCACTGCATTATATGCTGTCACTCTCATAGGCAATCTGTTTATAATACTACACCTGCCATCAGGTGTCATATGAGAGGTTTTTTGAAAAGGTTGAATGTCTTTTGTAGCTTAAACTCCATAGAAACAGAAAATGCAGAAAGGTCATGTTGAATTAATAAACAGTTCCATAAAGGTCTGTGATACAATTAAACAGAAAACACCAAAAGCCAGTATCTACAGGAGTGTAAGTGTTCATGCACACTGCTTTAATGCTGTATGAGCTACTTAAAGGAAGGACAGGTGGCAGATCCAGGGCCTGATGTTCAGAACTCTGCTGCTCCAGTGTCCCAGGACTAGGGTTGGGTACCGAAGGTCGGTCTGGGTATGGAACCGACCGTTACATCATCGGTACTAACCAGACCGAAATACAACATGAATTTCGGTGCGCCATTTCGGTGCCCCAAAATATAGCCGCCTAATTACGCCCTCTGGTGTTTGCCGTTAATAAGCTGTAGCCTGTAGCACACAAACGTCACGTGACACGCACGCAGCAGGCTGCTGCAGGAAACACAACCCCGACACACGCACTCGCCCATCTCCTCGTCCCTGCAGCAGTCCAGCGGTGATGGCAGCCGCAGCTCCTCCCATCTCTTCACCCCGCAGAGCACACTGGTCTGAAGGGTGCGGGCAGAGGTCCACTTCATGCCGGCCGTCACTCACTCGCAGCGCGCCCCATGAGATTGGGGGGACGCGCAGCTGGAGCTTCTGGGACCAGATGCTCGACTCCTCGCTGCTCACCGGGACAGCCGATCTGCCTCCTCCTCACATCCTGCTGCTTCTCCTTTTTTCCTTCAGCACACCTTTCATTTCCTTCGTTGTCTGTCCTGTCCTGTCCTTTTCTTTTCTTTTCTGTCCTATTCACTCTCTCCTCTGCCAACCTGAGTGGCATGTAAATAAGTTTCCTCCTGGACACGCCCACTTACAACAGGTGATAGTGATTATCAGTCATGTTAAAATCAGTCCACAGTGATCCAAAGAATTAAAAACAAACAACATTAAAACAGTATAAAACATGCAATAATAATGTATAAAAACAGGGGAAAAAACATGCAAATAAATAAAACTTAAAATCAAAACCAAATTTTCACTGTGTGACAACAAGAACACCACAGAGCACCAATCTGAGTGTCAGTTCTGTGTTTAGGATTGTATTTCCATTGTTAATCAGTAGATTGAGTTGATGTTCAGTTAATAATTGTACAGTTAATGTTTTGTACATTTAATTAATGTACAGTATAATGTAAATATTTTCTTTCTTTATATTATGAAGAATTTTATGTTAAAATATTGTTGGTCAATTTGATTGGCTCTGCCTTTTGCCTTAAGAAATAAAAAGTCATGGGATCATAAAAAAAAAAATCTGTGTTTTTTGGATTTAAAAGTACCGATTTAAATACCGTTTAGGAACCGGTACCGTTTTAAAAGTATCGAAATGGCACCGGTACCGAATGAAACCCTTTCAATACCCAACCCTACCCAGGACTGAACCGGTCTGTCCCAGACAGTTGATAATATAACTTCTATGTCCTTATGGAGGATAGAGATACAGGGGAGTTAGGTTATCAACATTAATGAATACCTTGTGGATGTTTAAACTGTAGTTTGAACAATGATCACAGGAGAATCTACACTCACTGGTCACTTTGTTAGATACACCTGTTCAATTGCTTGTCAACACAAATCGTTAATCAGCCTATCACTTTGCAGAAACTCAATAGATTTTGGCAAATACAGGGTGCACATAAATGGTCCAAAGGTATGCATGTGTACCAGTTTCTTTGGCAACAACACTTCTTTGTGGACCGGTGTTTTTGTGGTACTGATCACACAGCCTGTGATCACACACTGATAAGCTGCAGTGCAAGCTGAGTGGCTCATTGTAACATTGCGGGGTGATGCGAAGGAGCACAGCACCAGCCCCTCTCCCACCTTTGAATTGGGAAGGTTCTGGTGTGGACGTTTTGGTAAAGTGATGTTTGCTTAGTCTCCCAGTTGTCCAGGGGGTTGATATATGACAGTTTGACTGGTGCAGTTATCAAGTTAGCATGTCTTTTAAAGGTGGTAGCAGTTATTTTTTGGAAATTAGCATGCCTGTTCCACCACCTTGTCCAAATATGGGAGCTGTGGGAAAATGTGTGGTTAACCTGAAGCATGCATGGCAGAACATGAACGTGACAATCAGCTCATAACCGTGGTGTAGTTGTTGGTGCCAGATAAGCTGACCACTACTGACTGACTACTGGCATTTTCACCCACAACTCCACAATTGCTGACCATGTCCATCTCTTTATGCCACACATCTTCTGATGGCAACTTCCAGGGAGATAAAGAACCATGTCTCAAAGCTCATCCACCCATCCATCCATTTTCTATACTCGCTTCATCGTCCACAGAGGGTCGCAGGGGAGCTGGTGCCTATCTCCAGCGGTCAAGGGGTGAGAGACGGGGGACACCCTGGACGAGTCGCCAGTCCATTGCAGGGCCACACAGAGACGAACGAGACAAACAACCACCCACTCACAGGTAGGGACAATTTTACATTCACCAATTAACCTAACAGTCATGTTTTTGGTGTGTGGGAGGAAGCCGGAGTACCCGGAGAGAACCCACGCCTGCATGAGGAGAACATGCAAACACCATGCAGAGAGGCTGCAGAGCCGGGAAGCGAACCCACGACCACCTTCTGCGAGGCGACCGTGCTAACAACTGCGTCACCATGCAGCCTGTCTCAAAGCTCAGATCATCTAAATAATTTTTTGAACATGACAATAAGTTGACTGGAATCCAGTGGCCTCCAGAGTCACCAGATCTCAAACCAGACCAGAACATTTGGGATCTGGAGGAACAGGTGATTCACATCATAATCTGCAGCAGCTGTGTGATGCTGTCATGTAAACATGGACCAAAATCTCTAAATCAAAATGTTTCAACACCTTGATTAAAAAAAACAAAAACTCTAAAATCTTCTATCAAATTTTTTTATTTTTTTCTGAACACCTGAAGATCTTTACTCAAAGTCATTTATTTGCTGTCTCTTTCTCTGTGTGTCTTCAGGAGACGCCCTGTAAGCCAGGCTGCAGCATCACCTCCACAGGAACTACAGGAACACTTACTATTTACACACAACAGCACATCTCATCTGCTCTGTGAGGGTGATTTCCCATTGTGAGCAACATTACCCAACTCAGTAATACCTGCTTTATACCAAGGATGCTCACGTTGTTGTTCCTTTAAAACAAGACGTAACTGTCTCTTTCTTTCTCGTTTTGATAACTCAGACAGAACTCTCTTGTTTCAAGAGTGTCGTTGCAAAAATAGAGGAGAGCTCCTCCAACTGAGATGGATACAGTTCAGATAGAACAGAATAATTTATAGACCGTAACGGGCTGGAGTGAAAATGGTAGTAGACTTTTATTACAACAAAGATTATTTATTAATCCTGACGTGACCCTCATCAGTTCAATAATTAAAGAGGTGGAACGTCATGCTATAGCTTTACATTTCCACATTTATTAAACCTCTAATAATTACTGGTTTGCCTCGGAGACTCTACATCTCATTGTTTCATTCAGTATTTCTTAAAGTGAGAAGGCTTCCAGGGAAATGTGCATTTAACCTGTAATTGTTCCAGTCAGCAGGTGAGAAAGGAAAGATAAAACTGGGACTTAGTGAAGCAGTTTACATGATTAAAACTCATTCCTTCCTCCAGACTTGAGGGTTGAACTTTTGTCTCTGGGAGTTTGTATCAGTGCTATGTATTTGTAATTATTATTATAAATATAAATGAGCAGAAATGATTTCCACATTTTAATTTGAATTTATACTTCATGATTCTTGCAAAAAGCTGAAAAATGTTCTGACCACTAGATCATCACCACATGCAATATCACCTTGCTGAAAGAGTATTTTTCATTTAACACTACAGTAATGTGTGTTTGTAATTCACTAGCTGCAAGAGGAGAACAAATTTAAACAACTCAAATCTCAAGTAGCTACACTATTTATGAAAAACATACTGTTTTCAGTGTGTATCCACTAACAATTCACAGAAATAATGAGTGTGAAAGGATGAAGTAAAAATGAATCTAGTGGATGAAAAGAGCCCTGAGAAGAGAGCATGTGGCAATCCTCAGAATAAATCGCATGAATATGGTGATATGATAATTATCACGATACAGAGACAACTATACATGTTATAGCTCGATTGAGTTGATTTCAACTGTCAGCCACTCCAGGCTGTTATCAGCTGGACATCAGCTCTCTGAACCAGAATGTTTCACTACAGAAGAAATAAAAACACTGGCTCTTTAAGTGTGAGCTGGAAAAAGAAACCACCAAACCCATGACCCCATGAGATCTTATTGTGTTGGAGAGAGGAGGTGATAACTGCTGCCAACTAGTGGTCAGAGTCCGATATGCAACACCAAAATGAACTACTGTTAAAGCCGCACTCTGGAGGATTTCATCAGGAGAGCAGTTTTTGAATCTCATGGCCAAAGGCTCCTCCTCAAAACATCTCGACACGCGCGTCCGGTCGCGTGTGCGCGCGTGCACGCGGTGCATATACTTCGGACATGAACTGTACAGCTCAGTGTGTAGGGTTTAATCACTCACAGTTCACAATCTTATTCCAACAATACTACGAGGGTCTGATGAGCCCTCTCTGTCCCTGCTGCTTCTGATATTAGCTCTGTTAGCACCGAGCTGCTGCTGGACTCTGAAGCTGAACTTGACTCGGCCCTGGATGAACTTTTTGACCAAAATAAACGCATAATCCTGTCAAGCCTTGCCATTCTGTGAGGTGAAAGGTTTAAAAATACAAATAAATCCGTCTTTATCTGGAGAATGGGTAGGTTTTTAGTAGAAATGAGCTGTGAGTCCTCAGTGAACGGCTGAGACGGCAGAGAAACACACGGAGCGTCCTGTACGACAGCGCCCCCTACTGGTACAGGTTTGGTCTATGCGCGTGCATGTTGAGAGAATGCAGAAATTTGAATTTCATTGGCTGAAAAATGTCGGCGGCAAGAAAAAATGGAAAGGGGTCTCTAGGAGGAAGGAGGGTCTTCATCAGAATGACAGATGTTGTGGAACTCAACCCATAGATCATAGTTTAGACCTGAAATATCATTTAAAACATTTAGAAAACTTTGATACAGAGAAAAATGCTCCAGAGAGCCGCTTTAAATTTGCACATAAATTATTAATAAAAAATCGAATTAGTGCTTTTGAACATCAATACAGTGATGTGACACAAAATATCACAATATTTCAGTGTGTCAATACTTTGTTACACCCTATTAAATCATATATTTTATTATGTATAGTATTTTCTATTAAATATATATAAAAAATACTGCAAAAGTGTAACTAATATAGCAGCATTAAAAAAAATAGCATTTTTTCCTTATAAATGTCCTGCAGCTTGAGTCAAGACTGGCCAATGTTTGACGTTGAGACAAATGGCTTCATATTTGTTTCCAAACTAACTTGGCTTAGAGGTACTGATAAACTCACAGATCATCAACCCTCTGCCACCATGCTTGACTTGGTTTGGGTTGTTTCTGCTGATCAGATGAGAATTTAGACATTATGAGGCCAAAAGGGAACCTCCACTTCTTTGTCTTCAGTTTTCAATCCTTATTTTATACTTTTATCAGCTCACTATGGTTCATTACATGTACATCAGACCTGCCTGATGTTTTTTTTTTACAATTGCATTTCATTAAAAATGTTTGTAATTGTTTTAAATCAAGACCCATAAGATATTGTGGGAAAACTTCAGTTTTGGAGACGCATTCAGGAGAGTTGAGGTTTGAATTGTGTAAATTCTGTTATCTTTATTTAGATCATGTTGGTATGGTTAGGTTTATTTTGATGAACATATCAGATAAGGATGAGAAATGTCTTACAATTTAAAACAATTAACACTGAAATAGGCTGAAACAAAAAATCTATACCCATCCCCACCAAACTAAATCAAACCGAAAACCTGTAAGACAGAAACCCCCATAAACCTCACAATCTACACGCTATTCAATTTATATTAAAGTCCATAAGAGACTAGAATTTTAGTCCTTCTTCCAAATACTGATTTGTTTTGAACAGACTGCTATGTACTATTTTACAATTTCCCTCCCAGAACTGAAGTTCCCATTTGTTATGACAGAGCATTTATCAAATAGAGATAACTCTTCTAGGACTATATTCCCCCCTGAATTAGAAAAAAAAAATTAAAACTATTGTTCTAACTTAAGCATCATGAAAACAACATTAACAATAAATCGAGTAATTAAAAAAAGTTGTGTATTAAAATAATAATATATATTTGTGAAATGAGATTTTATTGTAATAGCTAATAATAGTTTTCTGATTTTGATGTAAAAACCCACCTTCTGCTTTGAGGCCTGGCTGGGTGAGTCCTGGGGGCCAAAGCCCAGAGGACCCTGATAACGAGCAGCTGTTCATTACCAGCAGAGAGCGGCTCTGATTGGACTGATGAATCAATACGTGCAATCAGCGCTGTAACGATAAACATATAAAAGGAAAAGCGATTCCATTGAACGAGTCGAAATTACCCGAGGGACGATTCGAGATAATCACTGAATGGTGAGCTGTGCAGAACCGTGAGGGGGGCGCGTGCCCAAAGCCCTTTAATGCGGCTCCTGCTCCGAACTTTCCCTCCCGTCTTCTCGCAGGTGGCTCCAGATGCAGCAGTGGAGCTCACGATGCGCTAGTCGGCGCCTTAAGAGTAACATTCAAGGGGTCGGTCCATGTGAGGATGAGCAACCCTCTAAATCTGAGACAACAGGACTGATATGTCTGGAGTTAGAGACGAGGAACTGTGAGGAAGACGCACTTCTCTGGAATACTGAGCGGCGGAGGCGCGCTTAGATGAGTTCTGTGCGTAAAACTCCTCCACCGAGAGGCGTCGGCGCTTCCAGTGAGGAAGGAGCATCTTTATGTTTTAAAATCTAAACCTCAACAACTGCGAACTCTGCAGCATCTCGAGGAAGCAGCTCGCTCCAGTCCGCATCCACTGTCTTTCTGCGCACTCTTGGACGGACTTTTAAAATAGCGTTAAACCAGTTTGACACCACACTGACTCCAGTGTCTGATCTATTGGTCTGTTTTGAGATTACAGGTTTTTTTCAACATTCAGCAACGATTTGACGTGGTGTCTCACTCCAGTCGCAGCGCTTTTTACCGCTGGTGAGGATGTAGGATAAAGGAGGGACGATTTGTGACTTTTGCGCGAATTCAGGGTAGATCTGTGCAAACAGGAGCTCCCCCGGAGCGTTATTCAGCAACAGCGGCGGTGCTGATCGACAATCTGGACATCCGACCATCCATCTCCCCCCCTCTTCCCGTCCCCGTCCTCCTGCTACGTCCAGTTATTTATTTTTATATGTGGCGGGTTTTGTTGAGCAGCGTTCAAACAGCGGGGGAGTCAGGAAGGAAAAAAGAACCAGGACAGAATCACAGAACACAGAACTTCCTCTCCACTTCACAGCACATTGTTCCAATCAGTCCAAGGTAAGAATGATCAGCTTTCATTTTCTGTCGGGATCTTTATGGGTGGTTTATGAGAGTCGTGCATGTCTGAGTTGTGCAGCTGTGTCTGAGAGATCCAAACATTCCAGTGGATTTTTTAATCACAGTAAAATGATGGTTCTTGAGGCTTTTCGTCAAATAAAAGCGATCCAAACACTTTGTAAACTCAGAGGATGAATTATCTTTGCTGAAAGGCTTCTGGAGACAAAACGAGGCTGACGTTTCATGCAGGGTCTTAACTGTACAATAAATCCCTTCTTCTGTTACCCCCCCCCCCCCCCCCCCCCCCCCCCCCC